>JAODKM010000099.1:2764899-2809505 GCA_026780845.1 Petrocephalus sullivani | reverse complement strand
GTGTAAGTGAGTGTGCTAATGTGTGTGCAGTGTAAGGGATTTAGATAATGTGTGCAGTGTAAGTGAGTGTGCTAATGGGTGTGCAGTGCAAGGGATTTAGATAATGTGTGCAGTGTAAGTGAGTGTGCTAATGTGTGTGCAGTCTAAGGGATTTAGATAATGTGTGAAGTGTAAGTGAGTGTGCTAATGTGTGTGCAGTGCAAGGGATTTAGATAATGTGTGCAGTGTAAGTAAGTAAGCTAATGTGTGTGCAGTGTAAGGGATTTAGATAATGTGTGCAGTGTAAGTAAGTAAGCTAATGTGTGTGCAGTGTAAGGGATTTAGATAATGTGTACAGTGTAAGTGAGTGTGCTAATGTGTGTGCAGTCTAAGGGATTTAGATAATGTGTAAAGTGTAAGTGAGTGTGCTAATGTGTGTGCAGTGTAAGGGATTTAGATAATGTGTGAAGTGTAAGTGAGTAAGCTAATGTGTGTGCAGTGTAAGGGATTTAGATAATGTGTGCAGTGTAAGTAAGTAAGCTAATGTGTGTGCAGTGTAAGGAATTTAGATAATGTGTGCAGTGTAAGTGAGTGTGCTAATGTGTGTGCAGTGTAAGGGATTTAGATAATGTGTGCAGTGTAAGTGAGTAAGCTAATGTGTGTGCAGTGTAAGGTAGTGAGACAATATTTATACAGTTGAAGTGAGTGAGACAATGTGTGTGCAGTGTAAAAGAGCAAGCTAATGTGTGTGCAGTGTAAGGGATTTAGATAATGTGTGAAGTGTAAGTGAGTAAGCTAATGTGTGTGCAGTGTAAGGGATTTAGATAATGTGTGCAGTGTAAGTGAGTAAGCTAATGTGTGTGCAGTGTAAGGAATTTAGATAATGTGTGCTGTGTAAGTGAGTGTGCTAATGTGTGTGCAGTGTAAGGGATTTAGATAATGTTTGCAGTGTAAGTGAGTAAGCTAATGTGTGTGCAGTGTAAGGTAGTGAGACAATATTTATACAGTTGAAGTGAGTGAGACAATGTGTGTGCAGTGTAAAAGAGCAAGCTAATGTGTGTGCAGTGTAAGGGAATGAGAATATTTATACAGTGGAAGGGAGTGAGACAATGTGTGTGCAGTGTAAAAGAGCAAGATAATGTGTGTGTACTGTAAGGGAGTGAGCTAATTTGTGTCCAGTGTGAGTGAGTGAGATGATGTGTGTGCAGTGTAAGGGAGTGAGCTAATGCGTGTGCAGTGTGAGTGCAATTATGTGTACGCAGTGTAAGGGATTTAGATAATGTGTGCAGTGTATGGGATTTAGATAATGTGTGCACTGTAAGTGAGTGATATGAAGTGAGTGCAGTGTAAGGGAGTGAGCTGATGTGTATGCAGTGTAAGGAGTGAGATGATGTGTGAGAGTGTAAGCTTCGGTGTAGTACTATTTCAGGAAAGAGACACATGCTCGGAAGCTGCCAGTTCTGTAGAGGAGCCTGGCCTTGGAAATGTGCTTAATGCAAAGGGCTTCTGTAATATCTGCTGGTTCTGAGCCAGTGGGCCGTGCTCCTGAGCAGGCCCGCTAATGTTTCCCTAACCTGTTCCCTTACCCTGCGAGCCCCAGTGGCTGCAGCTGCAGCCTCCCGACACGGACGCTTAAAGGAGACGAGAAATGAAGTGCAAAGATGTAAACTTTACTGTGTGATTAATTAACGCTTCATTACTGAGGCTGACACATTTAAGACAACAGACTATTTGTCATAAATGAATTCTAGGATCTATAGGGCCTATAGAATTTTTTCTCCCCATTTTCTTTCACGTTTACACAGATGTATGTTTTGCTAACACAGAAGCAAGCACACCTTCTAACGCGTGTGTAAGTAAAATAAGGTCCTTAAGTGTTTCATATCTCTGCAGGGATTGTCGCAAGTCTCATTACATCGAGGTCAGTGCTTGGGTCTGTCTTTCTGATTGAAATTTATACCGGAGGGTTTGTTTAAAGCCAAGCTGAACGCCATCTACTGGTGTAGGCAGTCATGTGTCTCAGAACACCAAGAGTACGGTCTGTAATCAAGGTTCGATCTATTTACGCAGTGTTCCTAGCTCTGCCTGATTCCCAGCAACCTGGCTATCGAGTTTTTCCAATCAAGGTCGGCAGAGAATTACTGTCCTGTATGGGGAGATCAGGGCCCGCATCGCTTAGAACTCCTGTCAGGAGGCAAATGGATGGTTGTAGGAGTCTCTAATTCACCACATGCTTACACACGCCGATTCAGAAAAAGCTAATTTAAATGAAACGTGTGAGGAACATCAAGCTGTGTAAAATAACAGTGATACGAATGTTACAACGGAATTGTGTAAATGGGCTGCCGAGCAATGGAAGATGTAGAATGAATGATAAATAACTGTCAGGTAGTTACACAGTGCTGTAGTGCATTGTTTCCAAATCCAGTCCTCAGGATGCACAGACAGTCCACAGTTTTGCTCCCTCCCAGCTCTCGTGGGCTGTCTGGGGCTCTCCGAGGAATGGTTTGAGAAACACTGCCGTAGTGTATCACATTACTATAATACTGTATGAGTAACACACAGTGATTATCACTGACATGGTACCTGTATATATAAAACAGAATAAAGTATGTTTGCGTGTGCATGTGTGTGGTGAACCAGCAGGGGGCGGAATACTAGTCCAGGGGCATATTTTGGGTGAGTGCCTTTGTTGGTGTTCTAGACAGTAATGACCAGCCCTGGACTAACAGGTTATGCTAAGTTAGCTGTGCAATGTTAGCTGTGTTACTTGTAACTTTGGCTGGGCAGATGGGAAGAGGTGACTGTCAGGGGAGATTTGGAGAAAGCCAGGTGTGTGGTCAGATTGCAATATCTTTGGCACACAGTTTTTGGCCTGCTTTGTCCCTGTTTGCTGGTCTTATGTGTGGTGCTGGTGAGCAGCTGGAGTGAGCTTGAACACGAAGGGAAATTTTATGGCATTATAAGTCAGCCTTTAAGGCGCTAAGACAGGATGTCGGAAACTCTTGGCGCATGAGGATTGGCTGAGATGACCTTCAGCTGACCTTGGTAATGGAGAAACGGCAACAGCTGGCATGCTGACAGATACCTGATGCCATCTCCGCCTGCTGCCTTAGAATCGCTTAGCTGCTTCGGGCACAGATGCCACCTCGCAGCTCGGTAAGCCCAATGGGTGGCATTAGGTGAAGGCAATTAAACATCCAAACCACAGGGTGGTGCTGCTGCATCCAGTGCCAGTCGCACCAGCCGCACGTTGCTGTATTCGCTGGGGATGCAGTGCGATTCGCTCAGGTTTCTCTGGCCGGCAACGTGCCCGTCACATCTACGCCATGTCCACTAAGCTCATTCCTTCCGGGCAGCGGGGGCCTAGAGTGCCAAAATGAGCCATGGCGATGATGGGATGCCTGCGGTTGCTATGGAAAGCAGATTGACATTTTATCTGTTATGGCTAAGAGGAGGGCTTTGGTTCAGTGCACTTTAACCTGCAACAGATGCAATGCAGCCCGGGTCATGGATGTGGTTCCCCAATTAAACGCTCTTCCCCTGCTGGCATCGCTCATATGTCACCTAGCAACAACAACCGCTGAGATCCATCTGGTGCTGCGGTACTTGGCAACAGAATGACCCTTCAGTTACACAAATCAGTGCAATAATGTCAACAAAACAAATGTCAGTGCTACCAATGTGTCACAGTTATGCTTAGCGCAGATGTTGCCTTCCTGTACTGTAAGGCTACATGCTGTAATTTGGCTGGCTGGCGTGCTCACAGAAACAATGACAAGTTGGCTCCTTTGCACAAGGAGAGCCAAGGTCCTTAAAACATATATTCCAAAATATGAGGCATCAAATTTATCTGTTTATCAAGGTTTTTTATTTTTCATTGTGCAAGTGGCTCAATGAAAGTACATTGGAATTTTGGAACAGCCTCCATATTGATTTACTTTTGTACATACATACATAATGTAACAATCAAATATAAAATAAAATAAATGTCATGTGCGTGTATTGCACCCGGTTATCCATAAATAACTATGTATTTGGAAAGAGTATTGCATTGTTGGTGCGGAGTTCAATAACAGTAGTGCAATTTATGAACACAAGATATGTTTATCTCATAAACGATTTCGCCATTCTATTCTGCACACTATATTTACCCCGGTTCGGTCATGTAAAGCTGAGGACAGAACGCGTGAGCTCCTGTTAAGCACCGTGGTGATATGCATGCGTGTGACCTGTGGTTAGCTGTGAGACTGAGAGGGTTTGCGTGTCACAGCCTCTGTTGACATGCATTTCAACGTCCCGTGCTTGAAGGAGTTATGTTTTCTATTTCGGGTTTGTGTTTAAGGCCAGGGAGCACCTATTGAAGTGTCAGTCTGAATTCTGCCAGCTATCAATCTTCTGCCAGAGCTAGAAATATTCATTAAAGCCGATTTATTACTCGACAACATTTTTTTCTTTTTAATATTTGCCTCAAAAACTACGGTATCCACGGTAACAAGGAAAGAGGTAATGCGTTATTAGGAGAATAAAAAAGATTTATAAACTGAGAATGATAGCAACAACATTGACATTAAATGGCATATTAGAGACAAAGATAATCGTTTTCTGCCCGATTATTCTTATTCCTTATTCTTTATTCTGTACAAAGTCTAGGCCTTGATGCTAGATCACATAAGATGCAGGATAATGAGACCCGAACAGTCAGACATTTTGTAACAGTGATGAATTTACACCAAACAATGAGCGCTAACCATAAGAACATCCTCATTAATAATTTCCTGTGAGCGCCACTTGTCTGCTTTAATTGGAACGGCGATTATTTCATCGTTAGCCAGCACATTAGCCAGACCTATGCAGCCCGTGCTTCGGAACACTTCGGAATGCTTCGGAATACTTCGGAATGCTTTATCGTCATTTTTTTTTGTTTTCTGTTTTTTCCTGTAGTTTATTTGACATCTTGCCAGGAGAAAAAATCAAATAAGAAAGCAGCGCTCTGTAGCGTGACCTTAGGTGACAAAGTCGAGCTCTGCCAGTGTATGCTGTCGGCTTTCTCAGTGCGGGGGCTGGTGGTCTCTGGGCCCGTTTACGTGGCGGGGAGGCTCCCCGTGTCCCGAGCTGACTCATCGTCTGCACTGTCTGCTTGTCACCGCTCAGTCCTTTGTTCCCAGTGTCCCTTTGAACAGGCAGGTGTTTGTGTGTGCCTCACCCACATCTCATATCCCCCCGAAAAGTTTTACTTAATGCCGTTACTGTGACGTCTAACGCCTTTCTTCCCCTATGTCTGATCTTCTTTAAAATGTATTTTCTTTGATATGGAATTTATTTTTCAGTGTACAAAAGATGTTTGGAGTATACACTAGGCTCTTCCCATTAATAACAAATGTTTTAGGGAAATCCAAGACAGCCTACGCTTTTGGATGTTACTTTTGGCCTGCAACCTCTCTTCTTTCCTCTCCTTTGTTAAAAATTCATCCTTCATTCCAGTCAGTTAATTTATTTTTTTATGCCAGTAACATCAACAATTATGATTTGTTTGCCAATGTTTTCTTTTTATTTACAGTCATGGAGAACAATGCCGTCTGTAATATTCCAGAGGGCTACATTGTGGGTGTTTTTTTGGCATCTATACAAAGCTGGTTAAGTCCTATATTATTTTCCCACTGCTTGCTTTTAAAACACTATTTCCAGTCATTCTGGCTAAAACTACTGTCTCCTACAAAATTGGGCCTTTCCAACCTGTCAGATACAAATAAGGCTTAGATTTCTTTGTGAGAAGTGAGGCTGCCGTCCTCCGATGAGGGAAACACAAGCCGGCACTGAGAGCTTTCCAGTGTCTGCACATGCCAATGGTTACGCTTTTGACCTAATTTACCAAAATTTTCCTTTAATAGATGCCAGCTCTAATTCCCGGAAATGAAAGCCACCTCACACAATCACGAACACTTCATGTTCGAAGACCCCCTGCTATCGCACATCGGAAATAGTTTTTTTTGCATTTTCTCGTGTTGTAGCAGGTGATACCGTCAAAAATTGGTGCTTAAAAGCAAAAATTATCATTTCAGTTATAAGCCATGAAATTCATATGTATCATGAGTGCTAAGCTGATGAAACGGCTCTGCACACATGAGGGAAAGTAGCTTTAGCCACCCTGCTGAACTGTGCCCTATTTATGCCATATCTGTGCCATTAATCTTCCGTGATTGGTTTGCTTCCCGGGGGGAAATGACATCACAGTCCCGAGGACAGGCACATAGCTGGCACACGATGCTAAGCTAACTGTGAACTGTGGCCCCTGATGACGCGTATGTGTATGCCTTATGTCCTTCTAACCCCACTCTCTCTCTCTTTCTCTCTTTCCCTCTGTCATCCTTTCCCTTTCGCAGTGTTCGTCTCTAACCCGTCTGCGTGCCGCGGTGCACAGTGTCGCGATTGTCACTCTTAGCACGGCGCATTACTGCTAGAAGCAGCTATGACGGTCGTTTGTTGGTTTACATGCCAGGGAAAACACACAAAAACGCCCCTTTGGATGTGACCTCACAGACTGCAGCTCAGCCTACAGCTTGAGATACTAAGACACTAAGCATTTTGTTGGATAAAGAACCACTGGCCTTGCTAATTGCTAAAGGATTGCGTTCCTAACCTCCGACTGGCCCTCCCAGCAGTTTCACTCTCAGATCCAGTCTATTCTAATAACTATTTCTACGCTCCTTCACCTGTCTGGTTCTCTCCATGTTTTCTTCAATACACTGTTAGCCCCTACCCCCCACCCACCCAACCTTAACCCCTCTATGTGAAAATTGATTTGCTAACTCTTGTGTCTTTTTACTAACATTCTCCAGAAGCCTCGATATTTTATTTTCCTTTTCTTTAAATTTCCTTTCTCTTTATTTATTAAGAAAAAAATATATATATTTATATCAACTAACACTGTCTCATTCACGGAATGTGAGCCATCGCCTGTTCTTTTATCAGCTTAACTTGAGTACTAACAGAGATCAGTATTGATTTGAGTACTTTTCAAACCCCTCTATTCGTATATGTATATCTGTCAGTTATTTCTTTATTTCTTTATTTGGATTGTTTGTATTATTTGGAACTTAAAAAAAAACTGCCTTTTAGTTTAATAATATGACAGAAATGATTGGAATAACTTTCTATTGCTTATTCGCCAGCTAACTTGTTAATGGGAAACAAAGCACTAGATTTAATTATTTTCTCAGCTGTCCTTTATTGAGTTCAAGGTCTGTCATTCTCCCCCCCCCTCCCTGTTTTCTCCCCAAAGCACGCAGGCATTGGACACGCTATGGTAAACAAACTGCATTATATGGTAGATATCATTCTAATTGTCTAGCTTGGTTTGCCCTGGACTTTTTACTTTTCTCTTTCCATTTTGTTTGCTTTTAACATGCAAAAACCAAAGAAATAAAAAAGGAAAAACCCCAGCGACAAATACCTCAAGTCAGTCACAGGAGATGGGGGAATATTTAAATTAGTTTCTCCTTCCCTGAATCCCAACTTAGTCTTGTCAGCAGGGACTCTGACGTCCATAAATAAGAGATTCCTCCTCAAACACCACATTATAGGAGACGCATATTAAAACAAATTAACTTCGTAATCAAACTTTAATAGAAACACTTAATTCTTCCCAATTAACTTATTTTTGTTTGCCCCATATTGTTCTCTCAAACTTAATATCCGGATGAAGAAATAAAGAATTGCTTCAAAAAAAGATTAAAGATCAATTACACAGTTACCCAGTATCGGTATTTTTTCCCCATTAATTTATTTCCTGTTAATTTACCCGTTAATTAATTTCTTTATTTAAAACTTATTTATTTGCTCTAGTATGTGCTGGAAGTGAACGCACACAGCGGACACACTAACGAACGATGCCATGATTCCAGCGGCAGGCGGTAAGCGTGGCGAATCGCTATAGCAACCCGGCATGACGACGGGCAAGATAATGTCGCAGCCGTGGGATGCGTTTGCTGCGTTTTCCGGGAAAACAAGGGGACTAGGAGAAAATAAACATTTATTCATCTCGATGCTGCCTAGCTAGTGTCACAGGGAGCAACATTAATGTTTACTATAATTACTATGAATTTATGTCTATATTGTATTAGCTACACCATATATAATATTTAGATTTTGGTGTAAAGCCAGTTCAGACAGGATGAGACAGGAGCAAGGCCATGTGGCTGGGCCAACCGGGGCTCTAGCTTGGGGCCCTGAATTGTAGGGGCCCCATTTTCTTCAGGTTTTAGAGCAGTATTTCATAGTGTAGGTGGGGCCCCAAGAATGACCTCGTCTCCCAGACATGAAGACCGTCTGCTTGACTGATGGCTTTTTCGTTCAGGGTGGCCTTCAGCTATCACAGGTTCAAAGAGCCTGCTAGTAAAGTCCTCACATATATCACCCAGTCCAGATTTGGAGTATAGATTCAGGATTAGATGCTGTGTCTTTAGGGGGACGTCTCTGGCCTGGCTTTCAGCATGTGGCCATATCGGAGTGCACGTAGCCCCCTTTTTCCGGGATGCCCCTTAGTGCCTGTCGCTGGAAGGGCTTAGGCCCCCGGGGCCCCAGGCACGCTGGTGCAGGGGCACGATCCCGGCGGACGTGTCCGACTGTGTCCGATCAGCCGTCTCCATCAACACTAACACTACTGCTGTACCTCGAGTCTAACTCCTGATCCCTGCATGTTAAAGTCAACCTCTCTTTCATGTACTACTCTTTTGGTATATATGTATATGCATATATATGTGCAACATATATACATACATATATAAAATATATACATTAACAATTTGTATGTTACTCCTTTTATCTCCCTCCAAAATTCTCACGCCCGGATGAGCAATTTGAGAACGAAAAGTAGTGACAGCTACCCGTGACAGCAACTGCACACCTCACTGTACTCTAACAAAGAGGAGACAGGATGGAGGCGAGGGGGGGGGGGAGAGGGCTTCATTGTCTCTGTGAGTGGAGGGGAGACACCTGCGGCACATGGCTCAAGTAAGGCAAGGCACCGGGAGACGGCAGCGCGGGAGCGCGGCGCAATCAAAGACGGGCGAGGCCTGCCGCGGCTCGGCGGTTTTTGGTTTTGTTTTTCTGCCAGATCTGTCAGGCTGAAGGAAGACGGCGCTGCAGTCGTGGGTTTTGGGTGGGTAGCTGGAGAGATCCCTTCAGGATCTCGGAGCCGCTGTCACGCCGCGCAGGAGCGCCTCTTTGTAATGAGCGAGGCTGGGGAGTTTGTTACGACAGGCGGGGAGCGAGCAGTCACTTGAAGGCGCTGTTTTACACTGCTTAACCCTCCTCCATTCACTGCGGATTATCGAGCCGCCTCTCCCCCACCCCCACACCCCCCTTAGGAAAATCTTAAAAGCGTTCCATCTTAGTCATTCCGTTTTATCGTAACCTTATTGCTTTGGTCCACGTTAATTTCCGTTAGCCGCTGTTATCGTCGCTGCATCCCGTTGCATGGTTTTACGGGTAATAAACATTCCCTTTCGCTGCTTCCATTTCACACGTATAAGTGTGTGGGCATTTGCACTTGCCAAGTGTGAGCATCGTCTCATCCGCGTGTGCGCGCGCACGCGTGCGTGTGTGTGAGTGTGCTTTTTTGTTTGCTATATTATCCCGCTCAGATGCAAACTTTCGCCTATGTATTTTTTTTATTCTTTCATGCTTTTTCATTGGTTTGCAGATTAACTCACATTGTTGTAATTTAATATTTCCATTCTTCTTCTGTGTTTAACAGTTATTATTTTTTTTGTATGCCTTGTATTTGTTGAACACCTCATCTCGATTGAATATTCATAATCATTTTCATGCATGGCTTCTATACACTTCCTTAGCTTGAATGGATAGTTTTGTTTCTTTTGAAATGAATGAATTCGAAAACAAAAGTAAATATTTGATTTTGCAATATGTAGAGAAGTTTGATCAGGGTTTGCAAATCAAATTACAAGGCACTGTGAGCTATATAAATATATATTAGTACAGTAACTACTAAACAAACTTGTTAAAAAAACTGTTACTAATACTATTGTCTGAATCAAACTTTTGTTGTAACTGTACTAACAACCATTTTTGTGTCTGACTCTCCCTTATTTACTAAAGTACTAACCGATTCAGTTCACCCTTCCAACCCAAGTTGTTAACACTATTACACACCAGACTGACCTCTTTGTACCCCTAACCCATCATTCCCTGCAAACTCTGTCCCTGGTGAAGCCTACACTCCCTCCCTCTCACGTCGCTCAATTACAAAGCCGGCACCCACAGACAGCATGTCGCTCCCCAGTTGGATGTGGCCTGGTTGATCTCCAGATTGCTGCATCTACTGTATTGCCTGTTAGATATTATAGCTTGGTTACCAAACCAGCTGCCAGCCACCAAACGGGCACCTGTCGGGACGCTACACGTTTCCCGACCCGGTCTGACTGGCGTGTCAACCTTTGCGATTCCTCCCGAAAGCTCGAGACGTACCAAATGACCTGACGCGGTGTAAATGGCTAACATTTCTTTTTTTACCTTTCATGCTGTGGATTACAAGCCCTTCAGATATGGTGCTACATATTCACTTGATACTGTACTGTAAATGTGCTGTAAAGTTGGGGATATGCCGAAACGCCCGCACACCTTCCTCACCAGCGGTAAGGGCACCTTTCAGAGGAATGAGGCTATTTCATTTCTTATTTGTTGGTATTTTGCCACCTTCTCTCTGCATTTTAGCTGTGTCTGTATTGAAATTCTCCCTCTAACAGTCAAAACAACCCATCTGCAAGGAATTAGGACAGCTCAGGTGAGTGCCAGACGGCCAAGGTAAGGCAGATTCTGATTTCAACCCTGATGGAAGAAGCCCTGTGACTTTATCATTGTCTCAATGGATAAAAGCTTTATCCATTTTTCCATTTAGAATATTTTCATAAGACATACAGTACATTGATGGTCTGCCCCATAGGGGGTGGCCTATTGGAAGCTCAGTAGGTTTACATTGTATGTTTGGCTATGACTTTATTTGAACAGTTATTTAGAGCAGGTACCTCTTTTATTTCAGTGTCTTATTTGAGGCTCTTTTCATTGGTAGATACTTTATACAAAGTAGAAGGAAATTTAGCACGTTAAATAAGTTTCCTCCAAATCTTCTCATATGTAAGGATCAGAGAAATCTGTGACGATATGTGAATGTCGACATCAGCGTTTTTATACTTCTGAAGATATTCTGAATAAAAACTAAAAATAAATACAGCTCAAAATGAGAACGGTAATAGAATTCTGTACTTCTTTTATTATTGAGTGGAGGAGTATCACTGATTGTAGATGGTTAGGATAAGCATGTGCTCCAAGTCCAGAAACTTCTATTTGAAGTTTGTCTTTTTAGAGCAATAATCCTCAACTTCTGAGAAAATTTTGTGTTAAAAAAAAAAACACAGCGAATACACGGATAATTTGCAAAACGAATCATGTCTTTGTGGAACTTGAGAAATTGCTTTAGGATGATATGTGGTGCTTTAGCATGAAGGGGGCTGGGGGGGGATTAGGTCATTGTCAGTCAGGGGCGTTAAGTGGACGTGGACTGTCTAGCGGCCTCGTGCCGCTCTGGAAGCGCAAGGCCATTTCCGTGGAGAATTGATCAAACCGGTCATGAGTGAGCGAAGGGTGGCCATAACTCCGCTTCCTTTTGAAAATCTGAAACAAATGAGTAACCGCGTCTGAAAGAAATATCGATTCTCACTTCCTTCTCAGCCGGCTGCCTCATATTTATTCACGCAGCTGTTTACGTGACGGGAATGCTCCATCAGTGGCAGGATATGAAATTAGAATAGGCCGGCGTCAGATCCACTGGCGAGCAATTACTGTGAAGCCAGCGCGTGAGTCTGATGCTGCGCTGGCATCGGGCTCCTGCCTGCATGCAGCCTTTGCTGTCCCGGCTCTGAGCCTCTTGTTTGTAGCATAGCAAGGTTGTTCTCTGAGGTTTAGCATAATGTACCCAATGGGACCTTATTTCCCTATGATTAAGACACAGGCGTGTGTGTGTGCGTGTGTGTGCGTGTGTGTTTTTTGTGTACGTTTGTGGTATTTAGAGATGCCAGGGAAATGTACAATTCCTGTCCCAGCTGAGCTCTTAACTAATTAACCTTCTCGCAGTGATTGTGCCGTTAGCGGGAGGCGTCTCCAGAATTAAATCGAGTTAAACTGTTAGCATTCATGACAAGCTTCCTGTCTTGTTGAACAAAATCTGCCAAAGTAGTTTCAGATGCTGCTCTCTTGTGACGCGGCTCTTTCTCTGTGCAGCGGCGTTGAACTTTATATGAAATCAATTATTTACAGGATCCTTAATTGCTGAAGGGCTCTGTAGAACAAGGCAGGCATTGATTAAATGGGGGGCATCAGGCTGGCAGGGTGATTCGCTTTCGGGGCGATGTCAGGTGCGGCTACCTGGATAGCTGTTTTAGAGTTACCTCCAGAAATGAACCGCCGAACGAAAGTGGAAGCCATATATCGCAAGGCGGTTTGTGTCCAAATGTGCATGTGAGTCACGTACAATTATGCATCCATATTCCATAACCGTTTATCTGCTGCTGGGTGGTGATAAGCGTAGAGCCCATTCTAGGAGGAGCAGACCACGAGGCAGGGGACACCTAGGACGGGACGCCTGGCCGTTAGGGAGGGAATGAGAACAGCACACACATGCAGAACCGGGGGGGGGGTGATTCAGCCTTAGTCCCCGGAGGCGTGAGACGGCAGTGTGAGCCACCCAGTTAATATTATACAATAGTGAAAATGTGATGATAAAACCAGAGAATAACAGAGGAGAGGCGAGAAAAGGCTGCCTGGTGGTTCTGTGAGAGGATCAGAGGCCTTGGGCCGCCGGAGCCTGACTGCCTAGCCCTACAGTCGTGCCAGCTTCACTCGTGTCACTCTTTGGGAAGCTGACAGTCAGTCAGTGTGCCACTGGCCTTTCCTGCACACTCACCTCCTTTAAAAGGAGTTTTTAGTGAGGTTTTTTTTTTTAGACTTTTTATCGAAAGCTAATCTTAAATATCATATGTAGATAGTTTTAACTGCTTATCTCCTTGTAATAGTTATTTATGAACTTTTTGCTTTTGGGGTTATTTAATACTAATATTATTAATATACCTCTACTCTTGCCATGAATGTAAGCCCCAGATGCGTGGTTAGCCCTTACATTTAGCTCGTTACACTGCCATGGCGTTAAGTCAATATAACGAACAAAGGGTCGGTAAGAATTAGGTCTCGATGTGGGACTGGACCATCAGATTCACCCAGCGGAGTGTCCGGGAGCCCAGAGGCAGCACTGCTTTGCTGTCTTTGGATGCGTTATCTGTGAGACACTCCAGACAGGCTTCGTAAGATACATTTATTCATATACCTGGCGTGGATCAGAGAACAGAGTAATGTCTGGCTCTGAACACATTAGAGGGCCTGGTTACGACAGCTAGATGTCTGCCGTGTTCAGTGACCTAAAGCACTGACATTATAATCCTCGGAGTCCGGAACAGGACTGGGGGAGACTGGGTCATTAATCACTGCAGAAGTGCTCTGACAGTGATTAGCCATGTAGTTAGTGAGAAGTGATCCGTGCGTGTTAGCTAATATGCCGACTTAACCTGTCTAAAAGCATGTAGACTGAGTGTGGGGTTTGTCAGAGCTGAAGAAGGGGGAACGAAGCGTATATCTGCTGTCCTACCAGCATGCTTTTCGGGACAGTAGGGCCCAGGCTTGTCCCTCTTACCAGATATGCTATTACGGAAGAATTGCTGGATGGATTGTATCGTTATGAAGATGATGTAGTTATTTTAGAACCAGCCTTATGTTTAATAGTGATTAGACCGGGTCACGTACATAATCAGTGGGTCCTGAGGAATGGGTCACACTCACCATAGGTCTAGTTAAATATAAAGTAGCCAGTGTGCTTAAAACTTAAAATTTTAGCTCTTATGAGTGTCTGGGGAAAAAATTAAAGGTTGGCCGTGTGGAGAATTGAGATTAATGCGGTATGTTTGAGTGTGACCTGACGCTGGACCAATTATGAACCTACATGCACAGTAACAGGAATATACACAGACCAAAAAAATCAATTGTCAGCAAATAAAGACAAATGAAGGTCAGGTACTGGCATAAGTTACTCTTCTTGTTGGGTTGTATATACGTTCATAGGTACAGGAATTTGGGGATTTTTGAGCACTTTGACATCCTGGGTGTCCATTACTGTGGGGTGTCTTTGGTGATAGAATATCTGACATTGATTCACACCCCAGGTAAGGATGCCTGTTTGTCTGTATACTTACTGCCTCAATAAACGCCCTCTTGCATAGTCACCCATCCGTCTTCCTGCAGAGTCACAGGGTCTCCATATTCAGCCAGGGTTGTATGGCATGAAAAATAAATGCAATCATTTACCTCCACTATAAAGGCCAGCCTTGTAAGTCTCCAGATCTGCAGCGCCATGTCTTAGAAATTCTAGAAAACATAAATAACAAGGCGGAAACTGCCAATAAAATCTGTCTTTGATATTTAATCACTTCCTGACTAAATCATTTGCTTATTGTGCAGATGGGTAAAGTGCAACAAAGAACAAAGCATTCCTTTGTACCAAAAGCAGGACATTCCTGAATAGCCCATGTGGAGTCTTCTTTGCCCGTAGTGTTCCACAGTGTACCCTGCATTGGCCCGGCATCCCGCCGAGGGAGTCCCCTGCATTGGCCCGGCATCCCACCGAGGGAGTCCCCTGCATTGGCCCGGCATCACACCGAGGGAGTCCCCTCCTTTGGCCCGGAATCCCATTGAGGGAGTCTCCTACTTTGGCCTGGCATCCCTCTGAGGGAGTCCCCTGCATTGGCTCGGCATCACACTGAGGGAGTCCCCTCCTTTGGCCCGGAATCCCATTGAGGGAGTCCCCTGCAATGGCTCGGCATCACACTGAGGGAGTCCCCTCCTTTGGCCCAGAATCCCATTGAGGGAGTCCCCTGCATTGGCCAGGCATCACACCGAGGGAGTCACCTCCTTTGGCCCGGAATCCCATTGAGGGAGTCTCCTACTTTGGCCTGGCATCCCGCTGAGGGAGTCCCCTGCATTGGCTCGGCATCCCGCCGAGGGAGTCCCCTGCATTGGCCCGTCATCCCACCGAGGGAGTCCCCTGCATTGGGCCGGAATCCCACCTAGGGAGTCCTCTGCATTGGCCCGGAATCCCTCTGAGGGAGTCCCCTGCATTGGCTCGGCATCACACTGAGGGAGTCCCCTGCATTGGCCCGGCATCCCTCTGATGGAGTCCCCTGCATTGGCCCAGCATCCCGCCGAGGGAGTCCCCTGCATTGGCCTGGTAGCCTGCTGAGGGAGTCCCCTGCATTGGCCCGGCATCCCGGCGAGGGAGTCCCCTGCATTGGCCCGGCATCACACTGAGGGAGTCCCCTGCATTGGCCCGGCATCCCACCGAGGGAGTCCCCTGCATTGGCCCGGCATCATACTGAGGGAGTCCCCTGCATTGGCCCGGCATCATACTGAGGGAGTTCCCTGCATTGGCCCGGCATCCCGACGAGGGAGTCCCCTGCATTGGCCCGGAATCCCTCTGAGGGAGTCCCCTGCATTGGCCCGGCATCACACTGAGGGAGTCCCCTGCATTGGCACGGCATCCCTCTGAGGGAGTCCCCTGCATTGGCCCGGCATCCCGGCGAGGGAGTCCCCTGCATTGGTCCGGCATTCCGGCAAGGGAGTCCCCTGCATTGGCCTGGTAGCCTGCTGAGGGGTTAGGGTTAGGGTTAGTCCCCTGCCTCATGGTTTGAACTGTCTGGTAAGGGTGCAGCTAGAAATGTTGGCCCTCTTTATGAAATGCCACCTTTTATTATTATTGTTATTATTATTATTATTATTATTATTAATAATAATAATAATAATAATGTGAAATTACTATTAGAAACCCAAGGTCTGGCTGACTTCTACAGAGGCTTGTACAGTCTGTTTTCCCGTCACATGATCCGGTAGAGCACAGGTGCAGTTTTGTAATGGTCTCCTTCATCCAGAACATTGTGTGAGGGGAAAACACGCCTGTCCCCCAGGATCTCCTGATAGATGGCCATTTAGCAGCCCTGCTGGGTCACTAGCACTGACGGATCTTCTGTCAGGGCACTGGTGTTCTTTCTGGACAGCAGGACGCTGTGCTTTTGCCACGAGGAACGAGGAAGGCCTGCTTCATCCATTCAGGCGAGAGCTCAGTGCCGTGGGGCGGGGCCTTTTAACGCTTGTTTCACTGCTTGTAGTCATGACAGCTTATATATAAGCTGCATATCCCAGGAAACACATGGCTTTTTTTTACGGTGCTCTCAGTGTGTCACTGCAGTGAAAAACAAAATCTCACTCTTTAGTCACTATTCCTATTTAACAGCATTACCCATTTTTGAATTTACCTTTTATTTTAAATTATTTCTGGCAATAAAAAAGCTGCACATTTAACACTATACACTCCGCGTCACGACACCCATAATCCCTACCCAGCCCTAACCTTAACCATAAGTAACCAACCAAAGACTTTTGGCATTTTTACTTTTTTTTTTAATTTATTCTTCTTTTTTTGATTTTTTTGATTGTATTCACAATTTTTTATAAAATGAAGTCTGAAGCAGTGAGAACTGAAAAAATAGTGAAGACTGCCCTCATTCGTCAGGTTATTTTTTGTTTTAGGTTTTGCTGTACCTGTGAGGCCCTTAACATAAGCCTCCTTTGAGTGTCTAATGAGGCGGGTCCTGTCATTTTTCACCCCAGATTTTTATTTTTGCATTAGTACTGAATGGTCATTATAACACATGCAGCTTTGAAATGAAATCCCTGCAGCGCACCTGTTAGCTAAATACAGCTATTAAACATACTTTTTAACAATGTAATCAACCCACCACCATGTTGTATTTAAATGCCAATAAGCATCACTTTTATGACTTAAGCTGAAATATATCCATTTACCATCCATCCATCCATTCCTTAGATTGTGGTTAGCTGGAGAATCCAGAGTAGAGAACATGTGGTATACTAACTAGCTACTTTATAGAAATCATGAATATTCCTGACCACTCAGATGGATAAAACGGAGACCTATAAGGCGTCAGTTTAGTTTTCAGTCATAAACTAACAAAATCAATCATAAGTAAAAGAAAAAGAAGCAATTTTTTATCTAGTGGGATGTAAGACATTTGCAGTTTAGCAGGGAATGTGTGTGTGTCTGTGTGTGCGTGTGTCCGCATGTTGGGGATGTGGGGTGGGTGGGTAGGGGGGTTAATGGTTTACTTCACAGTTGGTGAATCCAGATTGTAGAAATGAGGATGTTCTTAATGTCTTAATGATTGAGAGGAGTCAGTGGAACGTGCGGTCTGTTGCATGCTGGGACAAGTTGGAGACATGATCAGACTACAAAAGCTTAATATGAGTTTAATTAAAGTTTATTGTTTGAACATAGCCGGCGTGAAAAGCCGGCGTGTACATGTGCCGAGCACATCGACTTTTAGCCTTTGCTGTGGAGTCCGTCTCGTACTCTTCCGAAATGGAGTGACAGACGCTGCCAGCCGGGGGCCACTTCTCAGCCGCGCAATCTCATCTATCAGCAGTGGCGGGAATTCGTTCTCATTTCACGGGGAGTACGAAGTGTAGCGATTCCAACCGGTATTTAACAGTGGGCAGCAATGATCCAGAATCTTCTGCAGTGGGTCTAGGAGCTGAGAAGGCCTCCCTAGGGGTGTCAGGCTGCTACCGATTGGCTTTTGGGGGAGAGGAGTGTGTCGGTTACTGTTCTACTTTATTTCTGAATGGCTTGTTTGTGCATTTTGAGTGAAGCATTACGTTGTTGGACATCTTCGGGGATCCCTGAGAGTTTATTTGGGTAGGTAAGCAAGCTCGTCTGTCATGGATGTAAATACAACTGCCAGTCAAAAGTCTGCAAAGACTGGACTCGCCAGGGAGCTGGGTTTACAGGCTGTACGGTATGTCACGATGGATCGCCTCTGTGCAGAGACGGCCTCGATAGCATGCGCTAAGCATCAGCATGGTGTCCTCCCATGGATCATTTACATGAGCAAATAGCCATCGCTCTTTAATGGGCTTGAAGAACATCCAAAATCAGCATTCGTAATGAATGTCTCATGTCTTCCTAGGCCTATTACATTTCCAAGGCATCCTGTACGGTGGCTTGCAGCTGGCTGGGCGTAATTCATTAATGATTTCTTAATGATAGCATTAGCACCGTGACTGACAGCCAGGCTACTCTCTGGCAAGTCCTCAATTGGAAAATGCGATTTGAAGCCTTGGCACCAGAGCTGTGCTAATTACCTGGATTTTATAACTCGCCTCAGCTGGACGAAATTGTGACACTTGGATCGGCTCGGCACAACAAATGGGCTTCGTCAGCAGACACTCTGACACTTGCCACGTTGTCGTCGTGTCTTCGAAAAGACCAATGCCAAACACACTGCTATCACTGCCGCCGCCCCCCCCCCCCCCCCCAACCAACCCCCCCCCCCCCCCCCCCCCCCCACGCATCTCCCCCCCCTTCCCCGGCCAAATTGTCAAGGCGAACCCCCCCCCCCCCCCCCAAACCTGCAGGATGTGCTGTGCCCCAGGTTAATTGCATTGGATGTGACTTCTGGCGAATGGGCTCTGCCCCTGGAACACTGCATCTATCTCTGTATGCCCATGAGCCTGCAGTCCTAAAGCGGTGTTAGAAATGCGACGGAGTGGCCCAGCTGTCGCAAGCAGCAGCGTGTTGACGGCTGGTTCCTCTGCTCTCTGACGCAGGGGCATGCGGCTGACGTGTTCGAGGCATACTCCCAGCTGCTGACCGAGATGGTGCTGCGCCTGCCCTACCAGATCAAGAAAATCGCAGACGCCAACTCCCGCATCCCGCCGCCCATCTTCGACCACTCCTGGTTTTACTTCCTGTCTGAGGTAACTGCCAGGGCCACACGTCTCCCTTATACCCTCTCTCATGCCTGTGCCATTTATTTATGTCAGTGATCGGGGGAAACACACCTGTCCACTTAGTCAAGCAGCTCCTGCTCGCTTTCATTTCGTTCAATTTCATTTCATGATTCAGTTTTCCTAGTTTTGTGCTTTTTAATGTCACCATTTTAATGCAGTAGTTAATGCACAGGTATATAGCTCAGAAGGTGGAGCTGTGCTCCTAATACCCACAGCTAAGCGTGGGCGGCATCAAACATTTCATACCGTCATACTGCCCAAAAATATATTGCGATAAACAGCGCTGTTATCGTAAGTCTTGGCAATAAAGTTCCCCCAAGATTTCAAAATACCACGGTGTACCCCAGTGTTGTGGGGGGCTCCCATGTCCTCCTTGCCAATCCCTGTGGAGTTTTTCGGTTTCCCTGCCCGTGTGAGCGGCTCTCCCAGCAGCGAGCGCCCCGCTTGGCCTGCCTGTCCTCACCCGGCCCGCTCCCCCCCCACCCCGCAGTACCTGATGATCCAGCAGACGCCGTTCGTGAGGCGTCAGGTCCGCAAGCTGCTGCTGTTCATCTGCGGCTCCAAGGATAAGTACCGGCAGCTGCGTGACCTGCACACGCTGGACTCGCACGTGCGTGCCATCAAGAGGCTGCTGGAGGAGCAGGGCATCTTCCTGAGGGCGGGCATCGTCACGGCGACGTCCGGCTCTGCCCTGCAGTACGACACCCTCATCAGCCTGGTGAGTGCCGGCCGTCGGGGGAGGGGGCCCTAGGGCATCATGCTTTCCGTGCCGCGGTTGCCGGTGCGGAGGCAGGGTTTCCCTGCTGACGCGATTTATGACCCCCTTTCTAAGATGGAGCACCTGAAAGCCTGTGCCGAGATCGCCACCCAGCGCACCATCAACTGGCAGAAGTTCTGCATGAAGGATG
This sequence comes from Petrocephalus sullivani, assembly GCA_026780845.1. Taxonomy (NCBI): domain Eukaryota; kingdom Metazoa; phylum Chordata; class Actinopteri; order Osteoglossiformes; family Mormyridae; genus Petrocephalus; species Petrocephalus sullivani. The sequence goes on along the minus strand of JAODKM010000099.1, from coordinate 2,789,637 downwards.
ACTGTAAGTGACCTGGGGGCCGTGGCTTTGCACCCTGCTTGCGATAAATGTTTTGCCTACATTCCAGTGTTCATCAGTAGTCTGGGTTTATTTTGGCTTTGGGTGTTTATATTGTATTTATATTTATATTATACTAAATTACTGTAGGTCAGGGATTTCCAGACTTTTTGATAAATGGTCCGAACCAGGGATTTTTTTTCAGAGGAGATGTCAGAGGTCCAGAACAATTTTCAATAAAGCAGTATTGTATGATCTATAATGAATTTAAGTCATATTTGATATAGACATCGATATATAGCTAAAATGGGAACTCTGTAACGCTCACTGGACTCGACCACATCAAGCCTTTTTTTGAACCATGTTAATTCAGTAGGTGCATCATCAGCTGGGCCGGGATTAACGTGCAGTTTGGTCCATATCCAGACTGCGGTCCGGACATTGAGAACCGTAGGCGTTTAGACTTGGGGTCTTTAAGAAAACCCCAAAAATTATAATGGTGAATAGCTGCTTATGAAAGCAGTCTTGCAGAGCTGATTCTCTCTCAGATGTTCTGAGTTTGCGTGGTTAATGCCCCCCCCCCCTCGCCCCCAGCGGTGCTGTACTTCTTGCTGCAGGTCAGCTTCCTGGTGGACGAGGGCGTGTCCCCAGTGCTGCTGCAGCTGCTGTCCTGCGCGCTGTGCGGCAGCAAGGTGCTGATGTCCTCGTCCTCCGGCGGCTCAGCGGGTGCCGGCTCCTCCCAGTCCTCCCAGAGCAAGTCCTCCAGCAAGAAGAGCAAGAAGGAGGACAAGGAGAAGGAGAAGGATGGTAAGCCTGGTTGGACTGGGGTGCGCGGTGTAGCCGAAAGCCCCCTGTCTAAGCGTGAGCCTGGTTGGATATATATATAGTGGCCCCTTTTGAGTTTCAGACATTCCCGGCAATTTAAAGTAGATCTGCTCCACTATGGAGTTTGTGGAGGTGCCTTGTCTAAATGAGTGCGCTGTGTAGTGAGAGCTGTTCCTCCCAATGCCGGTGTGCAGCGTTTAATCCCTCCCCATGTCCCGTGAAGGCGACAGCGTGGGCAGCCAGGAGGACCAGCTTTGCACCGCCCTGGTCAGTCAGCTCAACAAATTTGCTGACAAGGAGACCCTTATCCAGTTCCTGCGTTGCTTTCTGCTGGAGTCGAACTCCTCGTCCGTGCGCTGGCAGGCCCACTGCCTGGCTCTGCACATCTACAGGTACCCACACGCCCCCGCAGGTGGCATCCGCCATGTTAACTCGTCCTTAGCTCTCTGTGATTTGATGACAGTTTGAATAAAACTCAGTGTATATCAGCGGTTTATGGTGTGAATTTGCATCCTGTGCAGGAACTCCAGTAAGTCCCAGCAGGAGCTGCTCCTGGACCTGACTTGGGCCATTTGGCCGGAGCTCCCTGCCTATGGGCGCAAGGCCGCCCAGTTCGTGGACCTGCTGGGCTATTTCTCTTTGAAGACTCCACAGACTGAGAAGAAGGTAAAAAAAAAAACATAAAAACTGCCCCCAGATTCTTTTTGAAAGGTTTTTGAAATGGTGTTTCCTCATTTATACAGCTGAAGGAATACTCTCAGAAGGCTGTGGAGATTTTAAGAGCTCAAAATCATATTCTGACCAACCACCCCAACTCCAACATTTACAAGTAAGTGTGTCCTCCTGTGGGGTGTCGCAGTGGGCGTCGGAAGCGTCACACATGTCAGTGATATCCTCGGTCCTTATTTCGCAGCACCTTGTCTGGATTGGTGGAGTTCGATGGGTTTTACCTGGAGAGCGACCCCTGCCTAGTTTGCAACAACCCCGAAGTGCCCTTTTCTGTGAGTGCTTCCCCTGGTCTTGTTCTGGAGAATCTGTGGTGTTCCCATTGGCAGCCCATAAATCTTTTGCTCGTCTTCCGGCCATTCAGAACATCAAGCTCTCCTCCATAAAAGTGGACACGCGCTACACCACCACACAGCAGGTGGTGAAGCTCGTCGGCAGCCACACCATCAGCAAGGTTACCGTCAAGGTCGGGGACCTGAAGCGCACCAAGATGGTGCGAACCATCAACCTCTACTACAACAACAGGACAGTGCAGGCCATCGTGGAGCTGAAGAACAAGTGAGTCCTGGTCTCTCCCCTCATACCTCCCCTGGTTTGTCGAGCTCCTTGTGAATACTACTAACCTCTGCCTTGTTAAACATTCAGCATCCTTTGTGGGATGCATTTTTCACTAATCTACCCCTCCCCCAACCAGACCTGCCCGCTGGCACAAAGCCAAAAAGGTGCAGCTAACCCCGGGGCAGACCGAGGTAAAGATCGACCTCCCCCTGCCCATCGTGGCGTCCAACCTGATGATCGAGTTCGCAGACTTCTACGAGAACTACCAGGCGTCCACGGAAACGCTGCAGTGTCCGCGGTGCAGCGCGTCCGTTCCGGCCAACCCGGGCGTGTGCGGAAACTGCGGCGAGAATGTCTACCAGTGCCACAAGTGCAGGTGATTAAGCTCTATAGCTCATCGACTGCAGGCATGGTTGCCACCCCCAAGTGGCTTAAGATTTAACGCCTTAAACATCACAACTCAGATTTGCTTTGTCATTAGAGGGAAGTTATTCCACTGGTTCCTGCCTTGTGAGCCACAGCTGATTTATTTTATTTTTTGAAAATGCCTCCAGGTCCATTAACTATGACGAGAAGGACCCCTTCCTGTGCAACGCGTGCGGCTTCTGCAAATATGCCCGCTTTGACTTCATGCTGTATGCTAAGCCGTGCTGTGCCGTGGATCCCATAGAGAATGAAGAGGACAGGAAGAAGGTGGGCTTTGCGGACTTTGTCGGGGCCAGCCTCTGGCTTATAAGTGTGATCATGGCCCGTTGGGTTCTGACATTACCGAGTGCTTCCCCCACAGGCCGTGACCAACATCAACACCCTGCTAGACAAGGCAGACCGCGTCTACCACCAGCTAATGGGTCACCGGCCACAGCTGGAGAGCCTGCTGTCTAAGGTGAACGAGGCAGCCCCGGAGAAGCCCCAGGTAAGGGGCGTGACATCACAGGTTCGCATGGAGCCGTCTCTGACCGTTTGCACCTCACAGTCTCTGTCACACATAAGCCGTGTCCAAAATCGAGGGCTGCCTCCTACCTAGGACGCATTGGTAGGCCGATTACGGTCACGGTGCCGCGGCGAGGCTGTCCGAGTTCGACGCCTCCTCCAAATGCAGCCCACAAATGTGTCCTTCCTTTCCCGGTTTTCGAAGGATGGCTCAGACCGAAGTCGCGATGAATCTTGGGATTCTTTGAAGAATGGCCGTAGCGGCAGAAGTGGCAGAATGCACCCTTAAATGTAGCGGTACAAATGTTAAAAGCTTAAAGCGCACGTGCTGTATGGCTTTTGACCATTGCGTAGAAATATATATTTTTTTAAGAAATCACCCAGTACAGTAATAAATTTACTTTAATCAAAATAAATATACATATAATAATGACAAAAATATGATGAATAATGAAATTAATAATATTTAATATTATATAATATTATAAAATAGATGCAATATATCGAAATAAAAAAATTAAAATTAAAAATAATTAGAAAATCATCAAACTCACCGCTCGACACTGGGCTTGTCTACCGTAACTGCCATAGCAACCTTTAGCCAGTCGCATTGCTTCTCGCTCAGGATACAACGTGATTGGCCGCCGCTCGCACTGGATCTGAAGGCTAGACCGTCCAATTTCACAGCCACTCTCTTCCGGCCTTCGCGGTCTTGGTAGCATTCAAAGGATGCGGTCTATGGAGGCTGTGTCCTAGGTAGGACACAGCCCCCGAATTTGGACACGGCTATAAGCTGTCACATCACGGATATTAAGATACTATCATGTAATCTTAAGATACTATCATGTATCATGTATATTAAGATACTAGTCATGTAATTCTTTGACAAAATTCATTGCAAAAAATTCCTGAAATTTTGATTACTGAGGGTAGTGACTGAATATTGTACTATTTATCATAGATGCTATGATCATATTGCCGTCCGTTAGTTTAGTTTTAGGCGGCTGTGACTTTTGCCTGAATGTATTTTTAGCTGAATGTTTGTCATAGATGTCAGTCATATACATCACGCTCAGGCCCGTTTCCCTGTCTTTAACCTGAAGACACTCCTCTGGATGTATTTGTAGCTGTGGTAACACGTGGAGAAGGTTTTCTCGGTCATTATGCCTCAGAACTCGGTAGCTGCGGCTCTGTGAGCCGCTGTGCTCTGCTCCCATGGTCCCTTCAGGATGACGCCGGAACGGGAGCTGGGATGGGGGCCTCGTCCGCCAGTGTCAACAGGTACATACAGCAGCTGGCTCAGGAGTACAGTGGTGACTGCAAGACCTCCTTTGACGAGCTCTCCAAAATAATCCAGGTACAATGGGGAGGGGCGTATCCTCTGCGACTTGGTTTACTATAATTAGCCCCCATTAGTGCTGTGTGATGGTTCTGTTGGACCTGTAATGCAAATTTCCTTGTATAGCCTAAGGAGTGACGGATGAGTGGTTTTAGTATTGGTGGGTAACACTGGCTTTCACCAATGAAAGATACTCCTAGGGGTGCAGTCCTGTCGTTTTTGGCAAGCATGACGTAACCCAGACTGCTTCTGTGAAATACAGTGCTCACAAAGTCTTGAGACGCTTTCATAGTTCAGTAAAAATGTTGCAAATTTATTGGTTTTAGAACAAAAAACTGCTTTGTTTGTTTACAAAAAATATATACATCACGTTAGAAGCAACCCAAAAGTTTAAAGTAAAACATTACTTTGAAGTACTAATAAACCAAAACCCAAATTAGTTCTAAGAGACCTGTTCTGACTTAAAAAGTTAACCAACAAGCAGTCTCATTGGGTGTTTTGTAATTAGTAACATCTTTACAGTAACCTAAAACACCAAATATTTGTTTACCCATTGACTACAATTGCAATTAATAGCAAAATGGCAGAACAGAACTGAATGGGTCAATCAAAAAAATCATGACATTTAATAAGAGAATTTCTGTGCAGAAAATATGTGCAGATGTTAAAAATTGCTTGTCAATGGACTTTTGTTACGAAAACAGTAAATTAGCAACATTTAATAGAATTAAGCAAGTGTCCCGAGACTTTCTGTGAGTGTTGTATTTATCTGTGTGAATGGGTAAACTAAATCTGATTGAGGTTTGCTACCTGGTGACCTTGGCTTCTCCAATTTCCAGAAAGTTCTGGCGTCCCGCAAGGAGCTGCTGGAGTATGACATGCAGCAGCGGGAGGCAGCTACCAAGTCCTCGCGCACCGGCGCCCAGCCCACCTTCACCGCCAGCCAGTACCGGGCCCTGTCTGTGCTGGGCTGCGGCCACACCTCCTCCACCAAGTGCTACGGCTGTGCCTCTGCAGTCACCGGCCACTGCATAGCGCTGCTGCGCGCACTGGCCACCAACCCCTCCATCCGGCAGATCCTGGTGCTGCAGGGCCTCATCCGCGAGCTCTTCGAGTACAACCTGCGGCGCGGCACCGGCACCATGCGAGAGGAGGTGCGGCAGCTGATCTGCCTGCTCACCAGGTACGGCGAGCGTGGCCGCTTGGGCGCGGCTTCCCCGCCGCTCTCGGGATCGCTGCTTCGGTCTTTAAGTCTGGTGGACATCATCTGGTGCTTCCATTTTAACACAGCCTCAGTGTGAGCAAGATGTGCTGGGTTTTTACAGATCTGGACTGCCTTTTGTGGGTCTGCAGTAATTATTGCACAGATGGTTATTAAAAACCAGTGCTGCTCATTCTTCAGACCGCTGAATTTGGTGGCTTTGTTCATCTTCCTTCAGAGACCACCCTGATGCCACTCAGCAGATGAATGACCTCATCATTGCAAAGGTGTCTGCTGCACTAAAGGGCCACTGGGCCAACCCTGACCTGGTACGTACCCACCAGTTGACACAGCAGGATGATCTTGTATGAACCCCACCCCGCGTCAAGTGTCAAAGTTGCCTCATCTAGTACCCAGTACGCACTTCAGCTCTGTCAGATGGCACAGCAGGATTGTGGGTTCAGGTCCCATGAGTTAGAATGTTCTGTCTGAATGGATAGTCAACAGAAGTTCATTCAGTAACCCAGTATTTCCGAATCCAGCCCTCGGGGACCCACACACCATTGATGATCTTGCTCCTTCCTAGCTACCGATAGGGAGCAAAAATGTGGACTGCCTGGCATGGAGCTGGGAGGGAGCAAAGACGTGGACCGTCTGGGAGTCCCCCAGGAATGGGTTGGGAGACACAGCAGTAACCCAGTGGTGTTGACATGCACAACTCTGGGATAAAAGCAAAATGACAATGAATGAAATGACAAGGGTGTGCTGGCGCTTCTGTTACAGGTGAGCAGCCTTCAGTACGAGATGCAGCTCCTCACAGACTCCATAGCCAAAGAGGGAGGCTGCTGGGAGCTCCGTTTGCGTTGTGGTGAGTCGGGGTGGCTGGGGTGTCAGGCGACTTGTCGAGTCCCATCTATAACGTTACATCAACGCTGAGGTCCACTCTCCTGCCCGTGCAGCTCTCAGCCTGTTCCTAATGGCCGTGAACATTAAGACCCCGGTAGTGGTGGAAAATATCACTCTGATGTGTCTGAAGATCCTGCAGAAGCTGATTAAGCCACCTGCACCCACCAGCAAAAAGAATAAGGTAGTGATTGTTCTGTCCGGCCGCATTCATCAGCACCAGAGAGCTCAGCCGCTAACTAAGTCGGTCTTTTAGGATGCTGCTGTTGAGTCCCTGACCACCGTCAAGCCCTACAGCAACGAGATACACGCTCAGGCCCAGCTCTGGCTCAAAAAGGATCCCAAGGCGTCCTATGAAGCCTGGAAAAAGTGCCTTCCAGCCAGAGGTGAGTCTTTTTCTCCGTGTAATGTGTGGATGTGGATGGTCGCGGCTGGCACATGCATACAGCGGCGATATTCCATCAGGCCAGCAGAGGGCAGATGAATTGTAACAAACACAAATTTAAGCAGTGTAGTCAAACAGGTAAATTTGTATCCATAATTTTAAAGTTATTAGTCAAGGTTTGGGCGGTATTACAGTAACACACAACTACCTGTACCACCATATTTTGAAATCATTACCACAAAATGATCTGCCACCCCTTGCCGAATTTTATCCCCAACATTTCAAAGTGCTGGGATAGTGCTGCTTTTTAAAACACAGAATACCTCAGTGTAATGTCCGGACAGTATGAAAAGTGAGACCTGCTGGTACCTCTGACCCTCCTCATACAGCTGCTCACCATGAATACCACAACAAAACAGCCATTCCTCCTCTACTCCTTTGTCATTGACCGCTGACCTGTAAAAGACCACACTGCCACCTACTGGGAACACCTAACCAGTTATCATGCATATGCGCGGTCAATGCACACAAGTTCCACTAGACGTACAAATTTGGGCTACATGCGCAGCGATTGCAGCCGTATACAACAGATTCCTGGTGATGAAATTTGTCGGGTCTCCTCGTCTCTAACTGAAAGCGCACATGGCAAAGTGAGGCCTTAAGGTTGCAGTGTTATCGCTTAGTCTGAGCCTTATTTGTGTCTGTCCGTTAAAAACTTTCCCAGGCCAAGAAACTGTCTCCAAGCCCCTCTCCAAGGCCGACATACGGAAGCATTACCTGCTGGAGAAGTACGTCTGGAAGTGGAAGCAGTTTATGAGCAAGCGTGGGAAGAGGACGTCCCCCCTGGACCTTAGGTTGGGACACAACAACTGGCTGCGACAGGTAACGTGACCTTGGGACCCCCCTCCCAAACCGGCACCCGGCTCGTCCCATCCGCTGTCCCCTGAGCCCGTCTTGCTGTCGTCTCCAGGTGCTCTTCACCCCCGCGACCCAGGCCGCCCGGCAGGCTGCCTGCACCATCGTGGAGGCCCTCACCTCCATTCCCAGCCGTAAACAACACGTTCTGGACCTACTCACCAGGTAATCCATCCCTCCAACGGTAATGATGTCACGTTTAAAGAACTAGCTAGTCTGGCTGCCTCCCTCCAGTGTCAAATTCATATTTGTTTCATGTTGAATTCTCAGAAGCCTTAACCTGGTACGTGTTAAGTTAATTTACCATTTTTCGTAAAAATTAGGTTACAGACTACCAAGAAAAGGCAGTCTCCTACCGTAGGGGTTTGCAGGTGTAGGTGACCTTCGGGCTTTGTGTTCCCCAGTTACCTGGACGAGCTGAGCATCGCTGGTGAGTGTGCCGCAGAGTACCTGGCTCTGTACCAGAAGCTCATCAAACCTGCACACTGGAAGGTGTACCTGGCAGCTCGGGGCGTCCTCCCCTACATCGGCAACCTGATCACCAAGGTACTTCTGCATGAACCGCGCTCCTCAAAGTCATGACCTGGCAAATGCACTCCTTCATTGTCTGCTTTGGAGTGGTGCAGCAATATAAATAGTGCTTAATGGTTTTAGTGCTAAACAAGCTTTCGGAGGCCTTCCAGTTGTGATAGTTTTGCCTAATGTGTCACAACGTAGGCTGTAATTCTGGATCACCATGTCCTCAGTGCCGTTTTGCAGGTATTGAGCTCTGTCATCCTTTGCAGGAGATTGCCCACCTTCTGGCCCTGGAAGAGGCCACTCTGAGCACTGACCTGCAGCAGGGCTATGCCTTGAAAAGCCTGACAGGTGAGTTTCAGCAGTGCCCCGGGGCATCTCCTGCAGCCTTATTCACCGTTGGTGCCTTTGGTGGCATTTTTCAAAGGAAGGTCGTAACCCATTAGTCACAGATAGGGCTGGACCTTTAAGGCCTGCGATTTCTTAGCACCACCATCACACCCATGAATATTAAATCATTCATACATATTAAATCAGTGGGAGAAGGCACAGGATTTAAACCATTCTGGAGCTATGAATCAGTCTGAGCCACCATTCCACCTCACTGGATGGAGTGTTCATCCAGTGTCTGATATAGGTAGGACAGGATAACATCCCTGTGCACGTGCCCGATGATCCAGGCTTTGTGTGCTTTGGTCCCATAGGCCTCTTGTCCTCCTTTGTGGAGGTGGAGTCCATTAAGCGGCACTTCAAGAGTCGCCTCGTGGGTACGGTGCTCAACGGGTACCTGTGCCTCCGGAAGCTGGTGGTGCAGAGGACCAAGCTGATCGACGAAACGCAGGACATGCTGTTGGAGATGCTGGAGGACATGACCACAGGTACGCTTGCGGGGGCCATGTGCCATGAATGTTCTGCGTCATAAAGACGGGAGGCCGCTCAGTGTCCTCTGCTTTTCAAGGGACGGAGTCCGAGACGAAGGCGTTCATGGCGGTGTGCATCGAGACGGCCAAGCGCTACAACCTGCACGACTACCGGACGCCGGTGTTCATCTTCGAGAGACTGTGCAGCATTATTTACCCCGTGAGTGTCCACGTGGGCTTTGGTTACCCAGGCTCTTTGAGGGCTCCCGTATGACCTACCCCCCTGACTCCCCCCTTTCAGGAGGAGAACGAGGTGACGGAGTTCTTCGTGACTCTGGAGAAGGACCCCCAGCAGGAGGACTTCCTGCAGGGACGCATGCCCGGCAATCCCTACAGCAGCAACGAGCCTGGAATCGGGCCCCTTATGCGGGACATAAAGAACAAGATCTGCCAGGACTGTGACCTGGTGGCACTGCTGGAGGACGACAGCGGCATGGAGGTCATTATGCTCGCTAATGTGCTTCTGTGTGAGGCGGGCTGGGAATGTGTGCCGCCTGTTACAGGAGCAGTTCTGCTTCTGGCAAAGCACTGAAGCCAGCTGTCAAGTTCTTCTCCCTAATTACTACACTCCCCTGTTGTAATATTTGTATTGTTTGTTCTTGTTATAATTGACTATATTTCCATACCCGCTCTTGGAATTGAAATATGGCTTTTTGCCCAAGACACCCCCCACTGCCCCCTAAATGTTCTGTTCCTCCTACACAGCTTTGCAGTACATACCTAAGAACATTGTATTGAAGGCTCACACGACATTTTCCTCTCTCTAGTTACTTGTGAATAACAAGATAATTAGCCTGGATCTTGCGGTTGCTGAAGTCTATAAGAAGGTGTGGTGCCCCACCAACGAGGTATGTGGCACAGATAAGCATGGAACTCTTCATTACAGAAAAGGCTGCCCAGTCGGAATCTCCCTCCTTAGAGGGGCTTAGGGACTGTCTGCTAGCTTTGCTCTCTCTTCTTATGACTCAGATCATTTGTTGTGTCTAGGGCGAGCCGATGAGAATTATCTATCGCATGAGGGGCCTTCTGGGGGATGCCACGGAAGAGTTTATTGAGTCATTGGACTCCACCACAGGTAATGATTAAAGATATAAAATGCTCTGACATACATACACTGAGTCACCGAAAGGCGAAACATTATTTTAATCTCCACCTATCAAGTGAATTATTTATGACTGTGATTATTGCAGACTTGTTCTAACAGTGCTGGTCTGGGCCTGATCTGTGGTATCTATTGGCTATTGTTCAGTTCTTATACAAATGTGTTCTTTCAAGTGGAATACAGCATAACTACAGTACTTAAAAGCAAGGGCCCATGTTCAGTCATGAGCAGTTTGTATCTGGCTGAATCGTGCTTCATAAAAATGTGTGCAGATGAAGAGGAGGATGATGAAGAGGTGTACAAGATGGCTGGAGTGATGGCCCGCTGCGGGGGCCTGGAGTGCATGCTCAACAGGCTGTCTGGAATCAAGGACTTCAAGCAGGGCAGGCATCTTCTCACGGTGAGGATCTGAACACCCCCCAACCCCCCCCCAACGATCACCCAGCCCAAAGAACATTAATGTTAATCCCAAAAGCGGTGATGGATGTCATCTGGCAAGATCTCCATTCTTACCTTAATGCCACCTGGCGACGTTGTAATTGTTCGCATGGAGACTGGTTTTGGTGTCTGGTCTCAGTGATCATTGACAGGCCGGTAAAATTTGCTGCTTTGTCCAGGTGCTGCTGAAGCTGTTCAGTTACTGTGTGAAAGTGAAAATCAACAGACAGCAACTTGTCAAACCGGAGATGAACACGCTGAACGTTATGCTGGGAACACTCAACCTGGTGAGCAAATCCACCTCCGCTGTGGCCTAGCGTGCTCCTCCTGTCTGACCAACGAAGATTCCCTTTCTGAGTTGAAGCGTTGAGTTAATTGGGTAAACAGGAACGAAGTGGTTTCTCTTGTTTCTCAGGCGCTGGTGGCTGAGCAGGAGAGTAAGGATAGTGGTGGAGCTTCCATAGCAGAACAGGTCCTCAGCATCATGGAGATCATCCTGGATGAAGCCAATGCAGAGACGGTCTCTGAAGATAAGGTGAGCAGCAGCTGGATCTTTACCAGGAGTGATTAACGATTATCATTTTTCCATTTTCTGCAAAAGTATCTGTTATGGAAACAAGGTGGCCGCAATAGGTATGTGACGCGCCACTGTCACACTAGTGCGACTCCATGTGGACCAGTGAGGTAAGCAGTTGTAAGTGGTTTAAATCATCTGGCAGCTGAGACCATGTGATTAACTGTCCACTGTGGCTCTCAAAGGCCCAGGGCTCCTGTTCATAAAAAGCAGTGCTATGTCTGGAAAGAGACATTAGCTCATTAGATGAGGTTTTAAATCGTCCTCATTCTTTGCTTTTTCTCCCTACTGAAGCCTTACCGATGTCCCCCTACCGGCGTTGTGCACATTAGATTTTCGGGTACCGATCCACGCTGATGCATATTTACCATTTACCTTCCCTGCTCGCTCCCAGGGTAACCTACTGTTGACTGGGGACAAAGACCAGCTGGTGATGTTGCTGGACCAGATCAACACACCCTTCGTGCGTTCGAACCCCAGCGTGCTGCAGGGCCTGCTCCGTATCATCCCCTACCTGTCCTTCGGGGAGCTGGAGAAGATGCACATCCTGGTGGAACGCTTCAAGCCCTGCTGCAGCTTTGACAAGTGCGTCAGTCTGGAGCCCCAGAGGAGCCCCGTTCCCTCTAAGGGCCGCGACGGACTCTCGGCAGGATGGAGCTCTTAGCTCTAGTTTACTTAACCTCAGAAGCACACATGCTCTATGTAATGTTCAGCTACCTCAATGAAGGGACAGAAGGCTGTGTTTGGTAGTGTGTACTGCAAATGTATAGAACATACAATACAATGATATTCACATGAGAGGAAGCTTACACCATCACAGCTGGTCACGCCTCTAAGCATTGACCTTGTATTGATGTTAGTGACTTCATATCCTGAGGTGAATTTAGATAGCTCCCGTGAGCATAGTATGTTACCACTCAATCTAATATGTTCTGTTAAGTTATCCTCATTCAAACTGACCCCTTTGGAAATCCATACTCTCTTTACCACTGAAATTATGGGATTGAAGTACCTGGTGGCTTTTTGTGCACTGTTTGAATGGTAGGATATCTGGCATACAGTTTACAGCAGGAGAATACATTCTGGGAAGAATGTCTAACGCTGCCATGGATTGTTGATATATGGCTCCCTGTTCCTCTCAGGTACGACGAGGAACACAGCGTGGACGACAAGGTCTTCTTAGACTGTTTCTGTAAGATCGCCGCCGGGATCAAGAACAACAGTAACGGCCATCAGCTGAAGGAGCTGATCCTTCAGAAAGGCATTACCCAGAATGCCCTGGACTACATGAAGAAGCACATCCCCAGCGCCAAAAAGTAAACAATCGGCAAAGAGCTTTTGTTGCTCTGTGAGCTCCTAGTGCATCATAAAGATCAGATGGGGTGTGGGCGTGTTGGCACCCACCAAAACCAAACCCAGTTACAGTAAAAGACTTTTAGGAGATAACGAAATTCTCTGTGTGTTTAGAACCGCAGGTTTGTTTTGCTACTTATATCTTTAACCGTTGTCTCAACCTGTCTGCCCTCCAGCTTGGATGCTGATGTCTGGAAGAAGTTTCTCTCCCGCCCAGCTCTGCCCTTCATCCTGAGGCTGCTGCGAGGTCTGGCCACCCAACACCCCCCAACGCAGGTAGGTGTCGAGACCCTGCCCTATAAACTCCACAGCCACTCCCAGCTGAAATGGGTATTCCTCATTATGCCTACTTGACATGTTCTCGTGTACCCGTTTTACGTCATCTTCCATTGCTGAAGACCAGCTCCAGTACTCAGGAACAGAAGCACAGAGGATGGTAAAAAATCCCTGGATGTTGTTCTTGCCCCACCCCAAATATCAAGGATACGTCGGTTGTATCCTCGCCAAACGAGACCAATCCCATGATTCGTTACATCCCATGTTCATTCTTGGGAGGCAAGTTGGCAAGACCAGTCTTGCCGACACCACAAGTATGGTCTTTGCATTCTTGGTATCGAGAAACTCCCCAGCTCTCTGCCGATCTGGGCCTACTTTTGTTTTACACTTTCTGCTTTTTCTACAAGGACTTTCAGTGTCATCTAACATTAACCATCATTTTATCTTCTTAACTTGCAACTAGATTTGTAATTGACAACGGGAGCATAGCTAAATTAAGAATGGTGTTCTAATGAGGATGGCTAATTGTGAATGCCATTTTAAATCATGACTTAATAGTTGCCTTTTGAATTTTGGATAGGTTCAGAAGTGATTAATATTCTTTATCTGCACACATAGACAGCTAGGTGGATCACAGTAGCAAATCAATGTGCGATTATAATCCTCTACTTAACTTTCCCTAAAATCTGGAGGCTCAGCAATTTAATATTAACAGGAACTGTAAAAATGTTCATTGATGGAACACTGTAGTTTTACTGATAAATGTGTTATCTTTTAAGCATTAAAATAATGTATTTAAGTATAAATGTGTCATCCAGATGTCTGTGGTATAATTTGGTTATTGCATTATACATTATAAGCCATGCATTACACATTTTTAAATACAGTCCACTGAATGGATTGTGTTCCTTTGCCTTCACAGCCGTGCAATTAAAATTATATAATCCAAGATATAATCAATGTATAATCAACGTATAATCAATGTATAATCAGATGTGTAAACCAGTGTTTCCCAGCCTGGTCCTCGAGGACCGGCAGACAGACCACATTTTTGCTCCCTCCTAGCTCGCAGTAGTGAAAATGTGGGCTGTCTGACAGGGAACTGGGAGGGAGCAAAAATGTGGACGCATCTGTGTTTCCAGAGGGCCAGGTTGAGAGACGCTTGTGTAAACGTATCGTCAGTGGATTAGCTTTGGCTTAACTTTTTATCGAGCAGCGGCATGTAAGCAGACAGCGATGGCGGTGTGAGCCTGGCCTGATGCTCCCTCTTTGCCCCCCAGGTGCTGATCGGCATGGACTCCATCAGCAACCTGCACAAGCTGGAGCAGGTGTCCAGCGACGAGGGCATCGGCACGCTGGCCGAGAACCTGCTGGAGGCGCTGCGAGAGCATGCTGACGTCAACCTGAAGATCGACGCGGCGCGACGGGAGACGCGGGCCGAGAAGAAGCGCATGGCCATGGCTATGAGGCAGAAGGCGCTGGGGACACTAGGCATGACCGTACGTATTGGGCCGGGCGGGCAGGCGGCCGGGCGGGAAACGCGGGCCGAGAAGAAGCGCATGGCCATGGCAATGAGGCAGAAGGCGCTGGGGACACTGGGCATGACCGTGCGTGTCGGGCCGGGCAGGCGGGCGCTCGCATGCGGGGAAATAATCGCTCGTCTACCGTGGCGTGAAAAGACATTTAAACTCTAATTAAAAATGGGTAAATTTGATACAGCAGTTATTTAAAGGTGTCACATTTAAATGCTATTTGATACTATGATTTGTGGGCTTCCCTGCAGGCTTATGAGCCCACAACACGTATCATAGTCACCGGCACCGTGCCGTCAGCAGCATGGGGTTAATAATAAAGATGGATTGTAGGAGGTTAATGGCGGTATGTGTTGTTGTTCCAGACCAACGAGAAGGGCCAGGTGGTGACAAAGACATCACTGCTCAAGCAGATGGAGGATCTGATAGAGGAACCTGGGCTGACCTGCTGTATCTGCCGGGAGGGCTACAAGTTCCAGGCAGGCACCTCCCTCACAATGCCCGTCATCCATGCCTCTAGTGTTCTGTAAATGAATGTTCATTAGTGCAGTGTTTTTCAGCCTGGTCCTTGGGGACCATCCTGACAGTCCACGTTTTACTGTGAGCTGGACGGCAGCAAAAACGTGGACCATCTGGAGGTCTCCGCGGACTGGGTTAAGAAACACTGCAATAGCCAACCTTTGCTCTCGCCCTCTCCGTAGCCCACGAAGGTTCTTGGGATTTACACGTTCACAAAGCGCGTGGCCCTGGAGGAGTTCGAGAACAAGCCCCGGAAACAGCAAGGCTACAGCACGGTGTCACACTTCAACATCGTCCACTACGACTGCCACCTCGCCGCTGTCCGGTGGGTGTCCGAGGCGGCTTGCAGAAGATGTGGATGTCTGGACGAGTCCCGGCTTACCGTGTCCTTTCCCTCCCTGCCCTTCCTCTAGGCTGGCACGCGGGCGTGAGGAGTGGGAGAGTGCCGCCCTGCAGAACGCCAACACCAAGTGCAACGGCCTGCTGCCGGTGTGGGGGCCCCACGTGCCAGAGTCCGCCTTCGCCACCTGTCTGGCCAGGTCTGTATGTTTGCTGGGAGAAATGAGGCCTTGGTACAGTAGGTGGGATTATTTTGCCCTGGCTAGCACCTGCTTGGGTTAACCTGAAGGAAGCCAATAGGTGATAAGTAACCAATAAGGCGATAGGAAGTAACCAATAGGAAAAGGATTGAACCAATGATTGACAGTGCACAAAAACTCCACCCACTGTGTAAAACCTCAATTTCTTCAATCTGTAACTCAGACGATCCAAAATATTCTCTTCAATTCGGGTCAAATCCCGCTGCTGTTCTGACCCCCATGCGTTCTTGGCAGGCATAATACATACCTGCAGGAGTGCACCGGCCAGCGGGAGCCCACCTACCAGCTAAACATCCACGACACCAAACTGCTGTTCCTGCGCTTCGCCACCGAGCAGTCCTTCAGCGTGGACACGGGGGGTGGCGGCCGCGAGAGCAACATCCATCTCATCCCTTACATCATCCACACTGTGCTCTACGTGCTCAACACGTGCGTGTCCCGCCCGCTCTGGCTGATGTGCTCTGCCCGCACCCTCCCTCAGGGACAGGCCTTGAGATGCGATCATTCAGTGTGCCGGTGTTAACCTCGGGGGGCCTGCCGTGAGCTCGGGGCTAGGCCAAACGCCTAGCTGGGGGTCATGTCACCACTGTACTGCACTACGAAGTCAGATGCTGACACTGAAACTAGGCCGTCCAGGTTTTCAGTCTACCCATATGTGTAGAAGGCTGGTAAATGATAGTCTTTTATTTAAAACCCGGAGTAGTTGTCATAACGTAAAACGGCCTAAGAGACCCCATTTGGATAATAACTCAGTTTTGATAAAATACGTAATGTTTTGCTTCCATATGGTCGGTTCATTTGTTATATCTTTTATAAAGTATTATATTGAATATTTTTTGTAAGGCTTGTTCCCAGTGTGAAGGTGGACACAGCCGTGTGAGTTGGGAACAGGGGGGTGATTGGCCGCTGTGTGGAGACGGGCTTAGCAGGAGCAGTGCCCTACTGTCAGCACATGGGGAAAGTGGGGTTTGTGAGTAGTAGTGGGGTGTGTGGTTAGGTACCAGGATGGGGTCATGAGTGATGGAGAAAAGCAGAAGGTGCCCAGATTACATAGAATACGGTACAGGTGCTGGAAATGAGCTTACTCGTTAATAAATGGTACGGGGACCCCCATCCTGGGATACCCCACTTATCAGTTATGTTTGGTTCATGTTGCCCTTTTTTGATAGTCCACAAGCTCTGTTTAGTAGCTGGTTATCTACTGATATTGCCTACAAAGTCAGTGTCCCCTATAGCAGTGTTTTTCCACCTAGTCCTTGGGGACAGTTTACCGTCTGGAGGACTGTGTTGAGTAACACTGACCAATGGCCCTTAACACGGAACTTTAGCTGCCCTCGGGCTGCTGTGTCTGTTACATAAACGTGAGCCTGACTGGCGGTGATCCCTGCCGCCATGCAGCACCAGGGCCACCTCGCGGGAGGAGAAGAACCTACAGAGCTTCCTGGAGCAGCCGTGCGAGAAGTGGCTGGAGAGCGCGTACGAGGTGGACGGGCCGCACTACTACACCGTCCTGGCCATGCACGTGCTGCCCCCCGAGCGCTGGCGGACCACGCGCCTCGACTTCCTGCGGCGACTGCTTGTCACCGCACACGCCCGCAAAATCTCCCCGGGGGGCACCAACAAGTAAGGGCTCCTCCAGTCCCAAACGGAGGCTTAGCAGGCCAAGCCTCTCTGTCTGTCATCAGAAGGCGGCCGTTCCAGTCCAGCTTCTGCAGAATATACATGTCTGTGGGCCCCTGAGCGAAGCCCTTGGCCCCCAGCTCCATGGGCGCTGCTGCCAATGACCATGCTCGCTCTCACCCGCGTCTGTGTCATGGAGAGCTTGACGGGGTTGCTGAAAAGAGAATTTCTCCATGGGGACCAACAAAGTGTTGTCTTTATCAGTATTATTTATTGCTTTACTTTTTACACATTTTATGGAGCTAGCCAGAGTCATCTAAGGGAATTAAGGACTCCTCCCCTTCAGTTACAAGGCCGTGTCCTTAAATGCCTGCAGCCTTTTCCCCATGAAGCTTGTGTTACCGTTTGACTTTTCATAGTCAGGCTTATGGAGGAGTATAAAAACAAACCTGTGGTTTACCATACCAGAGAATGCCAGGTAATAATTGATTCAAGGTATTGTGCTTCTGGCCAGAATAGGTAAGCCAATGACATGTTTTTACGGCAGTAACTGTTTCTTAACACAATTCAGTTTGGCATGTTTATAATCACATTTGACAAAGAGAAAGTTGGATGCAGGTAATAAATAACTCGTTGAAAACACGTTTCCCTTTATTCAAACGTGACCCTGCAGGAAATCACTGAGCATTAAATGTTTTAAAGAACAAGGTTTTAACTCTCGCTAGATGTATGTCCAGTGCTGGGCAGTGGTGGCAGTGCTCCTGGGGGTAACCTCCTGGTCTCTCTTTGCCGTTTGATTTTCAGACTCTCAGACAAAACCATGAAGGAGTATGCTGTATACCGCTCGCCACTTCTCTTCTGGGGCCTGGTGGATCTCATCTACGACATGTTCAGGGTAACTAATAGTTTGAATGCCAACCATTAATAGCTAAGGGGGTCCTAAACAAGACAGCCTGGAAACTCCTTGGTCGCCTTCGTAAAACGAAACTGAAGGACCTTGTGGTAAATGTATCCTGTGTGAAACATTTACAGGGTTGACAAGATCAATAGTGAGTTTCGTTATACAGAATTTACAGTCCTGGGAAATCAGACTGAATGTATGGGATGTGAGAATGGAGTGTCAAATGTGATTTGGAAGGTGTATAACATTGCAGCAGATCTGCTGTTTCCTGTTCATCACCCCATCAATTGCAAAAGGACATTCTGAATGGCAGGCTGAGAGTATGGCCTGACGGAGGTCCGTCTCCCCGGGCATTTTCTCAGAAACATTCTAAGTTTGAAACATTAGAGCAGCCATGTGGAGCTATTTGACCGGTTACTTGTTTCGCTGGTCTTTGCCGAGTCACGCTTAAGTAGTCTTGGACTGAACACCTGATTCCCTCACCCTCTACAGAAAGTTCCCACCAGCAACACAGAGGGAGGCTGGTCCTTCTCCCTGGCTGAGTACGTGCGGCATAACGACATGCCCATCTATGAGGCGTCCGAGCGCGTCTTACGGGCCTTCCAGGATGAGCTCATGCCCGCCGAATCCATCTCGGAGTTCTTCGACGTCGTAGGTGAGTCCGCTCTAGCGCTGTCCCGTCCGCTTCTCAATGCTGGTGAGCAGGAGCACTTGGTGGGTGCAGCCTTAAGCATTTCCAGCAAGCAAGGATCCACCCTGCTATGCTGGAACACTTGCCTTGGGTTTGTAGGAATTAACTGCTTTGCGGTTTGTGTGTATTTTGCCAGCAAAACCAGTCTTTAGTGGTTGGCTCTGTCACTGTGTCTTAAACACTCAATGCTTTACTTTGGGGTGTTTTGATTCCTACTGCATTGTGTTCTGAGGTGAAAGGCTGGAGTCCAACACAAGTTGGGGCAAAACTTATACAAAAATGACTGCCAAACAAAGATATAGTATTTCTGCACAATATTAGTATAATCTCAGTAGGCTGTAGATTTATTAGTATTTATTAAATTTGTAAGCATTTCCTTCCTGTGTAACTTGCCAGACAGAAGCACTTTCTGTCCTCTCCACATCCATAACCAGCCCTCCGGCTTGTGTCTCCCCAGGACTTCTGTCTGACATCCCAGACCCTGAGGGCTTTGTACAGGATCTGTTGAACTCTGTGCCCTGATGGGATTTAGCACTGGACTTCAAATAACTCCAATCCAGACCCGGTGTCCCATACGGAGGCAAACATACAGTCCCTTTTCACAGGGGCTCGGTGGAAAGGCTTCATCCCAGGACACCTCAACAGGGGGCGAGGAGCTTCCCGGCTTGTTCACACTGACACACAACAATAAACACACAGTTACACATGCAGATACAGATATGGCACATCCGGCCCGAGCAGCTTTCAATATGCTATTCTTTAAACAAATTTCAAACCAGAGGAACTGTATGTGTAGTCTGTATGCATCCTATTTACTAAAAGGGTTTCTGCAATATAAAATGCCCGTGTTATTTCTCACATGTCTGGCTGCAGAATCTGAGTAATTCTAAGTATTTTCAAGCTCAAATGAAGAAAATTTACTTGTTTAATTTTGGTTGCAGTTTTTGTTAAAAACAATTAATTTACAAATTCACAGGAAGCTAGTGTGAGCTTCACAGGATTGTTAACTAATCTTTTCTATGTAGTTAACCCCTCTTGCCCTTCCCAGGTTTTTGCAGTAGTGTTATTGGACTTCATTCTAATTTATGAGAGTTATAGACTTGTTGTCTCTTTTTATAATCACATTAAACTGTTCTGAAATCCTGATTCAGGGCAGGATGCCACTCCTGTACGTTTTCCTTACTCTGACAGCTTTCCAGATGAAAGTACTATTATCCTCTTTAGGGAAAAATTGGGTACATTTTGGGTATTTAAGTCATTTGGTTCAATTTAGTTCCGATTCCTTGTGGGTCCACAACTACACCGGCTTCGTGTTCAGGTTTTTTGTCAAGATAAAATAAGAATATCCCGCAGATGATCATTATCAGCCCCTCATGGCCGTTTTTGTTTCTGGTAAGCACAGTGCCGCTGAGTGCAGACTCGGTGATCAAGAAACTCGTTAATATATCGACGCCTGCAGAGGGCGTCATTGTACTCAGAGCAGAATGCATGGTGTGCAGTTTGTTTCGATCCAGCTTAGTGTTTCTTTGCCTATTCCCGTTGCTACAATGTTCAACTGTCGCTGAATGTTTGCTTTTTGGTTTAGCAAAAGATTAATAAAGCTGTAATAATTCTGCGTCTGATTTATTTATTTATCTGGCGTCACATTTCATCTATTTTAGTGGTTTGACGAATAAAATTGTTTTAAAGTGATCACATAAAAGCAGATTATGTATTCTCTGTATGCGTGTAGGCCTGTTCGGTTAAACTGTTTGGTGTGGATTTAAAATGTGTGTGTGTATATATATTTTTAATAGAAATATAAGTTGTATTTGTTAATTGAATAAATTAGACGCAGTCTGATGTCTTAAAGGAACACGCCCAGTAGTAGGAGGCCTACGTGACCTTGAAAGAATGTCCAAGAAATCGAAGATCCTGCATGTTACACTTGTGCGGCGCACGGTTACCGTAACTCTACACCTGGGTAACGAATCCTTGGGGGTCCCGCTGCTGCCAGCTTAGTGAGCTCGGCATACCGCGGGCTGCAGGTTGCGTTCGGCTATATCGGGCTGCCGAACCGGACCGCACCGGGCTCCTCACCATTACATTCGCCGTGCCATAATGTATTATGTGTCAGTGTCAGCATTCGTTCTTTTAGACCATCACACTCCAATGCTCAGACGCAGCAGTTTTTAAAGATTAAAATTCTCTAGACATCGGGTATTTCCATGGGGTTGCTTTTTTATATATCTATATAGCATAGATACATCGATGGATAGGTAGGTGTGTTTTTTTTTAGTGATCCCGAAAGAAATGTAGGCGTCCAATAGGTGAAATACTCTTCCAGCTTCCATGAAATTGGTTAAAAAGCGCTATCCCTACTGGAAAGCCAATCGGTGTTTTCACTTAGGTTGCATGATCATTGCATTGGGTTAAAATTGCATTTACCAGTTTGGGTTACCTGTGATCTGCTAGACGGCAGCAGACAAATCGGGACGGCAGTACTTTATTGACGGACACTCCTGGGTTGTACTGTAGGTGTCGGTTGTTACGTGGGAGCTTCCATCAGCGTTTTGCCCCGACTGGCGTCATCGGGGCAGTTAAGGACAAGGCGGTGCAGCGCCGAGCGCAACGCCTGCGGGAGCCACCGGGAGACGTCCGGCTGCGGTCGGCATCGGTCACGGGCACTTCGATATTAGGGAAACGCGGGGGCACGTAAGCGCGCCCGATCGCATGTAAGCCAAGGCGAAAAGGAGAAGGCACTCGGGATCGCGGGGATCGGGGACTGCAGCTGCCTCTACAGAGGTTAGGGACTCGGTGGCGTGTAAGACGAGCCCGGCGCTGAGGGGCAGAGCCTGGATGCACCGCGGGGAGGAGAGCTGCGGAGCCCGGAGCCCGGAGCCGTTCGATGGAGAGACGGGGCAGCATCAGCAGCCGCGGGAAGGAAGCCCTGCATCGCCGTTAATATAACCCCCCCATCGATACTTTTCACTGGGGGGTATGGAGCTGCGGTGGCGCATCAGCCTGTAAGCCCATTGTCGTAGGAGAATTAGGCTGATCGCTCTTTGTACGACTAGGTGATAAATAAAACATGTATCTAAAAGCAGCGACAATGTATCGCCGCTGGCATCCGCATTGATATCATCAGCAGAAGGATTTGCATGGTAGGAAACCGGGCGCAGGACTGACGCGTTTCGGGGTGCTGGCCGGCCGGCCGGCGGGGGAGGGGATGCTGTTGGGTTAGGGTTGGGTTGGGGGCATCGGCAATGCACTGAGCGCTCGCCCGCTTACCTCCACTAGCAGCCCAGCTAGCTGCCTACTATGCTCCCTTATCTACTGCGAAATTGTTTCGTTTAGGGGAAAATGAACTCTTTACTTTTTTCTGAGTTATCCGGCATCGTCGCGGTCCCGGCCGGCGGAGCCTGCGTCCCCTCTGGGGCCACTGCTACCGGGACTGCGGTGACTGCTGCTCTGCGGAACGATCTGGGCTCCAACATCCATGTCCTGAAGACCTTGAACCTGCGGTTCCGCTGCTTCCTGGCCAAGGTGCATGAGCTGGAGCGCAGGAACAAGCTGCTGGAGAACCAGCTGCTGCAAGCCGCCGAGCAGTCCCGCTACCGATCGCTGTACTGCCGCGACCAGGCGGTGCAGACCGACTGCTTCCCGTCCGAACAGCCCGTCCCGGGGCCTCACCTGCAGTCCCGGCTGCCCGGCACCATCTGGAGCTTCACGCACGTCCGGAAATACGGGGAAAGGTTCGAGACGCTCCAGGGTCCCGGCGTGTCTTGGACCCACCCGGACGGGGTCGGGGTGCAGATCGACACCATCACCCCCGAATTAAGGGCGCTGTACAACGTGCTGGCCAAAGTGAAACGGGAGCGGGACGAGTACAGAAAGAAGTAAGTGCGCTTCTCTGGTTTCTCCGGACGCCGCAGCCGGGGCGCATTTCTATTAACAAAAACGGTCTGCATTGCCCACCCTCTTACACTCTGCTTGATTTCAAATAATATAGAAAACGGGTAAACCTCATATGCTATAGTAATATTATAAAAGGTGATTACAGTTAAATGCTATTGTCTCTCATTGCTGTTGGCCCACAAGAGATCAATAGAATCATATTACTGTGATATATTTGATTAGGCCACGTTATATGAATGTACCAGTCTGTACAGAGTCCGTACTCACTTAATTAAATACAAAGACAGATGCACACGTTTAAGCAGCACAGATCCTGGTGAAATGCATGGTAAGCAGTACAAAACCCAGAATTAAAATTCTGCATGGAGCGCTAGAATCAGAAATCGCTTTATTGGCCAGGTACAACTAGTCCGGTTATTTTTCAGAGATATTCTAATTAGCGGCACCAGGAAACCTGCTGAGGTACACCTCTCTATAGAACTATAGTTCATGGATGCAGCGCAAAACGACAGAGAATAGATTAGTAAATCAAACATCTGCACATAGCTCGAAAACATGCAAAGTATAAATGGAAGCTCACACAAATCTTAAAAACAATTTAAGCGCTAGTCCACTTGTTCTTCTCAGTATTGAGACAAACCCAGTAATAATGTAGCTCTAAGTAGTTATAATCAATATAATTAACACATTCCAGACTAGAGCTAATACCGTCACCTGATAACTGGACAAATTACCTCCTAAGTTTCAGTTCTGGGGCTGGGAACTTAAGTGTTGGGGGAGAATGCTGAATTGGTTCATCTATCCCAGTGTTTCCCAGCTCAGTCCTCGGGGAACACCAGACAGTCCACATTTTTGCTTCCTCTCAGCCCACAGGCCTGTACCAGGTATTTGGTGTTTCTGATTGGGTGGGTGCTGGGTGGGAGCAAATACTTGGACTGTCCGGTGTTCCCTGAGGACTGGGTTGGGAAACACTGATCTATCCCGCCATATTCCAGCCGCTTGTCTTAGTCAGGGGCATTTGGACACTTTGGATGGGATGCTGGTTTGTGACACCTACACTACAGACAATGTAGTGATGCCAGTTAGCCTGGCAGGTGATACCGGTGAGAATATGCAAACTGACATCCGACAGATGGGATTGGAGTCCCACCCCGTAGCTGTCAGGCAGCACTGATACTCACTGAGCCATCTTGCCAGACATTTACTGGATTCACCTCAAATTAATTTAAACTCAGCAGTTAAGTGGTTAACCTACCTGAAAACGCCCCCCCCCCCCCAGGCCCACAGATCAGAACCAAAGTGCTCAGCAGAATATTATGTCTTCCTACTTTCACTGGATGATGAAGGACACTTGCTGTTTACAAGCCCCCATCCTGCATAAAGGCATGCCATGTATCTTGAAATATCATAATATCATAATTATTTTTTAAGTAAATAATGCTTGACTAGCATTCAATAAAGCGACAAAAATTTTAGCAATTTTAGTGAACAGGATTAGGTGTTGAAATGTTCGCCATTACTTTTTGGACTTCGAAGTATATAGGCTTTTATATATTTTAAATAGTTTTTGGCATAGTTAATACTTTGGTCGTATGCTGTAATAATTAATAATGTCTTTGAGTTATACTTGGTACAGAAATGGTCCCCATGAGATGTTTTTGCAGTTCATCATTACCTTTGCTTATTTCAGCACACCCAGCGAATGGCATTTCTACTGTAATTTACTCTCAGTTCATGCTTGAAGGTGGTTCAGCTGTAAATTAAATTCCCGGATAGCAAGAAACCAAGCATTTCTTTTGGAACTCTCTCTTTCAGCTCTGATGTTGTGTACAGATTGTATAAAATATTGCCCTAAATGTCCAGTTCCCACTACTTTCAGATCTGTTGTTCCCAAGCACGAAAAACAGACAATACTGGAAATAACAGGAAGTATCGGGGGGGGGGGGGGGGGGGGGGTTGGAATTTAAGCTTGAAGTTTTTTTTTGAAAAAGTGGGGGAAAAAGGGAGGGGGCTGACGAGGA
>JAODKM010000099.1:2753073-2764799 GCA_026780845.1 Petrocephalus sullivani | reverse complement strand
AAAAAAAAAACCTGTTATTTTAACCTTGTCTGAACATTTTTTGGTCCCCACAAGGATAATCTCAATTAAAACAAAGTCTTTGAATGCAGTGGAAATGCAGCTGTTTAGGGGGATCCGGCGGCTGGATAACTGGATGGGCGGATGTAAATCAACATGTATGCCAGTGCACTGCGTCTTTCTGTTTAGGGGGATCCGGCAACTGGATAACTGGATGGGCGGATATAAATCAACATGTATGCCAGTGCACTGCGTCCTTCTGTTTAGGGGGATCCAGCGGCTGGATAACTGGATGGGCGGATGTAAATCAACATGCATGCCAGTGCACTGCGTCCTTCTGTTTAGGGGGATCCAGCGGCTGGATAACTGGATGGGCGGACGTAAATCAACATGTATGCCAGTGCAGTGTGTATTTTGACGTCACTCCAAGGCATTTAAGCTTTGCCTTTAAGGCACTAGGTGCCTAAAGTGCTGTCTGCTTCCTCTGGGAACCGAGGGATGCTGGGAAGGTAACAAGCTGAGTCAGCAGGACTCACAGTAGGTCTTTGTACCCCTCTCAAATCAATATCGTGCTGTTTTATTGAGTATTTTGACAATTCCTTGATATATGGTTATTCATTAAATTAAACTAATAGTCTTATAACTGTAATGATCTGGGAATATCTTAGTCAGTGTTGGAGACGGTAGTTGCTCCTTTAACTAGACTATAGTTATAACGTGCGTGACATACGCCTGTGACTTACATGTCACAATGCTCCTGTTGTATCCCTTTGCTGGTCGCAGACAGGAAGTCGAGTCTGGCCATTGATCCGCTTCCAGGCCATTATTTCGGATGTGAAAAGCAGGCTCCCCGTGGTTATATGTACAGGCCGGAGTGAGGGCGCCGAACAAAGGGTATGTGTGTGCGTGATCGGGTTGCCCACTGCGGCGACTTCAATGCCTCGCGTTGTCTCAGAAAGGGTGCAGTCTCATGTATCGCCATGCGTGCGTTGTTGTCAGTAGCTTTGGTGTTTAACAAAAGTAACTGTAAAGTTCATGAAATCATCTTGATATAAGAAATATGAGCCTAATGACAGCCATTCTTCTTTGAGATTTTAAAATAGCTACATGCACGTGTTGTATAATATATAGTAGTCTAATTAAAAGTCAGAGCAGCTGTGAAGTGATTTAATGTAGTTATGAATAAAACATCTCTATTCCATGAATGGGATGGCTGGTTGGCCTGCATTTAGCCCTAACTGATTGCTCTAGTGCCGTGTGGCACGATTTCCGGTAAAAATAGGAGCTTGTGGTGTTACGCTCCTGTCTCAAAGCGCTAGTAAGCTACACGGTTAAGCGGGCCAGCCTCCAACATGTGCGAGTTCTGCGTTTCTGTCTTTCCCAAAGAATGCTGTCGCCGGTGAGGTTAGCACCTTCCTGGCGTGAAGTGGGGCGTGCTATCGTTTTACCGGATTACTGTGTACGCCTGCAGGCTGGCGTTTAAAATGCAGACAGTGGGACAACATGGTCCCACTTGGCAGCTTGATGAAATTTGGCATTTATAGTTTGGCTGTAAGAAGCCAAAACTGGCTATTTTAAATGAAGAAGAATTCCGGAAGTCTGGGATAGCTGGTTGTGTACCGTCCCGAGCATAGGGTCCGTCACATGGCTAAATCAATCAGACATTTCCCCTCAGTCCTTGTCAAGCATTTCCAGGAGCATATGAGCTGATACAACAGAGCGGTCTGGAGACCAGGAGAGTGCAATGGAATGAAGTCTGACATTCATCCACAGTCCCGACAGTGTGAGCCGCCCGGTGTTGCCATGGGAGACGGCTGTTTTTTTTTTTTTTTTATCAGGTGTGGTCCCTGCCGTTCACACAGTGCCCTTTGGAGACGACACCAATGGCTACTTCTGACAATAGACTCACCCCCCCCCCAGCCACCAAATTGTTTTTGTTGCCATTTCACCATGGGCAGTCAGTGTCTCCTTAAAGCAAATGCTGCTGGGAAATTCCACAGCGAAGCAGTGGATTTAACCTAATGCCTTAAAAGCAAGAGAATTCCCCAGCATTGCTCTGACATTTTCCTAAGGCGAAACATTTTTTATGGGTAAGATGAGGCCCCGAACCCCGCGGTGGGTGGGGCTCTTAGATGCTGTCAGTCATCAGCCCGTTTCAGACACTTTTCATTG
This sequence comes from Petrocephalus sullivani, assembly GCA_026780845.1. Lineage (NCBI taxonomy): Eukaryota > Metazoa > Chordata > Actinopteri > Osteoglossiformes > Mormyridae > Petrocephalus > Petrocephalus sullivani. The sequence goes on along the minus strand of JAODKM010000099.1, from coordinate 2,762,630 downwards.
GTTACTTTGGTTGCTACTGGTTCCCATCAAGTCAAACCTGACAATTACTGACAGCAGGTAGTAATCCAACCCTTTGTGGCTTTCAGAGCCTCATTCCTCTCATTCAGAGTGTAATCTGCGTAAACTTCAGAATGGGGAATGACTGTCACGTGTTTATGGCAAGAGTATCAACCCCTGCTTCACCATAACATCTGATCAGTAACAGAAGAACAGTTTTCATACCTAATGAAATTTAATCTCTAAAATGACTGCAGTCTGTTTAGTGAAATCCCATTCTCAGCAGCTGTAATTATTGGATAATCTTAATTACAGCACTTCAGAATGTTTAAACGCATGTGTTTTGTCTTTGTGTCATTCTAAGCAAAGTAGTTTAGGCAAGTCTGTTCATGCCTTTGCTCAGTTTGTTAGATTTAATGTTGCAGACTTTCCACTGGCAAACAATAACTGAGTCGTACTCAAGTCGAGCTGCAAAGAGCGACTCGTTGCAGCGTGGTTCCAGCTCATGTAATGGGTACAGTAAGTGGTTATGGAAGATGAAGGCGTGGGTGCAGGAGAAAGACCTCGCAGCTCTCTGACTGTGGTTCTAATGTTTTGTGGAAAAGGTCCAAATTAAAAAGGCACTTAATTATGGTATTTCAGCAAATGTTTTGTTGGTGAATTTCAGTGTTTTGCCTGTGGCTCTTGAATTGATTATTGATCGTAGATGAATCTTTGATCGTCAGCAATCATGACCTTTATCTCCCTGATGTGAAGACCCATTCCAAGCTTTTTTAAAGCTTGGGCAAAATTAACTTGATTTAGTGATACTGGAAGAAGGGGATCTCAAAAATAAAATTAAATTCAGCCTTCATTACCCACGATAATATTTCTATATCATTTCATAGAGGTATCAGTTATAGTATAAGTAGATATCTGTGCACAATGGAGTACATACCAGTCAAAGAATATGGCAGTATTATAAACCAGTGTTTCCCAACCCAGTCCTCGGGGACCCCGCACAGTCCACACTTTTTCTCCCTCCTAGCTCCCTACCAAACAGTCCACACTTTTTCTCCCAAAGCAGGGAAGGAGCAAAAACATGGACTCTCTGGAGGTCCTCCTGAACTGGGTTGAGAAACCCTGACCACAGAATGGGAAATACCTTCCTTGAAGGCTAACATGATGAAGTACTATGCATATATAGATAAGGCTATCCAACCACTCATTATTCTACCTTAGCTTCATCTGGTCAACTGCTTGACTCAAAAGTGCTCAGCTCTCTTAGTATAGCTGAGAACCTAGAGTCTCTGCTTGTGGATCTCCTGCGGGGGCCCTTTTGTCGAACTGTGTTTGTAACCCCCTAAGCCTGCGAGAAATGGCATGCCCAGCAGAGTACCACCAAGGCCCAGGAACCTACAACCGGTCATGGGTGAAGGTCACGGCCAATGTTCTTGGACCGTTTTCATGGAGCAGGTCACCCCTGGCTTCTTCTCTTAGTCCTTGTCAGGTGATCCTTGGTCTTTGTGAAAGGAACAAAAGTGAGAAAAACCAAAAGCACGTTTCGTTCTCCACAGAATCATGGTGAAGGATGGGTCTCTTTCTAAGGACCTTACTTGTTTTACTTATTTGTCATTTCCCTGGAAAAGAAAATTTCGAGCCCAGTGTTCTGTGGCCGAGGGTGGCATATTTTATCACCATGATGGGTTATAACAACCCACAGAGCGTTACTTCGTAAACTGTGGTTTTCAAATGAACTCTTACAGTGTTCTTTTATGACTGCCCATTTTGTGGTCGTGTGGTGGTAATTTGACTTGTGACTGCTGACTTAAAATAATGCTGGAATTCTCAGTTTTAGTTTGCTGTGGATATCGTAACGTTCAAAGGGGGGCGTCCTTCAGAAAATCTTCGCGCCCGCCGTAGTAGTAAAGCCACCTGCCGTGAGATGACCTCTCACCACCCAGTTTGGAGCTGTGTACTGCACATTTTATGAGCCCGGTGAATAGATGCAGATCCAGTTAAATGGCCACTCCGGCATTAACAGCTGCTGTTTCTACGACAGCCCCCTCATCCACTGGTAATCATGCTAAAACAAACTGCTCAAACAAACTCATCCATCTTTCCCCTTGATAATACAGCCCACTCCATCACTGCAATTCCCATAAAGCAAAAAAAAAAAAGGTTTGGTTCTAGCAGTGCGGGACCCTGCAATGCAGCTTGGCTGTGCAGACGTTCACGTAGCTGGACAGGGGCTGCAAGACTCTGGAGTGTCTCAGGCGAAGGGAGAGCGGTCTGCTCTGGTCGGAAGGCTGCTTCCCTGTGTCAGCCCTCCCTGCTAATCAATATGAGCGACCACATGCCGCAGTTCCCCAGCCGAGGAGGAGCAGGGAGAGCTCAGTATGGGCCAGATGTTCCCCCAATGAGTCATTTCCTCATTTCCCACCACGCCTCCCCAACGGTGTGGGAGGGGCACCATGACGGGCCGTGCCTGGGGAGGTGTCTGGGTCGGGGTGCTTAGCCTACTGCCGGGACATGAAGCATAAATCTCTCCTGCCCAGATTCTGGCTAACTGGTTCATCACAACATACCAGCCAGCTTCAGACCTCTGCCTTTGAGGGATAGATGGATGGATGGATGGGCTTGAGGCCCATGGGCTAAGGCTGATCTTGCCTGCCTGCCTGATCTTGCCTGCCTCCGATCTCCATGTCCCTTCTACTGCAGAACATCGGGGACAGCACAGCCACTGAATCTGTGCTGACCCCCCCCCCCCCCCCCAACCCCCATTAGGACGTCAGTGGCGTAGCCTACTGCTCGCTTGTGCTGCCATGGCGATTCTGAGGAAACGGGGCGAGGTGAGGTCATCCCAGGAACTTGTGTTTTCGCTTGGTGGCACAGGGACTGTAGATGCAGTGCTAGATTGTGACATGAAAATAAGTCACCCTGTTAATACATCCGCCTGCCAATTCTTTATGGTATTATGCTTAGGAACCCTATCAGATATTTGCCAGTAAAAAACATGGGGTGTGTGCTAACTGTGTCTGTTTCCAGTTCTGGGTGCCGCTATCAGAGAAAAAATTTAGAACTTGAGCATTAACAGTCTTATGGGGTTTGTATCTAAGATTTGTGAGGTTTTGCTATGGCAACATGGCTTCGCCTCTGACCCGACCCGACCCGAGCCAACTCACCCCCCACCTCAGCACCACCCACAGCCACATGACCTGAGACAGGTTTCATTGGAAAGGGACCTAGTGTATGTAATCTGGTAATGAGTAATAGTAATGGGTTTATTTGAGTACAGAAACTATATTATTAGTCACTTTGTGGTTTATTTACTGTTCATTTAATAATTAGTTTCTAATGAAAGGATTATTTTTGTACTGATTTTTAAAAATACCCTGGTGGTTACCATGGTTACTCTGCTTAAATGAGCTCTGTCTGCGCCCCTCCTGCAGTTTGGATTAATAGGTGGCCTCTTGTGCGAACCACACTTAAATGGCCCTTGGTTGGCCGGTCAAACAATAAAAGGCACTGAGGGCAGGGCCATGAGCAGAACTCAAGCAGCCTTTGTGTAGCTTTGCTTCTGTAGAATAAAAATGGCCACTCACTGGTGTGAGCCAGCTCAGACTGTATGTAACTTCCCTGCAGTGTTCTGACGTTTTTCTTGGAAGTGGTAACTGAAATCAGCTTTGTTAGCTGCTCGTTTGTTTTTTTTATTGTGAGCTTGTCAAACCTCATCACAACTTAGTCATCACAAATTATAACTACTTCCATCAATAAATTAAAAAAAAAACTGAAACCCTAATTAAACCTTGACTATTATTTGCTGAGATTATATATTTCTCCTTGTAACAGTATTTGAAAAGTATCGGCAATTTACATTGGAGAAAAATGTTGATATAATCTATGAAATTGGCAGAGTGAGGGTGACACGTTCTGCGTATTCAGACACAGCTGTGCTAACCCTGTGCCCGCCTTCCGATTTGCAGATGGGAGGAGGAGCTGTCCAGATGCCAGCAGATGGAGTCCATGGTGGAGGCCCTGCAGGAGGTAACATTGCACCTTCATCGTGTTGTGGTGCCTCTTCCCTGTGCTGCCTCACACGGCTGTTATAACAGAGCAATGCTGTGTTAATGTGGTGCCTCTTCCCTGTGCTGCCTCACACGGCTGTTATAACAGAGCAATGCTGTGTTAATGTGGTCCCTCTTCCCTGTGCTGCCTCACACAGCTGTTATAACTGAGCAATGCTGTGTTATTGTTGTGCTTCTTCCCTGTGCTGCCTCACATGGCTGTTATAACTGAGCAATGCTATGTTAATGTGGTGCCTCTCCCCTGTGCTGCCTCACACGGCTGTTATAACTGAGCAATGCTGTGTTAATCCAAGGAAAGTATTTCACAGACAGTCTGGTGCACCGCAAAACCCAAACGGCATTACATGCCATAGGCAAACACTGTGTGAATGTGCTACTGCAGCCTGATGCAGCCTGATGCAGCCTGATGCAGCCTGGTGCTGCCTGGCAGCTCTAGGTAATACTCCTGCACCTGAAGTGACCCCTCCACAGTCCCGTCTGTTTCCTGTATGGGGAATGGCTATGCGTGAGTGCGTCTGTAATTCATACAGCTGCCGCACAAGATCAATAAACACCAATACCTGCATCGCAGCTCGCCTGCGGGTCAGCAGAACTGCTGTGATGTCACTCCCGGTGGGACTCTAGTCGCATCCCCTACTGTTTCTTTTAGTTTTATTTCTATAAGATCGTTAGGCGGTTGAGTAAGGGCCTCGGCACGTTCATGTCTTTTCAGCTGCAGGGAGCTGTCTGCTTGGGTAATTACAGTAGCTATTTGCTAAATGCACGCTAACATTTGATAGCTTGTTAAATATACAAATAAACTACGTGGTACTCTTCCAAAGCTATTTCCATTCGATCATCAAGTCTGTTTGAACTGAAAGCATGTAGGACACTGTATCCATCAGTGTGTCTGTGTGTGTGTGGGATGAAAATACCATGCCATACATGCCCAGTCTCTACAGATTATCTGTAGCTGGGGGGGGGTCCGGTGATGATCATCTGCTGGCTTCAGCTAAAATCAGTCACTGTCTACCAGAAGAAATATGACTGAAGACACACAGTGCTGCTGTTCCTCATTGGCGGTTTGGGGAGCGGGGTTCTACCATTAGTATGTGATGGAGATGCTGAAACATGAGGGTTCCTGAAACCTCGCGGCTGATGGGACCGGAAAGCTATCGCAGAGCGGCAGAACATGACACTGCACTCTGAACTGGACAAGAGTTAAACGGCTCCTGGGATACCCCACAGAATAACTTTAAAATGCCTCCTCATCCCAACAGTGACCTGCATTTTTTGGGATCAAATTTGTAATGATGGGGAAAAAACTGACCCCCATTTTTAGTAAACCTATTACTATATGTGAAACATAAAATAAATTGTGTTCCCAGGCTGGTAGTGTAGGATTTACCATTTTTGAATTTTCATGATTATATTGCATTGCTTTGTGAATCAGACGTTAATGCCAAAACACCACAGGTGTGTTTTTTTTTGTGTGACCGGTGCTTAAAGTCCTTTGGCCAGGACTCAGTCGATAAATAATTCTGACCTTTCCCTCTTTGGCAGAGTGCCCAGGAGTCAGAGGTCATTCAGGAGGAGCTGAAAGAGAAGGTGGAGAGATTGAAGGCCGAGCTGGTAGTCTTCAGAAGTCTTGTATCGGACGTGAGTGACCTCTACATCACCGTTTTCCAGTCCGGTCCTCGGGGTCCCGCAGACAGTCTACATTTTCACTCTACTGGGAACTGGGGAGGAGTGAAAATGTGGACTGTCTGGCAAGGAGCTGGGAGGGAACAAAAGTGTGGAGCGTCCGTGGGTCTCCAAGGACCGGGTCAGCAAACACTGCTCTGAATCTCTCAGTGACCTTTCACTGTGCCATTGCTGTAATATTGTGATATTGGTTGTGAAAAAGATAAAAAGTTCCAGTTCTGTATTTCCACCCTCTTGATTGTCTGATTATCATAACCAACCATGAATGCTGGTTATTCAAATAACCAGTAATGAGGCTTAATTAAGTTGATGATTGATTTAATCACATGCAATTTGGGTAAACTTAAATAATTTAAGTAAAATCATACCTAAATAAATGCCCAACTGCCCAAGTAATATATTTTGATATGATTTGAATTGAGTGAATTTGAACTGATTTGAATTCAAAATGTATTTTACAGATATGATAATGCAAAGTATCTCATCTTTTTTACTTAGCTGAAATCAGTAAAGTAATATTTTTGTATTGCAGTACAGTTAAATATTTTCTTAGATTTGTTTAGGTAATTATGGTTCATTCTACAGACAGACTTTTATTAAAAAGATGGATCTTGACTCAGTCTGAGATTCATTCCCAAGCTTGAACTGCTTTCTGAGAATTTCTGTTTCTTACTAGTGCTGGGGAGAGCTGGGTCATGTGACCTACTGTTCTGCGAAACTGCGGCTTGTGCTTTTTGATGTCAGCCTGCTTTGGAAACTGAACGGGCATATTCACTACTCTAAATTTATACGGTTATTATGTATACCGTGGTCTTTTTTTGGCTCGCATTTATATGTCCTGGACAATAAACGCACCTCCTGTATCTTTAGACACGATGCTACTTGGACTCGCCAACCCACTGTTGTGAATGTCCCACGGTATAATGCAGACGCTTTGTGTTAGAATAGTGCCTTAGACACGGTCTATTTTTTCATCACGCATGACGAAGGGTGTCCGGCGACTTCCAGGGCTTTCTAGCGGCCCGTGTTTAAGCCCAGTAGAGACCGCCAGGAAGAACTGGGGATTGAAAGTAAGAGCTGGTATCGGCCTGCGCCATTTCCACCTCCTCTGCACAAATCTGACTACTGTGGAACAGTAACACGACACATGCAAGGCTGTGAATGAAGGTGCGGCGAGTGCGGAGGCCAGCTTGTTTTCAGTTCACTTTGTCCGTGTAGCGCCCTTCCCAAGCATGCTTAGCCCCAAGCACGGAGAAATTTGGCAACAAGTACGGTATCCCATAGGCTTACTCAGTCAAAGAAAATGCTAGAAGCTGTTTATCTGAATAGTAAGTATATTTGCTCAGAGAAAACAATTTAATATTACAACATATGCAAAGTAACAGTAACAAAATATAAACTATTAAGAATTTCTTCTTTGCTACAAAACATTACTTTGGAATCTTTGATTCTGTTAATTTATTTAAATAATTGATTTTAATACTTAAATAACTGGATAGTGCATTGATGTGTGCTAGCATGGGTGTATGGGGTGGTTACTGAAAATACCGGACTTTTTCTTTTAGGTTTTGAAATGCCTAAGCTGATAAAATTTGACAGATATGATATCATAATTTTACAACAACAGGAGAATCATTTAAACCTCATTTTCTTTAACTGCTTAAGTCTTTTGATCCGTATTGTACTTACACTTGAAAGCTATACAATGGTTAACAAAAAAAACCATGACAATGGAGAGAAGACAATTTCTAGGATGGATATAGGAGACATAAAAATGGAGGCTGACTGATTGGCCAGTGCTACAGAGTTTCTAAGGCAGGAGAGCAGGTTCCTATATTCCTCATCCTGTCAGCTTCTTGCTCTAACCAACAGATAAGGTCTTCAAACAGTCTGTTGTGATTTCCGTGACCATATCTGTTCCACATTAGGTCCATCCCCTGTTCCCACTCATTGCATTCTTCTGCTTTGTGTGTGTTATGCGCTCTTACCTGTGAGACGATGCGCAAGTGCACCGGGCCTCAAGACATCTGGCTCCTTTAAAAACCCCTGGTATGTGACTGGTATGTACAAGGAGTCGTGAAGCCACAAAGGCTTGTGTTTGTGTGGGTTTGGACCTCATGACGTTTTGAGATTTCGGGTATAGTTCGGGATGATAATGAATGACATTGTAGATGGGGTGGGTCTAGGTGAGGTTCTTCCCTCCAAACACATTGCATGGCGTGTGACTTCCTGGTTGCCCTCATCGCCTGATTGATCCAGGAGGTGTCAAGGAGTCATCTCAGCTTGTTGGTGCAGCTGCAATTTAAATATGCTCTGGTTATATGGCTTTGTACCCTGTGATAACAGCTACTGAAATCAGATCCAGACCAAATAGATTTTAGGAAAATCGCTTTTATGCCTGATGATGGACTATAATCCATAAAGGAGACCAAAGCTTGGCGATTATTGAATGGGACAGATAAATAAACCTTGTGATACATGGATGTGGTGTTACGCAAACTACTGCGCTGAGCTGCCATGTTCCCTCTTTAGCAAATGTCGGAGCTGGACACCAAGATCCAGGAGAAAGCCATGAAGGTGGACATGGACATCTGCAGGCGCATCGACATCACGGCCAAGCTGTGCGACGTGGCGCAGCAGCGCAACTCGGAGGACATGTCCAAGATGCTCAGCGTCAGCGCGCCCAAAGGAGTGTCCAATCAGAACAAGGTAGGCGCTCCACTCACCTACAGGGCCCAGCATGCCCAAAGGAGTGTCCAATCAGAACAAGGTGGGTGCTCAGCTCACCTACAGGGCCCAGCGTGCCCAAAGGAGCGTCCAATCAGAACAAGGTGGGTGCTCAGCTCACCTACAGGGCCCAGCGTGCCCAAAGGAGTGTCCAATCAGAACAAGGTGGGTGCTCAGCTCACCTACAGGGCCCAGCGTGCCCAAAGGAGTGTCCAATCAGAACAAGGTGGGTGCTCAGCTCACCTACAGGGCCCAGCGCGCCTAAAGGAGTGTCCAATCAGAACAAGGCATTTAAACTGTGTGTCAGAGAGAGGGAACGAGAGGGAGAGGGGTAGTACGAACAGAACCGCATAACACATGGACGGAGGAGACCGTTTGTCAGGGACGAAGTTCAGCAGTCGCTCAGCTGCTCTGAGAATGGAGTGTGAGTGCGAGCTTCCTGGAGAGGGGAAAAGTAAGCAATGGCATTTTTATCTCATTATATGGGATAAACAGCAAACAACACTCCAAATTCTGGTCACGTTTCTCTCCTTGCCCAGACTTCCGTAAGCCCAACCTCTCCTTTCTGCAATTTAACCTACGAACCACATGCCGAAGTTTTGACTGCACTTAGAATTTGACGTCATGCTGGAAGTATAGTGGTTAAACTGGGCTTGTACCAAGAAGGGAACTGGTTTGAGTCCTCGCAGGAGCTCTACTGCAGTCCCCCGGAGGTGTTTTATCGAGAATCTCTCCAGCACAAGGCTGCACCGAGACTTAAGCAAAGTATGTGGCTGCTGAGGGCCTAGCGGCCACCAGGGGGCCCCCCTCATCAGATCTGCCTTTCACCCTAGGATGGAGGATGTCACATGACAAAAAAGGATGGAGCTGCCCCTACTTCAGCGTAATGAACCAGCATGAGGATGAATTTGCTTGCAGCCAATGTGCAAGCTAAGCAAAGGAAAAAAAAAAAAAATATATATATATATATATATACACACACACACACACACACACACACACACACACATATATATATATATATATATATATATATATATATACACACACACACACACACACACACACACACATATATATATA
>JAODKM010000099.1:2729599-2744971 GCA_026780845.1 Petrocephalus sullivani | reverse complement strand
GCCGAACTGAGCCAAACCAAAGTGAGCTGTACTGAACCGTGTCGTGCCGTACTATGCAGTGGAAAAGCGCCATTACTCACTCTCTCCACAGGGGTCTCATTGATCATAAGAGGAGTGTAGGGCCGTAGATGTCTCTTCCTAAAGTCTATGATCAGCTCTTTGGTTTTGTTCACATTCAGAGAGAGACAGTTGTCCTGGCACCATGATGTGAGTCTCTCTACCTCATCCAGGTACGTAGTCTCTTCGTTGTTAGAGATGAGGCCCATAACCACAGTATCATCAGCGAATTTGATGATAGCTGAGGAGCTGTGTGAGGACACGCAGTCATACGTATATAGAGAGTAGAGTAAGGGACTCAGGACACAGCCCTGCGGGGCTCCTATATTCAGAGTGATGGAGTTTGAGGTGAACTGACCAACTTTCACCACTTGGGGTCTGCCGGTGAGGAAGTTATGAATCCAATGGGCATTATGAATATGCCCATCAGCCATAACATTACAACCACTGACAGCTGAAGTGAATAAAACTGATTATCTCATTAAAATAGCACCTGTGAAGGGTCCCATTAGTTATTGGTCAGTTCCTAAAGGTGGTGTGATGGAAGCAGGAAAATGGGCTAGTGTAAGGATCTGAGCGACTTTTGGACCAAATTGTGATGGCTAGGTGTCTGGGTCAGAGCATCTCCCAGACGGCAAGTCCCAGGAAGGCCAACCAAGGAACCAGCGATGGGGTCCTGGGCGCCCAAGGCCCACTGACGCACGTGGGGAGCGAAGGTTAGCCTGCATGGCCCAATCCCAGAGGAGAGCTACTGTAGCACAGATTGCTGTAAAAGCTGATGCTGGCTGTGATAGAAAGCTGTCAGAACCCACAGTGCAGTGCAGCTTACTGCGTTTGGGGCTGCAGACCAGTCAGAGTGTACATGCTGACCCCTATCTAATGGTGAAAATGCCTACAATGGGCCCATGAGTGTCAGAACACACAGTGCAGTGCAGCTTACTGCGTTTGGGGCTGCAGCGCCGCAGATCAAGGGTCCCATTATATTTTAGGCAAGTGAACAGTCACTTCTTGAAGTTGATGTGTTGGAAACAGGAAAATGGGCAGGTGTATGGATCTGAGCGATCAGTCAGTGCCCATGCTGATCCCTGTCTAACACTGAAAGCACCTACAATGGGCCCATGAGCTTCAGAACTGAGCCATGGAGCAATGGAAGAAGGTGGCCTGGTTTGATGAATCATGTTATCTTTAACACTATGTAGACGGCTGGGTGCGTGTGTATCATTTTCCTGAGGAAGAGATGGTACCAGGATGCACTATAGGAAGATGGCAAGCCGGCAGAGGCATGGTGATGCTCTGGCCAATGTTCTGCTGGGAAACCTTGGGTCCTGGCTTTCATGTGGATGTTACTTTGACAAGTATCACCACCTAAACATTGCTGCAGACCAAGTACATCCCTGCATGTCAGTGGTATTCCCTGTTGGCAGTGGCTGCTTTCAGCAGGGTAATGCGCCCTGCCACTGCAAACATTGTTCAGAAATTTTTTTTCTGCATCTGTGGGATGTGCTGGATAAACAAGTCCAATCCGTAGAGCCCCTACCCCGTATCTTACAGGATTTAAAGGATCTACTGCTAAAGTCTTGGTGTCAGATACCACAGGACACCTTCAGAGGCCTTACTGAGTCCAGGCCTTGACACCAGGTACAGTATGTGGGAGACAAACCTGATATTAGAGAGGTGGTTTTAATGTTATGGCAGATCAGTGTACATTAGTCAGATTTATACAAGAACACAGCATCACAAGCAAAGTAAGACCTAAAATGAGCAAGCAGAAAAGGGTTACAAAGCCATTTCTGGCCCTCTGCAATCCGCTTATCATCTCCAAATAGAGAAAATTTGGACAAAGCAACGTCTCAAAGTCCTAAATGATCCTGGTGGTACATCCAAAGAACTACGGGCCTTCCCAACCTCAGTTAAGGTCTGTAGTGAAGATTCCACGTTAAGAAAGAGACAAAAGGCAAAATCGAATCCATGAGAGATCAGCAAAACAGAATTCCCTGCTATCCAAGAGTAACATCATCCTTCAGCATTCCATGTAAGTAAGACAGAATACCTACAATGACACCTAGGGGTGGTATTGTGAAGGTGTGGGGATGCTTTGCTGCCTCTGAACCTGGAAGACTCACCATTATTGAAGGAACCCTGAATGCTGTACCTTACCGTGAAATTCTTAAGGTGAATATCTGGACGTCTGACATGTAGCTCAGGCTTAATTTCATTATGCAGTAGGAGAAGGATCCAAAACACAAGAGCAAGTCTACAAGTGAGTGCCTGCAAAGGAACGAAAGCAAAGCTGAGTGCCTAGTGAATGTCCTGAGCGGGACCCGGCAGAGGTGCTGTGGGGGGGCCCGAAAGCAGAAGTCAGTGCTCGATAGCCTACCGATGTGCCGATTAAAGCTGAAATAACGGTGGCCATTGCTGTTTCACAGGGGTGGAAGGAATAACTTCCTTGCATAATCATTCCAAAACTATATTGCGTGTTCCGTCAGGCTGCCTCTGTCTAATATTTAATTCTGTTTAAAGATTTGAAGACATTCATCGTTGAAAGAAATGTAAAACATAGAATATGAGAGTGAAAGCTTTTTCACAGCGCTCTAAACAGGCACCCGAATGTATTAAATGATGACTGTCACACTGCGGCTCATTACGTATTACTCATTACTTATTACTCATTACGCACTACCAGGAACATGAACACATTTGATGACATGCAGGAATAATCATGTTAAACTTAACTATCTATTATGTAAATATCCATGAATGTCTATTAAGTAAATCTTTTGAGTGTATGTGTGTCGCATGCAAAGATTAATGACCTGAACAAATTTATGACCACTTGAGTAAGTGACATGACTACAGACTAAGTCATTCTGATACTGTTTTGCAGATAAATCACCATCTTTGCCTCCCAGCCTCCTCAATTTTCCCCAGAAGGTGCTCGCTATGGGAAAAACCATAATCCAGCCCTAACCTTAACCATAAGTAACCAAACATTTTTAGTTTTTTAATTTCAGTCACCAGTTTTATGAAATTGAGGTTATCTTAGTGGGGACTGAAAAAATGCCCCCACATGGTAAAAAGTAAAAGATTTTATCACATTGTGGAGACATTGGGCCCCCACACTGTAATAATTATAAATTCACTCACACACACACACACACGCTGGATTTCTGCCCATCGGACTTACAAAAACAACATTCTATGCCTCTGTTTGTTTCCAGCACAGGGCCGGCACACTTATCAGTGAAATGATGTGCAGCACTAATCTGCTTTGCATAAACCAGCAATGTGATGATAAACAGGCAGCCCTTTACATACAACACAGAGCCGCACTCGTATTTGCATGTTTGCATACGCGTAGTGATTTGTTGACATATGAAATCACAGTAAAGAAGTCTTGATCGCAGCATTCAGGTACCGCTCTGTGTCATTTGACCAGGGACCACTTCAGAAAATGAAAAAATCATACAATGGATTGTAAGTAAAATAAAACCACTCATGGCTGACGTGCATGCGACTCTGGTGCCTCACCCTTTTGACTTTGATCCAATTATTTGTGGGCCGTGGCACTGACCTCTACACCAAGTCCCTCTTTTATAGCAGGACGCTCGCTTTTTGGAGTGTAACCCTCAGGAATGAAGGAATCCCAGAAATCCATTAATTATTGGTAGCATGGGTTTTTGCTGCCTCAGTCAAGATTGCAATTAATTGGCACGACCAGCATTACTCGTTCTGTGCTGGCACTCCTCGCCTTTGCATAAGCGATTGGTCAGTACCCAATAGGCAGAGATAATAACTGGTTATGTGTGCATCAGATACGTGCATTAACACATAAGGTAAGCAGGATCCAGTTTCGCCCTCCCAAGCGCAAACGTCAAACCCTGCTTACGGTTGTTTGGCCCTCTGTCTGGATCTGGGCTTGATAATCAGCCCAGACTTCTCAGAGCACAGTACTACCCAGACGACCCCCTAAAAAGAAAAAAAAACTAACACAGAGAAATCAGGAAAGAATCATGCTATATATCTGTCATCATAATAGCATCTGGAAAAAGTGATACATGGGCTAGACACTTTGATGAACTCAATTATGACGATGGACAAGCCTTTCGTGACAGATATGTTTCCTTCACAATATATTGTGGAGATAATGGCGATACACCGAAAGCAAGATGCTCCTGTCTATTAATTCTTATCCCTCAACAGCGTGTCCACACACTATTAATCATCATCGGTTAATATGCATGTTTGAAGACATGTCATTCTCTCTTTCTGCTGGAGGATTGAACTGATCACTGCCGAGACCTCTGTAATTAGATTGCCCGTCTAGGAGCACAGGCTGTTTTATTGTTGCAAAAAATAGATAAAAAAAAATCCTAGGAGAAAATGATCCCTCTATCTTCATAATAGGTGAATAGTTAATAATATTCTTCTCAGAGCTGCTGATTGCTGTTGTGCCTTTGTGTGAAATGATCGTGTTCCCCAAAAGATAAGACACCATGGCACAAAACCTCTATTTTCCCCATAGTAGCTACATTGAGGGACAGGACAATGCTGAGAACAGCGGACACCTTCACTAGGCTTCTCACCCACACGGCCAGAACCGACTCGGTTCAGCAGGCTGGGTGCTGATCACACTGAAGGCCTGAGTCCCCAGTGTCTGGCACGGTGCTGACTCTGAAGTTCAAGGCAATGAAATTGCCTTTGCAGTAAACCCACTTACATTCAATGAGCTTTCAATCAGAATCAGAAAACTTGCAGGAAATTACTTGTATTAAATGAGCAAACAATGGATAAATACCACCAGGAGTGTAGCCCGCTGCAGTATAGCTATAGTTTTGGAGGGCTTAACCGGCTGCCGCTGCACGGTAGTCCCCTTTTGCATGCATTTCACTGTGTTTTGTTAAGGACAGGAGTCCAGGTTTTGGATTACTGAGCGGAGCGTGTCAGTGAGCCGTCAGGGCCAAGGATCCAGCATGCAAATATCCTACAGGTGACGAAGGCGGCAGGCGTGCGGCTTCTGGCCATGGCTAAGATCGTTTGCGTGATTGTAGCCTTCCTAGCGAGCTTGACGTGCCCTGTTCCGCTTTGCCGGAAAATCACTCTCCTACGCCTCTTCTGGTCACATCTTAATTACCCTGATTACCCTCATAAACAACCATATGCTTCTAAAATTGTTTTCCACTTAAGCAGAGCATTCCGAGACCTACTGATTTTATTTGGTGCCTGTCACACTGGGAATTCATGCGTCTCCATGAATTAATCCATTCTGTGACCTTTCGATGGTCATTTTGCTGAGGCTGAGCAGGGAACTGAGCACAAAATAGACTCACTTTGAATATGAATATGAATCTTGTAAGATTGTCAATTAAAGGGGAGCCCTCCCCAGGTGCATATTTTCTCTGTTATACCCCCCCCCCCCAATGGTTAGTACCATTAGAATCTAGCTACATGTGGATGAAGGGGCTTGTCTGTCCACAAGCTTTAACCCGTTTCACCCACAGGTAAGCAGGTTTTAATTACATTTGAGAAAATTGTGCCATAACATTCTGTAATTTTGTAATACAAGAAAAATGTAGGCCATTTGTACGGATTATTTCTGTAGCGTGTCAGCCGTAGAAATGTAACTGCCTGTGGGCCTCAGGGGCTGAATTATCCGAAAGTGGTCGGTTTGTTTAATGGTCACACTAATCTTGGGGTTTTGAGTGGTGTTCTGTTCAGAACTGGTCATTTGGGAAGGTGGGCGTCGCCGTGCCGGAGAGATGAGTTTTGCCGAAGTCGATTGGCTTATCTGGATCACCTGAAAATATGCAAATGTGCTCGGCTCTACTATAAGAGAACGGTGCCCGATGCGGAGGTGAAAGCAGGGCGTCGGGGGGCACGATGTCAACGCAGGCAGTCTCCCTCCTCCTGCAGCTGGCCTTCTTCTCCGTCTGGGGTACCCACGCACTGCCCGCGGGCTGCCCCTCCCACTCCGAGCTCGAGATGCCCGGGGACTACACCATCGCTGGGATGTTTCCACTGCACAATCTAGACTACACTTCCAACCTGCCTGACCTCTGTGCTTGCCAGGCGTGAGTAATACGTGTGCAGTTCTCAAGAAGAAGAGCAGGGGGCGTAATGGCTAAAGACAGGGCCTTATGACCCGAGGGTAGCTGGCTCAAGCTATGGGAGCCTTCCTACAGTGGCCTGCTGTTCTGCATTTCCTGCTGTATACAGGGCACTCAGAACCCTGACTAATTTAAATGTTTGGAAGATAGATGGATGTGTAAGACACAGGATAGAGAGAGTTTAGACGTAAAAGAACAAGTACAAGTATGTAAGTGTACATGCTAATGGGGGGTACCTGGGGTATTTTCACGAATCTAAGGATCTTCGTATTTAACCCGTGTTCACGTTCAGGGGCAGTATGAACAAACATGGCTATCATTTAATACAAGCGATGAGGTTCGCCATCACAGAGGTAAACAACGGCTCCAAAGAGGGGTCCCTGCTGCCCAATGTGACTCTGGGATACCAGGCCTATGACACCTGCTCGCTGCCGGCCAGCACGCTGGTCACCCTCGGCCTGCTAGAGCAGCAGTACCGGCAGGACATGGGCCAGCCGGCAGTGCGGGACGCCCAGGCTATCGCTCTCATTGGTCCAGACAGCAGCAGCTATGCCTTCCTTCCGGCTGTCACCCTGGGTGCCTACATGGTCCCTGAGGTGAGCTTTGCCTGTTCCAGCCCCCCTACCTCTATCTGTGCAGGTGGCTCTGTAGTCTAAGCCTCTGTGCCTATGACTGGAAGGTTGTTGGTTTTAGCCCATGTGTGTAATGCTTCAGATGCAGGTGTTAAAAGATGGATAGCAGTAAATACTGAATAAATGACTGCAGATAAGCTCAAATGCTAAACAGCTCATTTCTGTTTATCCGCATTTCACTGCTAAACATGTGTTCCTTTTTTGTAGATCTCCTACGAAGCCTCACATGAAATGTTGAGTAACAGAAAGTTATATCCGACGTTCTTCCGCACGATCCCCAGTGACAGGAACCAGGTAGACGCCATGCTTCGGCTGCTGGTCAGATTCAACTGGACATGGATCGCACTACTCGGCAGCAACAACGATTATGGCCTGCAAGGTATGCAGGACCTGCAGGAACAGGCGTCAGGCTATGACATCTGCATCGCCTACCAAGCAGTGATCCCAGCCTACACGGGCGCCACGCGGCCACAGATAGAGCAGATGGTCCGGAAGATCGTACGCACACGGGTCAACACTATCGTGGTCTTCTCCAGCAAGAGGATCGCCAGTGGCTTCTTCATGGTTGTGACTGAGCAGAACATCACAGGGAAAGTGTGGATCGGGACGGAGGACTGGTCGGTGGCGATGCTGGTTTCCAGCATCCCCGGCATCAGTACCATTGGCAGCGTGATAGGAGTATCCATCAAATCTGCTACAATGCCAGGTTTTAAGGAGTTTGAGGATCTCTCCATGGCAACATCCAAACGATGCGGCGAAAAGTCTTCGTCCTTGGGTGGTGTGCCCTGCGTACAAAACTCCAACCTCAGCATGTTTGCTTCTATAGATCTCTCTCTGGACATGTATGACATCACGTCTTCCTTCAGTGTCTACAAGGCCGTCTATTCCTTGGCACACGCCTTGCACCTTCTGCTTGACTGTGACTCGGGGAAATGCCAGAAGGTGGAGGCTGAACCTTGGCAGGTGAGTGCTTTTGGTTTGCATGTAATCAGATGCCCATGACGCACAGAGGTGCTACTCCATGCTTCACTGGGAGTAGCCAAAGGCCACCGTCACATTCAGATTAAATCGACGGTTATGTTCTCAGTGTGACTCTCTCTGTTCTCTTTGTTCTTAGCTCCTGCAGAAGTTAAAGCAGGTCAGATTTCTCATTGACAATACATCAATGTACTTTGATAAGAATGGAAACCCACCTACTGGTTACGACATTGTCACGTGGGACTGGACAGGAGGCAACTGGTCACTAAAGATTGTTGGGGATTACAGTCCAAACCCCCCAAATCTGATGGTCAACGTCAGCCAAATCTACTGGCACACAAACGACCCTAGAAAGGTGAGACAGTTTTATAGTTACCATTCCAATTTTCTTGAGACACTTTATTGTCTTCTCACCTCCTAGGCAGCTGGGGGTTGAGGACTTTGCTCAAGGGCCCACAGATGTGCCACAGCTGGGCTTGAACCAGTGACCTTCTGATCACAGGAACAGAGGCTTAACCCACTGAGCCACACTCTGCAATCTGAAATCAGGAAGCAGAAGTTTGTGGGACCTTTTAGAAAATATGTATAATTAAGCGAAGAGCAATTAGCTATATTATTAATATATTATATATTAATGAGAGCTCTGAAACGAACTGGCATCCCATCCAGGGTGTCCTTTGTCTTATGCCTGGTGTTTTCTTGGGTAAGCTCCAGGCAGTTATAGAAGATTTATAGATGGATGGATTGAATCCTTAATAAAAACAGGAAACCAAAAGTCTTCAGTTTTCAAGTGTGTTCTGGCCCAAAGTTTTTTGATTGAGCATTATTGTGTCAGCAAGAAGTTGTTAGTAAGAAGCATTATAATTGTAATACTGTATATTTACATTTAGTAAATAGCTCATTTTTCTCTGTGGGATTTCATTAGCAAACTGTTCCCTGCAGCTTGGCTGAGCTGTATAGCATGACGCCTTCCCTGCTGCCTTTCAGATACCCAAGTCGGTCTGTTCCCCAGAGTGCCACCCAGGTCACATGAAGGTACTGAGAGGGCAGAACAAGTGCTGCTTCGACTGCCAGCCGTGCCCAGCGGCCAGCTTCCTTAACAAGAGCGGTGAGCAAATGATGCCCGTCCTGTTAGCGTCTCAGCTGTCAGACTCAGTGCGCTGTGCCTAGGGGTGTCGTGGATGGGAATGCAGCTTGGATATGGATGGGAGAGGGAAGGAAAGAGTGGGAGAGAGAGAGAGTGAGAGAGAGAAAAATAAAAAGAAAGAAAGAAAGCAAAAGCGATTTGAATGTGCTATTTTTTACAGTGCTATTAATTATTACTCATGCTTTCCTACATGCTGTTACTTAAGATCCAACAATTTGCCAGCCTTGTGACCTTGACAAGTGGGCACCACCGGAGAGTGTAGAATGTCTGAACAGAACAATCATCTTCCTCCAGTGGAAGGAACCTTTATCACTATCCCTGCTGGTGCTTCTGAGCCTAACCATGCTCATGACCTTGGGCACAATGGTGACCTTCCTACTCCACCTGGACACCCCCGTGGTGAAATCTGCCGGGGGAAGGACCTGCCTCACCATGCTGCTGTCCCTGCTGGGGGCTTCCGGGAGTTCCTTCTGCCACTTCGGCCTCCCCACTCGCCTGTCCTGCCTGTTCAAGCAGCCCCTGTTCCTCGTCAACATCACCGTCTGCCTTGCCTGTATTACCATTCGCTCCTTTCAGGTGGTCTGCATCTTCAAGCTGTCCTCCAATCTTCCGCGGGCCTACGAGACCTGGTCCCGTAAGGGCGGCCCCCAGGCCACAGTTCTGCTCATCACTGGGGTGGAGCTCTTCATCTCCCTGCTGCACATGATGCTGAGCGCCACCGAGCCCAGTCGCGATTATGACTTCTACCCCGACAGCGTCGTCCTGCTGTGCAGCAGGGTGCTGTCGCCGGGGGCCTGCATGGAGCTAGGCTTCTTGGCCATCCTCAGTGGCCTCTGCTTTTGCTTCAGCTACATGGGCAAGGACCTGCCGGCCAACTACAATGAAGCCAAGTGCATCACCCTCAGCCTGATGATCTTCATCATCTCCTGGATCTGTGTCTTCACCATGTATTCCATCAACAGGGGCAAATATTTCTTGGCTGTATATGTCATGGCTGTACAGGCCAGCGTGCTGGGGATACTCGGTGGCTATTTCTTACCCAAGGTGTATATCATCTTGCTGAAACCCCAGATGAATACCACAGCCCATTTCCAAAATTGCATCCAAATGTACACCATGTCCAAAGAATAAGAATCTACTGAATGGAACATCTTCCCCATTTCCACCACTAACTTTACAGCTAATGAATGATCTGTCCTGGAAAGGTTGTGTGATGCAGGTTTCTGGTATCTTTGCCGGTGAATCGGGAGCTGAAAGGTGCATTTTGTTGGGTCATTTCTCGAACTTCTTGATCTTTGCAGCATAACAAGCCAGTAATTTAATATGTAAATTAGATCAAGCAAAACACACAATGCTCTTGGAAATAAAATAGAAGCAAGGCAGATATTTCATGCTGACCTGTGAACACTGTTTCTCTGTTTTTTTTTAAGAAGTGCTCAGTTATGAGTGTGAGCTTCAGTTATGTCTCTGTATTGTGGGAGTCTGCGTAACACTCCTGATGTCCTGGCAGGGTAAGCACCCTTTGACCCCGGGTCACAATATGAAGACGATAGTGCCTGGTGTTGCCCTAATATAGCCCTTCATGTCACCCTCTGCTAATGCCATCGTACAAAACAGCTCTATACTCTGTATAGATGGTTTCCGAGGAATAGGATTAAGTATGACAAAGCTAGTTACTATTAGTGTGTTATTTGTTTTGCTTCCTTTCATACACGGAACCATTTTATCAGCTCGCATGCTTTAAAAACCATGCCGCGCAGAAACACTGATCTCATGGCTGATGACTCACACACTCGAAATAAATTAGCAATGTTATCAAACCAGATGTTTGCTTGTGGGCCTTTGCCTTCTGCTATATAATAAACAATTAACTGAGATGCCACTTTTGAAAAACATTAACTAGCAATTAACTATTGATTAGCAAAACAAAAAACAAGCCAATACAGGTTAAAGCTGATGATATACCAATACTGCGGACATGCCAATGATTCATAATAATACTCAAAATAAATACCAATGTTCAAGTCAGTAGCAAATGACATACATTGTGTACTGCAACATATCATTTAATAAACCTGTAATATTTAGAATTTCCTGTTAAGATTCATTACTATTTTATGAATGCCGGTCAAAGGCACCAGATCACAAAATCTTACAACACAATATCTTGAGTTAATCGCGTGTGTTAAATACGGTCAATCACGCATCCATTTATCAATTTTGATAATGACTGTGCAGCCCGAGCATTTGTGATGTTTTGTAATGCTTAGATTTTGATGTTTTTTGTTGATTTCTATTTGAAGCCAGCCTATGCTGGGACGGTGTCCCCTGCCTCATGCCCACTCCTTCCCCACTGTGATCCTGCACTGGCTAGCAGATTTAAAGATGGATGGATGGATGGATAGCTATGCAAGGGGAGCTCCTCTGAGTCTGAGAGCCGTCCGAACATCTGCAGGTCCTGGTGAATGGGGCTTTCAGAAAAGCCTTGTGACCCCGAGCTGTGGGAAGGTCCAGTGTGCAAATGGCAGGCCATCTGCTCGACGTCGCACTTTGTCTTTCGCTTTTTCCCACACTGGGAGCTCCCATCCAGCAGCAGAAGCTGGCTCCTTCAAATGCTGATTTACTCCCAAGTTAGCAGTACTGTATATCTGGTTTTATCCCACTGGAGAGAATGATTGTTAACTACATTTTTGGCTGTTATAGGATGAACGCAATCAGAAACATTCTGAATGAGTTTCATTTCCAACAGACTGTTAGAGTATAATCACACTTCATTGGAGGAGCAGACCATCTTATGAGGGTGCAGAGCATTTCTGCTGCATGAATACTATCTACTGTCCATAAAATCAGGCTTATGTAACTGTGCTGTATGTTCTCCCCATCTTCTATGACAGTGTTATAGGCGAATCCACCATTCTGATCTCAACCCTAAATGCAGGTTGTCTTGCAGAAAAATACAGCCACAGTAAGTGACCTGAATTGTATTTAGTCAGTGAAACCTTTGGACAAAGTTTCCTGGGGCAGTATGGTGGCACAGTAGTGCACTATAACCTCATACTATTGCCACGGTTCGAGTGGCCACCATGGCTCTGCGTGAGTGGAGTTTGCATGTTCTCCCCGTGTCGGCGTGGGGTTTCGTCTCGGTATGCTGGATTCCCCCCACAGTCCAGAAACATGCTGAGGCTAATTGGAGTTACCAGATTACCCATAGGTGTTCCTGTGTGTGTGTCTGGTGTGTGAGTGTGCCCTGTGATGGGCTGGCCTCCCATCCTGGGCTAGGACATCACAGACATGAGACATGAGCAGGTCCAGGAGTTAGCTAAGCATAAGTGGAGCTAGGCTGAGCTCCCAATGAACACCCAGTTACAAGTGTAAGCAGTTTTGGAGGAAGAAAGTCACAATATTCTAAAGCAAATCTAACAAGTCAAGCCATACAATCAGCAAATAACGTGTAACACTAAGTTTATTGGACTTGGTATTCATGGTTGCCATACCAGTATGGTAATCTGCCTTGGATCCAAGATGGCCGTCTCCTTGATGCATGTGTCTATGTGTGAGTGATTGCGTAATGTCAATGCATGTGAAGGCAGCTATTGGGATCAGTGATCAGGTTCATTATCTCAGTTGTTACCTTCTTGATATATAAAACTGAAAAATCTGCTGTTTGAAAATAATGCACAGACATGACATGAGGTTTGAATAATTCCTTATTTGCACTCTATTTGCATCCCTATGCGACAGAACAGAATGATCTTTCTGCATTCTTACACCTTGTGGTTGAATAATGTAGCAGGTGAAGCAATGGGTTGTAAATGAATTTATTCAGTTTTATGTAAAACATTAAGCAAAAATTTATTTGAAGAAAAATATCTTCATATTGTCAGATAATGTTATAAACACCGCCTTTAAATGGTATTGAAAATCACTTTCAAGCTCCAGGAGAGAGTACAGTCCTTATATCAGAAAGTTTATATAAAAATTATATTGGCATAAATTATGTATCTTAAACAACTGAACACTTTGTAACAGTTGAAATATTCAGCCGTACCGTAGCAGATACAACTCTGCCAGAAGTAGTTTTACTTAGACTCAAGATCCAAACAATTTTTCACCAGCACATTTCTTAAGAACTGGGACCTTAAGTCAAGTCTTCATTCCATGTTAAAATGGAAACTTTATATAAAACCAACATTATGGTAAACAACATTTAACAATTCAAAAAAGGAGTCTCCACAAGAGACCCTGCTTGTATGAACTGCAAATGTACATGAATATATACCTAATGTATATGCATCATTTTTATGTTTTTCAGAAACTACAGTATTCTTATTTAACAAGAAACATGTCAAATTAAGACTCACTTATTCTGGAAAGTCACACTTTCCCTCAGTAAGAGGAAGTCTTTTAACCCCCTGTGCTGCCGCAGAAGAGCAGATTTACAGAATTCCTTACAGATGTAAGTACCACCAATGTCCATCAAACAGAGAGCAGAGTATCTATCTACAGCACTCCACCAGGGCCACCAAAGACCACGAGTCTTGGGTTGGGAAGTCTCGCTGGAGGAAGGAGGCTGTTTCCCAGGCTCCACTCCTGTCCTCACGCCCTTTGCTGAACACTAGACCACCACCTCTTGGAGATAGCCACGGTAGTTCACTCCTCTTTATCTGACAGCGGTGCTGAACTCTCAGCCTAGCAGCCGGAGGAGAGCATCTTGCTGGGAGGTTCTCGATGGTGTTGGTTGGTGCTGTCGATAAAGGAAGCGGCCCATCAAGTGCCCACAGCCTTCAACTGTAATGATAAAAACGAGATGCATGGTTTACAATCACTTGTAAACGTACAGCTTTGGTGTAACGAGGCATGAATCCTCAGAAGAGTTTGCTGGTAGCTTTAAGCAGCCTGCTTACCATGTCAGTCCGCAGGCTGCTCCGTCGGCTCGCTCAGGAACTCAGTCAGCCTGGGGCTCCGTCTGCCTGCTCAGGGGCTCAGTCGGTCCGGGGCTCCGTTGGCTTGCTCAGGAACTCCGTCAGCCCGGGGCTCTGTCAACCCGCTCAGGGGCTCTGTCGGCCCGCTCAGGGGCTCCGTCGGCCCGCTCAGGGGCTCCGTGGCTGCCCCGTGTGCCACTCGGCGCTCCCTAAGGTTGCTGGCTCCCTTTTATAGCTCCAAATCTGCATAGGAGCGCGTGGGGTTGGGGTTGGCATGAGTTTCTCACGCCTCGCTTTGAATGGGGGCCCTCGGGAGGGGAGCAGGGGGACAATAGGGGGTGTGGGGCTGCCACATGTTCATAATGGAGCTTAGTGCTGGGGGCGGGGTGCTTGGGGGCTTTTTGCAGTGGCCTGTGGTGACCGCAGAGAGCTGGGAAAGTGGTGACCCTGTAAGCTGAGGGTCGGGTGGCACTGGTGATAAATGCAGATGATGGACACAGAAGCGGTGATGCTGAGATTTACTGTGAAAACTCATCATCAATTGTCAGATGTCTACACTTAGATATATTATTAGATCGCTTGAACTTTTTTTTTTTTAACAAAGTACCTTCTAGTTTGTTACTCTTTCATGCAGCAATATTTTTTTACTGGACCAAAGATCGTTGTTTTATTCATTTATTGCCATTCTATTCTTATTAATGCCAGAGTTGACCAGCTTGCATTTCACTACAGGTCGTAGTCTGACTGTACATATAGTCAGACTACATCAAGGCCATTCCAAGACCTGGAGACAGTAACTTTCAGCAGGTAAGAATCACAATAACGAAATGCACTATATAAGCTGAAATTAATTTTTCGCATAAGAGTGAGTTTCCTGGGATGGGCCAGCAGAGGGAGCCCTAGAGCAGTGACAGAGGGCTGAGGCCCGGAAAGACAGGTTTATTAAGCAAAAGAATTTCATCCTCAGGGTTCTTCGAATTTGGGCAGGGATGCACCTGGCACAGCACAACAAATAAACACAAAAAATATATGTACCATTTCAGCAGATGCAGGCTTATGATTCTGCAGGAACTGCATCATAATAATTGCAATAGTAATTTAGTATTACTATACTAATTATAATACTCATAAAAATAACAGTAATTGTGATGCTAATAAAAAAAGACTCCCCCGCGCAGGTACCCGTCCACTTGGCCCGCAGTGATCTCAGCCACCTGCTGGGGTCACTCCCTCCGTCACCCCATGAACGTGGGAGCTGCCGTGAAGCAGAGGTTCCCACACCCAGCTATTGATGACAGCCAATGGTGGGCTGGGGGGTCTGGGGATGGGGAGGGGCGATTTGACAGGAGCCCTGACGTTAACAACCCCCCAAACACCCCCCACCTCCTGAAACAACCACAAATTGTCACTCAGGGTGGTGAAGGAGTCAGGTGGTGCTATAGTTCCTGGTCAGATCATATGGACTAGTGACACCGGCTTCATAGAAAATAGTTATTTTCTTACAATAACATATGGACTAGTGACACCGGCTT
>JAODKM010000099.1:2707484-2729499 GCA_026780845.1 Petrocephalus sullivani | reverse complement strand
ATGGACTAGTGACACCGGCTTCATAGAAAATAGTTATTTTCTTACAATAACATATGGACTAGTGACACCGGCTTCATAGAAAATAGTTATTTTCTTACAATAATATAATATAATATAAACAACAACGACAAAAGTAATAATAATAATAAACATAATAATAACAACAACAACAACAATAATAATAATAATAAAAATGGAAACTCTAAAATGCCCCCACTGTGTGGATGTCTGTGCATGTGCCCTGCCTGCGATGGACTGGCATCCTGTCCCGGATGTAGCACAAACCTGTGAATTGTGCCTCCTGGAACAGGCTCCAGACGCCCTTGCCACCCCGATCATGATTAGGGGCTGGAAGATGGATAATGTAATATAAACTATTGCCTGTTGCAACTTTGCCTGATATCAAACTGTACTTGAAATATGATATTACAATAATCAGCTCATTTGTTATTATGCAGTCTTACCTCAAAAATAAATAATTTGACACCCTGTATTCCACAGCCTTAAACATACATTTTTCATAAAATAATAGAACAATACACATATTTTTTCTGTATAATCTCTGTAATACCAAATTCTATCATTCGTTTTAGTCATTTCTCATGTTGTTTGCTGCAGATTTTGTGACAGACGTGAAAGAGGGGCTAAAACACTGAACTGCCCTCAACATTTTTTTTATTTTATAAGATATGATATTTTACAGAGGATGATCTGAAGGCGCATGTAATATGCATGGGGTGAACCCAAACTAGGATATATCTGACCATTGTATGAGGGAATAGTCTCAGCACAGAACATCCACAAATGAGTATACAGCATGAAGGCATGCACCAAGACGTCTGCGCGCAATACACAATCCTAGGCAGAATTTCCCGACACAGCAGACAGCTGGAGCTGGGGTGTTGTGAGGGCAGATCCTTTATTCCCACCCTCCGATGAGTCATTCGATTGACAGGGAGCATTAAATGCACACCCTTCCACCTGTTTGCATGGCTCTCGGCCTTTGTTCCTTTTTTTCATTCACAATTGTGGATTTTCTGGAGTGATCTGATTGGTCCCTGACTGTGAGAAAGCCCCATCACACCAAACAGAGGCAGTATAAATACAGGCTGCATGTGAGCACCTTCAGGAACACTGAGCCCGGGGGCTTTTAAGTGAGTGCTCGCCAGAAGCTTCACACTGCTAACTATCTGCATATCAGTCTTTGTGGCACCATGATGGATCCGCGAATTGGGTAAGTGAAGGCTGAGTTAACCTGTTTTATTTTGTTAAGAGAGGAATAATACAGCAATTTATGAGACCTTTCCCTAATTTAATAATACAACTTTTTTCTGCTCTTGTAGGTGTAAAATCCTGAGCCTTGAGAGGAAGTGTACCAACGGTATGGGGCGACTGAAGACTGCGATTGGAGGACATTTCCACAATGGCCTTCCCAGTCCGGATATTTTGGAGAAGACCCTCGCTTTCCTCTCGGTGAAGAAAGCCCCCCTCTTCAATAATGGCTACTCTAGGTGCTCCCGGGAGGCTCTGCGGCTGTTTCCGGACCCTGCGGATGACGTCGCACCCCTGTGCTGCCAGCAGTGACCCAGAAAAACTCCGCTATTGGGTCACAGGGTCAAGGGTCAGAGGTGATGTGAGCCACACCATAAGGGCCCAACTCTAATGTGCACTTCATGTCTACGGAGGAGGTGTCTGACCTGGCCACTGATGTATACTTCCAAGAGAAGGGGCAAGATACCTTTTAAACATTCTAGTTAATTGTTTTTCCTTGTTATTGTTTTCTTTTTCTTTGATTGAAAAAATGACTTATTTTGTGGTCGGTTCAGCTGAAAAAAAGTCTTTTGTAAAGACTGAATTATGTTTATCTAGAATGTCAATGTGATGGTTGTTTTGCATGTGACTAATTGAGTCCAGACAATGTATCGTTGCACTGTACTGTCCAGGAAAGTGTAGCTCTCTCCAGAGAAGCTGGGAGATGGTGGACAAGACTTGGGCGTGTGAACGAAGAATGTGGCTTAAACAGCGCTGCTAAACTGAAGAAAATATTCCTTTATATAAAGGAATAATGTAATACTGTCTATGCTAATGCATATCCATTTTTACTTGATGAATAGCTTAAATTTAGTCATATTTTGTTTTTTCTCTGCTAAATGCTGTGCATAAATAAAAACGTAATTTACAATTATAGTTTATTTAAAAAAATATCAGTAAAGTCTCCTAAAAATTCCATCCTGGTTTCCTCCTTCATTCATTCTACATTTTTAAACATTTAAAAATCATGCTAAAATATATCCATCCGTCCATTTTGTAACCGCTTGTCCTATTGGGGGTCGCCGGGGGGGTCCGTAGCCAATTAATCTATATCTGATTATAAAAGCAAACTCTTCAGATTACCTTCCATCGCTGTCCAGTGATAAAAACGCACAGTATCTCCAAAATGCATTATTTCAGAAGCGTGAAGAAACTGCATTGCACCTTAATAAATACATCACACCACAATAAGCCTAAAACAATAAAAAAAAAAACTATATTAGAAACCGGATGAATGTTCAAATGAACTTTAGCGGATTGCTGTCAGCGAGGGAAATACGGGTCGGGGTGAAAGCGCCCGAACTGCCCCACGAACGTGAAAACGTGCTCGCCCCTAATTTTAATAAGCGGCGGTCCACCCCTCGTCTGCTTATCTTCTACATTCGGGAAACTCCCCGTAAGACAGCCACTTTCAGGCAGGCCTTAAAGCCGACATGCAGTCCGTGCTGGTAAGGAAGATACATGTACTTTGCCTTTTCTGCATATTACTTTACCAATCCATTCATTTTCTGTACCCGCTTGTAGATCTAAAATCGTTAGGCCTACATATCCCGTGAAACGCCAATCATTTTATTTATCATTATTGAAATGTTATTGATATTTAAATTTAGCTTGTAGTTTTGCAAGTGCAAGAAATAATACTAATTTAAATCAGGAATACGTTATTACTCTCACGCTTCTTTCGAGACACTCACGCTTTCAGAGTCTTACGCTCACGCAAGAAATCTTACGGCAATTCTATATTATTTCATTATCAAGCTAAAATGAGCTACATCAAAAACATTTGGGTAGTTTGCAGATCCTACAGATTATTTACGAGGTTATGTAAATGCATGTGTGTGCAGACTGAAAATCTCACCCCAGCAAGCTTCCCAAAGCTGGCAGCCCTGCACTATCGTACATTAAAGTTATAAACTTCTAGCAGTTTTCAGGGCGCATTCAAATATCTTATCATCTTTGAAATCATAATCACTGAGATCATAACAAAGCCATTACTTGCAGAAAGGATTACTGTTAAGTAGACTGACTGTATATTTATGTATATTTATCTTTTGCATTTCAAAACGAATCCAGGAGCTTCTGGAAGACCCACTGGGCTCAGACCCAGTGAATGCACCTTTGTTTTCTTTGACCTGGAAACCACTGGCTTAGGTACTGTACCAACACTCTACACCAGTATCCACTGAGCAGTTTTGTTAAATATTTTAATGTTCACTTTAAATTTTGTGGAATATCTTATGTAAGCACCTCCCAGTCGAGCATTAAGCCAAACTCAGGCCTTGTGAGACTGACTCTGGTTCAGTAGTGTGGTGTGGATGCGTTCAGCAATGCCCAAATTTCACTTTGTCTGTTTATATTGGAATGGTAAGTGATTAACATTCTGGTAGAATTTCCCATTTGAATTGGCTTTATGGAGCTGATCTATATTGGGTTAGAAAACAAACAGCTGGGCACTTTTGATAGTCTGGTGGTGGATAACGCAGATCATGTCAGCCACTGATAAGACCCACTGGGGGTGGTAAGGCAGAGCTCAGATCTGCTGAGCTAAATGGCATTTCCTCTCCAGATGTCTCACAGTGCGACATTGTCCAGTTGTCTGCTGTCTGTGGTGAGAGGATCTTCAATGCGTACATGGTACCTTACCGCAACATGGACTACGGGGCCTCCTGCGTGACAGGCTTCACCGTGGAGGGCAGCAGCCTGTTGCAATATGGCCGCCCCATGATGACCATCCCCCTTCAGCAAGCACTCCATAACTTCCTCACCTTTCTGCGTGGCTTCCACAGCCCCATCCTTGTAGCCCACAATGTGCTCAGGTTCGACGCCCCCATCCTCCTCCGGGCCCTGAAAGGTTTCTCCCTCCAAAGTGAGCTAGAGCGGGTCAGCACAGGCTTTCTGGACACTTTACTGCTCAGCAAAGACCTCCTGGCCTGCTCCGGGGTCAGGAAGTACTCGCTGGAGTACCTCGCCAAATACTTCCTGGGCAAGAAGTAT
Organism: Petrocephalus sullivani; assembly: GCA_026780845.1. NCBI lineage: Eukaryota > Metazoa > Chordata > Actinopteri > Osteoglossiformes > Mormyridae > Petrocephalus > Petrocephalus sullivani. Next base: position 2,725,194 of record JAODKM010000099.1, on the reverse strand, counting down.
GAGTCCCATGACGCTCTGGAGGATTCCAAGGCCTTAGAGGAGCTGTGTCACGTCTGGAACCTGAGCCCAACCCTCATAGGCAGACACCTCTACACTATACAGCAGATACAATTCTAATCTGCACTTTCCAAAGCCAGGGAGCGCCAAGGAGGATTGTTTAGTTCTGATGTCTGTAAGGCCTGTATCAGTTTCACTTGCCTCTCTAAAATTGTTTTTTATTTTTCATTTAGCAAATGAGCATTTCACAGTTTCTCATAAGGATACTTTAACTGCCTACATTCATCTTTTTGACATAATTACAGATAACTGCATTACCACCAAATTTTTGAGAAAATGCTTCCATGTCATTTTGCTAAGCACTGGCACAGAAAATCATGCCCAAGTTCTGTTTATGTCTTTGCATGTGCTTTTGTTTAATCTACTTGAATTATGGACCAAACTGTTAAGTACATTCTGGTTAAGAATTCCCTCTTTTTTCTCTTTCAAAAATAAAATGTCAACGAACAATATGCTTATATTATTTATTTCATACTTGTTAACTACAGATACAACCACAATGACACAATGCATAAGACAGAAGCTCAAAATGGCTAACCTGAAATGTTCTCTAAATCAGGTGCTTATTATAAAGGACTCGTTAGTGTACAGTAAGCGACTTTGAGTCACATCAACTAAATCGAGCCTGCGTCTGTTTCCAGCACACCTGTGAGTGGTCAACGTTTGGGAAGTTTAAGAAACTTTACAAAACTCCGGCAGTGCAAAAAAGGGAATAGAGCAATACTAATTTGGAAGCGAAATCATTTTGGGATAGATTTGACGGTCTTCATGGGTAAACATGGACAAACAGATCTCTGTTTCTCCAGGATGTTGGTGGCTTTGGCAGATGAAAGAAGCATGTCATGATGCCACCACGGATCGCCATCAAGCCCAGTGCCGCCACAGGACTTGGTACTGATACTGTCATTCATCCATTGCAGAGGTGGGAAGTTCAGGTCCAGAAAGTAAAAAACCAGTCCAAGACTGGTCAGTTTATGTTCAACTGACCAGTTGAACATAAAGAGTCACAGCCATGGAGTACTCAACTGGTCAGTTGAAACCAAATCTTGGTGAAGATTTGTACTTTCTGGACCTGAACTTTCTACCTCCATACTGATGCCTTGCTGTGGCCTGACATAGACCTTGTCTTGGTAACTGGACTGAACAAGTGTTGCCCACCCCCCGAATCTGCCAGGGTATCTATGCCTGAGGAGCAAAGCGCATTTTTGTGGTCCTTCTCCCACATTCTCAGTACATGAGCCATGTACTGTATAAGGGAGCAGAGAGCAATGATGTTGAAAAGTGGGCAGTTAAGCCTCACGTCTGAATCGTTGCTTTTCTGAAATGTAGCTTTAGCCCACTTCGGGTAGGTCGGAGGATGAGATCCTTAAATTTGTTGTTCTCCCCTGTACATATTCTAATTATTAAAAGGTTTGTTTTTTTTAAATGACAGTCTCTGGGGCAGAGGGCGATCTACTGTCAAAACGATTTTTCAGTTCACAAGAGGAATTTTAAGTATTTCTAATAATCTCCCTATCCTATTGTCTTACAGGGTGAGCTCTGATTTAATAGCGTTTCTAATGTGAATGTGCAGACGCTTTCATAATGTCGGCCGATTATTACATTTCACGTTTGCAGGTTGGATTCTAATGCAAAGGAAATTAGATTATAACGGGAGATGGGCGAGCACTCAGATTTAAATATATTTTGCGCCCCACACTAGTTCTGATTAAAAATCCAGATAAAAAAACAATCCAACACAGTCTAGTTAAAAAATAGCATGTATAGTCCTAAAATTTTTTTTTTTCTTGGATGCAGTTTTACACGTATCCAAAATTAGCCCATGAGATCTCATTTTGGGAATCTGTTTATAGAAATGAGACTGCCTTTGTAGAAGAAATGGTCAAATCCCACTGGTAAGACATTTTAACAAGAGGGAGTATCTGCGGGCCCCCAGGCGTATACTGTTGCAGTGTTCTAAGCAATAATGCTGAGCTGTGCCTTGTGCGTAATGACTAATGCTTGACCCGTGCGTGTAATTAAATTCTGCCAGTAAAAAAAAAAGTGAGCTCACCGGGATTTTACAGAAGTAATGAGGTAAGGCGATGGGGCTAACGTGATCGTTCTTCGATAAAGATTTGTATATGTATGTTATTGAAAAGCGCACTCCCATACCGCAGCACTCTTACCTGTGCAGGGGATGCGAACACTTAATTTGTATTAATTGTGTGCATGCTCTTTGAACTTACACTTATTTTAGACCACATGCGTCCTTGAAGAAACACCCTTTATTAAGAGTTAAAGTTTTTAGTTTCGGCGATGTGGTGACTCGGGGGTATAGCACTGTAGCCTCGTACCAGCAGGTAAAAACACTGGCATCCCATCCCATTATTCCAGTGCTGCCCGCGACAGGTTCCGGCGACCAGTGCCTATGTGGCGCCCTAGGCAAACGTCACCGTGAGAGTGCAGTAGTATAGCCGGACTCTATTACATACACGAATTGCACTTCAGTTAAGCCGTTTGCAGTTTGTGTGTGTCGCTATAATTAGCCTACCAAAAAGTGAATTTCCTTAGAGATTTGGGGCATCATGAAAGCATATTGGGCCCCGATTCAATGACGCTCCAAATTATTCAGGGCCCTATCAGTCAAGGGTCCTTGGAATATCCCCCCCCCCCCCGCGGCGCCCCTGGGCGTATCAGTCAAGAATGACGGCAACGTAGTTTTATTTACATATATCAAGTCTAAGTGGCTAAGCAGGTTCACGTCGGAATCTTTGCTATCCTTTTAAATCTAAAACAAGAGAAATCACATTGTTCAGTTTAATGACAACAATTAAAGCGACCCAGACAATTAAGCCCGGGCCGGCGGAGTAGCGCGCGCCTGATTTATTGCCTGCGCGTCCCCCCTGAGAGCGCGCGAGGCGGCCTGAGCGCTAATTGGGGAGGGGGGACAAATGCAATACCAGAGACTCGGCTTATAAGGTCTGGTCGTGGCAGCGAGCGGCTGCCCCTTTCCCATGTGTGAATCAGTGAGCGCCTACTGCCAGGCATGCAGGCGCAATCTGTCATTACGATTAAAAGCCGTTATTATCTTGTATTGACGCATTTTGTTGCTATTTGTCTCCGTCACATTTATTTGGGGTTGTGTGCAGTTGCGTAAAATTGCCAGCGGAGTGTGCGTGCACGTGCCGTGTCCCATACCGTACTTGGGGTTCTGCTGACGGTACATTTCGAAGGAGCGGGTTTTTCTTTAATATGTATGATGGCTGGTTGATTATGCATTCATATATTCTTTAAAATCCCTTCAATTTGTCTGTTTTTTTTTATTCGGCAGCGGTTCGTATCCCCAGGCAGAGCTGTGCATGCTGAGGAAAATGTCTATCTCTGACGGTATTTATTTTCCTGCCTCCCTAGCAGCAATTATGCGAATGCCCCCCCTTTTCTTTCTCCCCTTTGTATCGTTGGTATTTTCCCCACATTTATTCTTCTTTTGATAGGCAAAGTTTAGACGCGTGTCAAGGAAATCACACCGTCTAAAGCCCGACATCCCATAACGGGCTCTCGGAACGCAGCGCTTATCACTGCGCGCACACGCTCCCCGATGGTAATGCATACTTTCTAATTTCGTCTCTTCTGCTCCCTGTCCCGATGCGCTGGCTGTCCGGAGCTGCCCCCCTCCCAGGGGGCTCAGGTGCGCCCGGGACGAGCGCTGACATCGGCGCGCCTCCAGGGGGCGCATCGGAGTTGCGCGCTAGAGGTTGGCTCCTTTGATAAATGAATGAGTACTGCGCGATCGGGAGCCACATCACTGGGACTCCGTCTGCTGTATCGCTCGGTAGATCTGGGACTAAAGTCCCTTCCAGTCTGGCAGCTGACGACGACGACGATACCGGGCCAGGAAACAAGGGTAAGCAGAGGCATCGCTCTTTTTAGTTGGTGCTGCACCTGTTCTTTCAGATGTCATTGTACTGCGGGCGCTTCTATAAAACGAATAAAAGTCGGTTCGGTCGTTGGTTACGCCATTACGTGGCGACTTAGTCTAGGTTACCTACCTCAGCATCTTATTTTCATAGGTATATGAAATAAGATCAAATGCCTGGCAAAGAATGCAAATAGGTGAACGCTGCCGAGTCCGTCACACTACCTTAATAAACTGCTGTAACAGGTAGCTGTGTACTGTTCATATTTCGTCGAGTTTTTCATTCTGTTTAATGTTTCTTTACCATGTCTTTGTAGTACGCGTATTATTTTATTAATTCTAAAATGTGTAGTTCACTAGTATCTTTTGTAAGATTTGCTTAGCTATTGCTTGACAGAAAACAGGGACGCAGCAACCGCGGCATCCAGGTATGGCTGAGCCCCCCTCTTTATTATAAAGACAATAAAAAATGAGGGTGAAGTTTCACTGGTCATACGACAACCCGGGCAATGTGTCTCATAACGGCGGAGCATTAAGTAGGCTAAGGTGCTCTTGAGACGTCATCAAGACGAATAGACGGCAAAGGTAAGAAACACAAAGAGAAACGGCAATATAGTCGAGCCGGATCCGGACCTGTCTGTATGATACTGTTGCCATATAAACGTTGGCACCGCACTTAAACTTTGTCTTTGATGTCGAGAATACATCAAATACGTCAGGTTCATAATGTTCGTAGAGTTGCATGATCCGAGTCTCGTTCATTATTGTGTATTAAAAGTACACAGCGGTTAACATTAGCGTATTTGTGGGACGTTTCCACTTGTTTTCGGACGCTTGCAGGTTCGATTACAAATTATTGCAAATTATTGCTGTACCGTTTAGTAGGATGGCACAGTCTTATATACTGACAATTATACATAAATATGAGATTATGGGAGGAATATTTTGTGCAAAATTGTGGGTTACAAAAACCTATATCTTATTTTATCTTGAATTAACCAAAATTTTAAACAGTAGGAGATGGATTTTTTGTGGAATTCCGTCTGATAATGAGAATCATTTGTACACAAAACGTTGATGACCATGTGATCCGTCAAAATGATGTTAAGTTACAGATTTGCATCAAATTTCCTTCACTGGACACAATTATTGTACAAGAAATTGTAGGGAACGATCCTGTGTGTAAATAACGCGCACACATAATGATTTTTTCTTTCCAGTGGACAGGGTAATGCGCCCAATCATGTTTATCTTGTATCAGATTAATTGTACTATTATAACAAACAATTATGAATTAAATTAATAACATTTATTAATTTACGTAATCGTAAATAACCGTACATATGCTGACCAAAAGTGTCAAACTGTTAAAACGTAATAAATGTCTTGTTTCCATCGTAAAATATGTTAAGATGGTTTATTTTAACAATAGTAATTATTAGTGCTCTGGCGTCGTAGCCCACGTCCCTCATACGATCTCCCTTCCGGCATCACATAATACGTAACATTATTTTAAAATCAACATAAATGTTCCTTTCTTTGTAAAATATATTCGTCATGTTAATGGGCATATCATGTTAACAAGAAAAAAAACCTTTTGTAATTCAAATTTCTGCTTAAATTAGACGGAGCTGACTTGAGCGGAGGCGGTTTTCTGGGGATTCACAGTAAGAGATCACACCATTGAAAAAGAATATAAAAGAGGCAGGTTTCTGGGGATTCACAGTAAGAGACCACACCATTGAAAAAGAATATAAAAGAGGCAGGTTTCTGGGGATTCACAGTAAGAGATCACACCATTGAAAGTGAACATACAGTAAAAGAGGCAGTTTTCTGGGGATTCACAGTAAGAGATCACACCATTGAAAGTGAATATAAAAGAGGCAGTTTTCTGGGGATTCACAGTAAGAGATCACACCATTGAAAATGAATATAAAAGAGGCAGGTTTCTGGGGATTCACAGTAAGAGACCACACCATTGAAAATGAATATAGAAGAGGCAGGTTTCTGGGGATTCACAGTAAGAGATCACACCATTGAAATTGAACATACAGTAAAAGAGGCAGTTTTCTGGGGATTCACAGTAAGAGATCACACCATTGAAAGTGAACATACAGTAAAAGAGGCAGTTTTCTGGGGATTCACAGTAAGAGATCACACCATTGAAAGTGAATATAAAAGAGGTAGTTTTATGGGATTCACAGTAAGAGATCACATCATTAAAAGTGATTATAAAAGAGGCAGATTTTGTCGGATTTTCATGACCAGGCATGTGTTGATTTAGTGTAAAACAGATTCCTGTGCCACATGGTGCTGGGCTTAGTGAAGGTGTCAGGAGCCATTTGTCATAATGCACCAGCAGCTCAGCTGGCCAGGATATTAATAACTTTTATATCTTTATATCAACTGTGACCATGGATATGTAGTTATGAATGGATGGATGGATGGATGGGCAGTCTGTAATGGCAGTGCAGTGGGATGCCCTGCGGGCTCACTATGATTAGATGTCTCCCTCCTGGTTGTGTTTCCTCTGGGTATTCTGGTTTACTTCTGCAGTCCAAAACCATGCAGTTAGGCTATTTGTCGTCTCGGAAACTGAGTGAGTGTGTGTTGCCCTGTGATGGACAGGCATCCCATTTGCTGCCTTGTCTCCTGTGCATGCGGGATAAGATCCAGGCTCACTATCGCCCTGTACTGGATTAGTGAACATAGATGGATAGTCAGTGCATCCAAGTTTTTTGGGCACTACAGGTAGTGTTTCTCTCTTGTTTTATCTTGATTAAAGTTTATACCCAGTAATGCTTTGACTAGACTATATCCTGTATAGGTAGTAATTGTGGGTACCTCCTTCACCAGTGAGGAATGGACCAAGGTAATCCAGAGGACGAGCACAGATGCATGCTATGGTAATGACCTCTGTGATGCTAACATAGCATAATGGGCAAACAACAACCTGTTTATGACCTAATGAGTGCCCAAACAGACAGACATCCTGATTTTACCAAAATCAACATCTCCCTCAACATGGGAGGGGCGTGTGTTTTACCTCTTGGACCAATCACAGTTTTCGTCATATGATATCGCCACATTGGTCAGTTTTTTCTCATTTTCAAGTTTGAGGCTTTCAGCCATCCAATCACCTGGCCTGGGGTGGTGTGTGGCTCAGTAAGCTAAGCCTCTGTGTTTGTGCTTTATTTATGTGTATCAGTGACATGTCCCTTAACAAAAGGCATACACAATACAAAAGGTACTTTACACATCTGTGCACCTTGCTACTTAACAGAAAACGCTGGTTTTAATTAATGTGGTGATGTCATACAACGAAGACTGTGATTGGTTAAAGAAGTGAAACGCGAGCCCCTCCCATGTTGACCCAGGGACACGTCGAAGTCGGCAAGACTGGGACATACCTGTAATCAGCTGATTTAAGGAGCTAGTTGTATGGACAGGTAACAATGGACACGATATAAGATGGTGCCTTTCACAGCACCCAATCCAGCATAGACGCTGAAGGACACTTGAGACTTATGACTGGAGGCAGCATTTGAAGGAGTACCTGGACTGATTTTGCCAGATGAGGTCCAAGTCCCATCCCGTCTAGGGTAGGGCTTGCTCTCTCACCAGCCTTGTCCTGGCTGCTTATTATTGTCTATCTGATCTATCTGGATGAAGGGGACCCCCCACCCCCCACCTACCTGAAGGACTCGTGCAGGTTGTTAATAAAGCAGTCACGATTGTTCTTAGTCTCTCAGCGATTAATTAGAATAACGGGGCATCCCAGAGTGGGCGGACGTGCTCATTCTCGGCCGCAGCAGAGGACTGGCACACGCAGAGAAGCTGCTGTCTCTTAGCTCCGCTGTTTGACCTCGGCCGGCACTTATGCATGTTACTCCAGAAATTCCATGAAGAAGCACGGCTCTCCTTGCAGGATCAGAAAGAGCCGAACCCCAGGGCAAGTCCAGGAGATGGCAGGCTGAAGCAAATATGTTAGTAACCGCTTCAGTGCTTATGTTTATAGAGTCAAGTAAACATAACTCCACATTGGTAACTTTCAAGTAATTCTAAATATTTCTTTGCTGAAGTATTTTTGCCGCTTATATATAGACAAAGTAAGTGATTTGGTGCCCACGCACCCAAGTATTAATAGGTCAAGTGATAAGATGAGTACTTGGTAATTAGTGTTATAATTGCTAATATTTTTGTTTTCTTCTTATGTTTTAACATCTGACCCTCAAAGATTAGACTGCCAGTCTGCCACACACACACCTCAGAAGCTGACCTTATAACGATTTGACACAACGGAACTGACTGGCGGATTTTAGTCCTCTTCCAGGACATGCACGACTGCTGTGGACTCCCAAAAATGCTATTTTTATTTGCATATTTGAAGATTATTCCTTTTATATGCCAGTTAACCTGCTAATCCCTGCTTTTCCGTTTATCGTATTAAGGGGTGATCGGGGTGTGTTCTAATCCGTTAAAATAAGCTGTGATTTTTGCCTTACTGCTATAGTTGATAGCATTTTGTAGAATTATTATCCACAGACACTCAAAGATGCGGATCTGTTTTTTTTTTTTGTTGATGCATATCTTCAAAGCTTTACTTGTGGCATACCAAGTCCTTAATTCCATTCTGCCCAAGCGTGATTTGAAAGCTGCCCTGAAATGCAAAGCTTGCTCCATGAATTAGTCACGCCCATCTCATTGGTGTCTCTGATTCGTTGGGTGTAAAATCTCCTTCTGCTGAGCTTAGTGAAGCCCCCGTGCCTCCCTGGAAACCTGGGAGCGAGTCTTCCTGGTCGTAAACACTGCCCACCTGTGTGTCTCCACCGTGCCAGTCACAGCAAGCCATGTCATCTTTCTGTCTTTGTTTATTTCTTGTGCCGGGCCCCCACGGCCGGGGTACCGGTGAAGCCGTGCGCCTGGAGTGAGTAAGTGTATCAGGTGCTGTTAACAATTTCCAGACCAGATGGCTCCCAGTTGCCTAGGCCCGGCAGGCGGCCCGACAGATTTACAGCAGCGACCAACGGCCGCCTCACTCCTGAGTCCTGTGCTCCTCACCTGCCCCGTCCACTGCGGAGGATGGCCGGGAGGCCTGCAGGGCTTTCCTGAAGCAATCACCAAGGAAATAAGAAAGCAAAAAACAGCTTAAAAGAAAAGATTTGTGTAAGACTTGCTTCCGCTGGGATGGCAAAACACAATTACACTGGGACTGAAGCAGAGAATGTGGACATTGTGGGCGGAACAGAGGAGTGAGACTAAGACGAAGGCAAGGGTGAAAAAAGTAGGGAAAATGAGATGGAAATCGAGCCCAGAGAAGTTTAATAAAGTCGGAGCTGGCAGAATACAGGGCCTGGATAAGTGGTCAGCAGGCTGACGAGAGCTCTAAAGCATAGCCGAAAGTTCAGAAGGTTATAGGATCCAAACCCACTCTTGGAGAATAATGCCAACAAAGGTTAAATTACAGATCAATGATACACAACCATAAAATATACAGGAGAGTCTCCTAATTCTGGCCGAAATTGATTGTGTTGTTGTGTGTGCTGACAGCGGGACGCTGCAAGGGACTTGATGCAGATTCCTTTAGTTTTTTAGGCCTCTATAGAGCTCTGATCTATCACTGGGAGGGGCATCAGTGTGCTGCACACAGTCCCCTGTAGAGAAAATGTCTTGTACTACCAGTCCCCCTGTGACAGGATGCCAGCTATTTAAGTGCAATCATGGGCATATTCATGAACCGGATTGTAATTAATTATTTTGGTTAATTTATTTCCTCCTCAGGGGACGTGTCGGTTTAATGTAGGAGTCTAATTGCGGCCTTTTTTTTGAGTCACGCTTGAAGAGGACCTTGAGAAAATCATCTGTCAGGTGTGGCCTGTCTCATCGGCAAGTCAACCTGTAAATTATGCACTGTCTCACAGCTCTTGGGGTCCTTTTCCCTGTTCCATATGAGCTGTCCATCTGAGTGCCTGAGCCGGGCTGTCGCAGACACTCCTCATGGACACCAGATGTCCCCCTCCACCCCCAAGGTCCAAGGCCTCTTTGCTAGGCAAATCTACGCCCGGTATGATGGGCGCTTCCAGCCGAGAGCTGCAGGAGGACTTCTGGGTGGATTGAATTATTCCACAGACTGTTTCATTATTGCTGTCATCCCTCATCACTTCAGATACGGCCACTCATTAGAGATCCACGATAGAGATATTACATGTGCTCAAGGTAACCTGCCTGCCTGTGGATGCCAATCCCTGGTGTTGTGCCGTAAATTAATATTGGCTACTTTCAGTTCATTTCAGTTATTTATAATAAACCCCAGAAAAGGGAATATTTGTAGCTGCCTCTGAGATTCTTTCTTGTGTAAATATAATTAGCAACTGACTCATTCCACCCTTCTGTGTAGAATCAGTTAGAAAGTAATTAGAAATCAGGAGTAAACAATGTCTTCAAATCCTTAAAATCGGAAGGATTGTTATTGTCAGGAGCCTGGTCAGAATCGTTTCCAGAATGTTTAATATCCTCAGAATGACCATTCTGTTGGTATGTGAAGTATTACTGTCATGATCATTAACTGAAATATGGGTAGATATTAGGACAGGCTAAATTGTACTAATACATTTCCATAGTCAGCACTCAATACTAGATGAAGATTTGCAGGTTTTACGCATTCTCACTTCACAATCAGCAATAATTTTGCACAGGACCGACAAGATTATGTGATCTTTGCTGTAAGTCGTTAGTGATTCCTAGCTATAATATATTGAAGACTTACCAAAGCCAGGGCCTTATGAATACTGCTTACAAGACTGCAAGTCCGGCTGCTGTCAGGCTGTTCCAGGGATGAACCGTCAATGGCTGGCAGGTCAGCAGAAAATCCCTTTCGATTTCAAATGCCTCTGGTCTCTCCAGGCGCAGAAAAGCATCTTTGCGGCCAACCCTCATGTGTCAAAGTGACACAGTATTACAATAAACTGAGACATCAGTGATGCAGTGGAAAACTTGTCGACATAGCCGTTTATTACAATAAATAAGCAGCAAACAAGGACAGTAGATGGCCCAGCATCTATTAATATCCAGTGAAATGGTGTCTAGGCAGAATTTTATGAATGATTTCCGTTTTTCTCTGGTGAATACTGCATTATTATGTGTTGTATACCTTTACTAGCTGACACCAAACTGTTTCTAAGGCCTTTCAACACCTGTTTTTAACCTAATGCTAAAATACATTGTGCTTTAAACTTATCTGTCATGAGAATATAGAATATGTATTTAAGAATTTAGAATATATGTGTTGTGTATACCATATTGAGTATAAATAAACAGACCACATCTATTAAATTATCCTGGTAAAGTCAAAGAAGCATGTGACTGGGATCCTGATCTGCTGAGTTATGCATCACCCTCAGGTTCCATTAAATGCATCTCTTGCCTTCAAATGCATGAGCTATTTTAAGGATAATAAACCTGATGTTCTCTGACGACTGTGCAGTTACCAGGAGGTTTCTTGAAAGTACTCATATCTGCTGCCTGTACTTGGTTCCCCAAAGCCAGTATCATGAGGAGGGGTTATGATGGAGTGGCCTGTATGTTTGAATAAATGAGAAGAGGGGTTTCTCTGGGGGCCTGCGAGTTCCACTCACTCGTAACATTTCTGTGATGTCTAGAGTTAGTGGAAGTTCTCTGATGCTGTGGTTGAAATCAACTGAGATAGTGACCCTCTTCTGTTGTGTTCTGTGTGGTAGTCCTTACACCTCCTGACAGGGGTGTTGGGTGTTTAGCAGGAGACCACTGAGTGCCGGAACATGGAGATATAGAATATAAGAGAATAATGATACTTCATTCATCTCTGCGGCAAAACGGTCTTTCTGCCTATTCCATCCTGCTCTCCCTGAGACACATATATAAGTAAGCGAAAGTCTGGATGAAACAGAGTTGGCCAGCATTCTGTGCCCCTGGAATAATTGGGCTAAGGGCCTTACTCAAGGGCCCAAAAGTGGCAACAATCTGTCAACCACGAGTTTGGACCCAGTATCCTTCTGACCACAAGCACAGAGTCCTAATTTGCAGAGCCCCACACTACTCTAGTGACTGATATATTGATATGATATAATGAATTATATAAAAAGAAGCAACTATTCTTTTCCAGCACTAAGGTGGGATAGTGCTTCTGCCAGTGGGATTCATGGCTGACTTGTGCCTCTTAAGATTCACCAGGCATAAGTCATTTTCCCTGAGAACAGCAGGCAGGATGGAGAATTAATCTATAGGTTCTTGTCCCAAATCCCAGCAGTACTTCTACTGAGTGTGGTGCTTAACCTGAAGTGCCCCAGTAAAATATCCATTAAACAGTTTTGGGTAAGAATGCGAATGTTTTAGTTATACGGGAATTCAATTTTGTTCTTCAGAGGCATTCGGTCTGCGTGTACGAGTAGGGTCTCCCTGTAAGGCCTCTGTTCATCACTGTCTGCCCGGGGATGTTGGTGTGGGCCTGTCAGCTGAGGACCTCCCCCTAATGTGTCAAACATTTGCTTCAATTTTTTTTATAGTATAAGACAGATATTCAGTATGTGGACATGTGGGCACCTGAAGGCCTAACGTGGGCTGTTTATACCCGGGTTCCCCAGTAGAAGGTCAGATGGCAAATGGTTCAGATGTTGCAGATGTTTTGTCGATGGGATGGCGGTTCATCTTGTACTCGCACTCATGCCCATAATACCCAAATTTTAGAGACCGCAATTCCATGTGTTTTTGGGCCTCCAGGAGGAGACTGGAATACCTGAAGGAAACCCACGCAATTTCTACACGTCCGTAACTGAAAGTGGGACTCGAACCCCCAGCCCTGTAAATATGGTGCCGTCCATCCATCTACCACATCGCCCCTGTCTGCTTGAATGTATATTTCTGTAAATTAAGTTGTGACAAACCTTTCACAGGAGTTGGCAGATTGTAAAGTTGCTTTACTGGCATTTCCGACATCCATGCGATTTTGGGCTGTCTCTTTTTAAATTGAATGCTGCGAGTGCAACTTGCTAACTTTTCCGATTTCTGAGAGCAGCAACTTTGTCCGATTCCCGAAGCAGCTTTTCCCGTGACTCTGGGCTGCAGGCTTTTACTCATTATTGTAATTCCCATGTGTTTCTTCCTTCGCAGGCGAGGCTGCTTTGAGACATGGCGTTCTCAGTCCGGGGCCTAAGCTTGGCCATCATTCTTGCTGCACTGGCTGTTTCGCACGGCGCTCAGCCTGCATCTAATGCCCCCAAGGAGAGCATAGTGCCATCTTCTCGCAACACCAATGCCCTGCAGGGTATGAAGACTTGGCTGCAGGAGGAGTGGCTCCGCCCCTGGCACGGTCGGCCCTACCCCCTCCAGCTGCTGCGGCCAATCGCAGATGCCGGAGATGATGGGCCGGGGCTGGAGGGCCTGGCGCCCGTCAAGCTGGAGAGGGGCCCCCCGGAGGCACAGGCTGAGACTGAGAGCGGCTTCCCCGGGGTCCGGGTCCCGATAAACGCGCTGGACAACCGCTCCCCAGGCAATGGGGGCTCTGCGAAGGGGTGGCGCCACAGACACCGTGCAGGGCACCGAAATCTGGCAGCTCGCAAGGACAAGAGCCACCGTGCAACAGGTGACGTGCCCTGACCACTGGGTCACACACTCATTGTTGATTGTCCAGAAATGAAACCATATTATATATATCATATATTTTATCTGATATACATTGATATATAAGATAAAGATATATCTTAAAGATATAGATGATAAAAATATATTTTATCTTATATACTGATGTCATACATTGCCATTTGAAAGGGTACATTGGAATGCTCCTTTTCTGAACTCCCATCATACCCTCCTTTGAGACATGCACACACATATATACAGTTGAAAGCAGCATTTTTGGTCCAAGCACAGGGTCAGGCACTTATCCAGCACCCCTGGAAAAGGGCTCAGTGGACACTCTTCTGGCGAGGCCAGGGCTCGAACCAGCAACCTTCAGAACAGGAAACCCTGGTTCTGTGTGTGCTTTGGCATTATTCTATGAGTTTCTTCATGCGCTGATGCAGGACTGGTTAAAAATTGGCCATTCCGGTTAAGGCTCGGACACTAATGTTATTACAGTTCCTGCGAGATCAGTCTCACAAATTACCCCCTCCCACGCCTCCCTCCATCTTCCAGAACGTTCCACAGAAGTCCTGCTGCCCTTAGCGCTGAAGGAGGTGGAAGCTTTTGAGGAGCCGCTCGCTTGGACCACCCCCTCTGCCGCTCCGAAGCCCCCCGCAGCAGCCACGCCCACGGTCATCAGCTCCAGCATATCTCTGGTGACCACAGTGACGTGCGAGGAGCCTCTGGTGCTGCCCCCAGCCTCCACCAAGCCTCAGGTACGTACCTTCCGTAAAGCGGCGTTTCCCAGGCTTTCTTACTACAGGAATGCGTGCCTGCCTAGCGTCCTCGCCCGTGCTGCCGGAGACCGGCACGCAGGCCCCCCGCTGTTCCTTCATTTGTACCGTCTGTCTACTTCATTAGCTTTCCCTCACACCTGTTGTGCAAAATGAGCTCACCTTCCTAGCGCAGTGTCTGTGGGGGCTTGTTGTTGAGCAGGGGACAGGGGATGGGGGTGGATGGATGGAGGGAGGCAGGCGGGTGGTTTTCAGGTACTCAGGGTTGTTTTTCAGAGTTCTCACAGAAGGATTAACTGGCAAATTACTCAATTTTGTTATATTATTATATCAGTTATTATTACTGTACAAAACTGATTTATAGTGTCAAGCTAGATAAAACTGTGGTTTCACGATTGAAAATGTAGTTAATGGCATAGCAAATGTACAGTATCAGTCAAAAGTCTGGGCACACCTGGCCTCATCTATGCTTAAAAGGAAAAACGTCAGCCTTTTGCAATTGATGAGTTAAAAATTATAATATTTGGGTCTAACTGCCAGGGTCTTGCAAGTCAGTGAGAGGGTGCATGCATGGTTCTGTACGAGAGGGTGCACGCAGTGCATGCGTGGCTCTGCATGAGAGGGTGCACGCATGTGCATGCGTGGCTCTGCATGAGAGGGTGCATGCATGTGCATGCGTGGCTCTGCATGAGAGGGTACACGCATGTGCATGTGTTGCTCTGCATGCGTGGTTTATACCCTAAAGCATGGAGGAGGCACTTTCAGGATCTGGGGCTGCTTTACTCCTGAGATCTTTACCAAATCCATCTCAGCCAGCCTGGTTTTCACAGCACGCTTCACATACATTCCGTGGGGATTACGGCTGATAACAATTGCTTGGCAATAATGACTATGGAAAGTGAAGAATAACTCAAGCTAATTACCAAATCTGTCCAGTTTCCAAACTGAAAACCTGAAGAACAAGCATCCTGCATCTCTGAGAAATTTCGCAGAGAGGCTAGGAGTATGTGCCCGGTGATTTCCCCGCAGGAACATGTTAGCTGAATCTCTTGTATATTTGAAGCCGTTATCAAAGCAAACAGTGGCAAATTTTGAGGACATTTTCAATTTTCCTGAACACTGACTTTTCTGCCCCTTATCTTCTGTTTATGTATGAGCAATATCAGTATGTTTTTTTTTTTTTCATTTTCAAATATTTACAGAAAAATATGTAATGAAAGATGATATGAAAAAACACTCTGCTCTCTTATGCACAGTCCTTGGGATGATACCATCCCATTTAATATGCTGAGATAAATTAGATAATATCTCACTGTACCCTGCACCTGTACTTCACACAGAAGCCATCTCCAGCACATGGAACCTGGAAGACCCAGGCTGAGGTGATGCCCACGCTGGACATGGCTCTTTTTGACTGGACGGACTATGAGGACCTGAGGCCGGCCGACACCTGGAGGTCCACCAAGCAGAAAGGTGAAGCACCCTTCCGAAACGCTACGGTCCTGCCCACGTGGCACGCACACTAGCACCCACTTAGGTAATATCCCTACACCCCCATGCATAATGTCACGTATCGACAGTAATAATAATAGCAATGTTTCCTCCAAACTGCATGATGTTCCACACTGTGCTGTGAGCTGCCCATAAATGGACTCCAATAACAGCCCCCCCCCCCTTGTGCCTGCGTCACGCAGACAGACGACGCGCAAAGAGCCCTGGCAGTGGGAACAAGACGGCGGACTTGGAGACGTGTGACCACCACCTGGACTGCAAGCCGGGTCAGTCTCCTTGCCCCTGTGAACATTTACTTACAGGGCTGACATGTTCATCCCACACCACTAGAGGTTAATTTATCTATGGACTTTTTGTCACTTATACTACAGAATGGGTAGTTGAAGTAATACCTAACAAATATTGCAAGGGCCAAATTTTATACTCTTCAAAATAGCCCCTTTCGCCTCAATGCCAGCACTGCAGACTCTTGGCGTTCTTTCGTCCAGCTTCCAGATGTAGCCACCTGGAATGCTTCTCCAACAGTCCTGAAGGTGTTTCCACAAGTTTTGGGCACAAGTTGGCTCCCTTGTTCTTACTCTTCGATCCGGCTAGGCTCAAACCAGCTCCGTAGGGTTTAGGTGGGGGATTGTGGGGGTCTGGTCATCAGTCGCAGCACTCAGATCAACTCAGATCAATTCAGATCAAGAAAATACTTATGACATAACCTCAAGGTGTGCTAAGGGTCGTTATCTTGTTAAAAAACTACTGATTTTCAATTGGGATGTCCAGACATTTGACTGGTACTACATAAATGGACCAATGTGGCAGGAATACGATACGTGTTCTGGTAATGAACCTTTGGCCCTATATACTAGGCACATATGCATGTGGCAGGCAGGACCTTCACCGTGACACGTGACGTGACATGCGAGACGGAGCGGGTGAACATGCTGCATTGTGGGAGTTCATGCTGCTGCTTCTCTCGCCCTGCACCAGGCTCCTGCTGTGACCTCAGGCGACATGTGTGCACACAGCACAACCGCGGCCTTAACAACAAATGCTACGATGACTGCATGTGTGACGAAGGTGGGGCCGCATCG
This sequence comes from Petrocephalus sullivani, assembly GCA_026780845.1. Taxonomy (NCBI): domain Eukaryota; kingdom Metazoa; phylum Chordata; class Actinopteri; order Osteoglossiformes; family Mormyridae; genus Petrocephalus; species Petrocephalus sullivani. Next base: position 2,708,257 of record JAODKM010000099.1, on the reverse strand, counting down.
TGGCAGACTCGCACATGGCTGACTCACGCATGGCAATCGCATATGGCAGGCTCGTGCATGGCAGACCCGCGCATGGCAGACTCATGCATGGCATTCACATATGGCAGGCTCGCACACGGCAGGCTCGGGCACGGCAGGCTTGCGCATGGCAGGCTCGCGCATGGCAATCGCATATGGCAGACTCATGCATGGCAGACCGGCGCATGGCAATTGCATATGGCAGACCCGCGCATGGCAGGCTCACGCATGGCAGGCTCGCGCATGGCAATCGCATATGGCAGACTCATGCATGGCAGACCCGCGCATGGCAATTGCGTATGGCAGACCCGCGCATGGCAGACCCGCGCATGGCAGACTCACGAATGGCAGACTCACGCATGGCAGGCTCACGCATGGCAGGCTCCCCCATGGCAGGCTCACGCATGGCAGGCTCCCCCATGGCAGGCTCACGCATGGCAGGCTCACCCATGGCAGGCTCCCCCATGGCAGGCTCACGCATGGCAGGCTCACCCATGGCAGGCTCCCCCATGGCAGACTCACACATGGCAGGCTCCCCCATGGCAGGCTCACACATGGCAGGCTCACACATGGCAGGCTCCCCCATGGCAGACTCACGCATGGCAGGCTCACGCATGGCAGGCTCACACATGGCAGGCTCACGCATGGCAGGCTCCCCCATGGCAGGCTCCCCCATGGCAGGCTCCCCCATGGCAGACTCACGCATGGCAGACTCACGCATGGCAGGCTCCCCCATGGCAGACTCACCCATGGCA
>JAODKM010000099.1:2679955-2690594 GCA_026780845.1 Petrocephalus sullivani | reverse complement strand
GCCTTCTTGGGTATGCCTTCTTGGATGTGCCTTCTTGGGTATGCCTTCCTGGGTATGCCTTCTTGGGTATGCCTTCCTGGGTATGCCTTCTTGGGTATGGCTTCCAGGGTATGCCTTCTTGGGTATGCCTTCTTGGATATGCCTCTACAGGTTTGGCACACCTGTTTGTGGGGAAGCATCTCATTTTTTGTAAAAGAAAACTACACTCAAATCTATTTTAGAATAAATCTGTAATGTAACACAACGTGGAAAAAGTGACGGGCTGCGAATACTTTCTGCTGGCACTGTAAGTAGTATTACTTTTAGTATTACAGTTGAATGTCTCTTTAATTCTACATTTGGTTTCGAGCATAGCTTTGAGGTGCATATTTTCCATATAATTTAAGTGTTATTGTTATTGTATATTGAACTATGTTTTCTGGTGAGGTTTCCCTATTTTCCCACGACCCTGAACAGGACAAGCAGTTTCAGAAAATGGACGGATGGATGGGTTTCCCTGTTTTATTTTCGAACCTAGCCAGCACACAGACTAGCCTGTATGACTTCAGCTTTCTATATGTATCACCAAAGATAAGCTAAACCACCCTAAACCACCCGTCATAGAGTATTTGATTTTGGCAGTGACTATGAGCACTAACTAAGCATTAAATGAGGACACTGGGTAAGACAGGCTAAACCTGTAGCATCATTACACATAACACAATGACAAGAAAATAACAGCATATTTTAACACAGCTAAAATTACCAATTGACAAAGTGACAATTTTCAAAAGGAAACTTTTTACAGGACATAAATTGAGTTCTCTCATGCTTTGAGGAGGGAAATTATGGCAGATATTGAGGTGTTTATGGAACTGTGTGATCCTTATGCAGCCAAGCAACGACTCATTTTTGTAAAGAGTAATATTATTCATTTAACAATTAAATATATTTTAAAACAAATGACAATACATCTAAGGTATACCACAGTGTGACAACTCTGCTTTGGGGGAGGCAGGGATACTAACTAGATACTAGATACTAATCGCTAAGCAGCGGTTTTTAAAAAAAGGTTTTGGTCCATCATTGGTACTTACAGCTTGTCAGTTGATGTGATTGAACAACTTCTGGGTTTGATTGTTCCTGTTTCCTTGCAGGAATCACAGTTAACTGCCAGAACCAGCAATCCTACCAGTCCATTGACCCAGCCTCCAACCAGTGAGGAAGACTGAATTGGGGGGGTGGAGGGTGAGAGGAGGCCAAAGTGGTCCTGCAGGCACATTCATGTCATTTTTTCTAATTGTTTCTGCAGGCTGTATGTAAATATTTTGAATGACACTTGCATTAGATGAGGGGGTGTGTCTGAATACTGCAGTCAGAAGAAGAGTGAGGAGGTCTACATGAGTTACTCATTAGGAACAGCAGATCCAAGCAGAATGTATATTTAACTTTAGTAATTCAGTATATGGACACCACTGTGCGTATTAGTTGTGACACCTTCAAATTTGATCTGCACTAGTCTTTCTTTGCCCGCAGAAGTGATTTTTCAGATTGTTTTGCAGTGATTTGTGGAGATGTCTGTGATCTCCTGTTGTAATTGCCAAGGCTTCTGGACTATGAGTCTTCAGAGTATAACAGCAGAGCTATGTCCCTAACCATGGGCTCCAGACAGATCGGCCAGCACATTAACCGACGTGTATGAGGCAGGAATTACCAGGGACACTGGAAAGCTCGTGATGTGTTTTCGTCATGATGCTTTTGACCATTTGTTGTTAAAATCTTCATGATGTCCAGCGTTTTCATTTTTTGAGACATCTTACGTTCCTGTCATGTTGATGATGTGATAATTTTCTCTTGAGTTATTCTGAATTGTATGAATTAGTGGCATTTATCGGCTCCTCGATAAATTCTGTTTTATAGACGGACTATTGCAAGTTGGTCAACTTCGAATGTGCCAATAAAGTAGTTAAAGTGTATATGTCCTTTTAATATATATGTCCAAGTTACATTATTGTCATGGCAGCCCTATGATGCATGGGATTACGGATTACATACTCCCCCCAGCGCCTACACACAATGTTCATCTTATGCAAATATTGGCATCACGTATATAAATATAAATATGCACCATTTCTGTATTTGTTGTGACCTCAGTAGTGTGATGCTTAGTGATCATACACAGATACAGTCAGCTTACCTAAGCACATAAGCTGGTGTGAGTGGGCAAATGTGTCCCATTATCCAAAGCATTTGTTAATACCTTCATAATGATTACACTTTGAAAATTGGAACGTGCAAATGCAACATAGGAAATTATGTCTTTTCGTGTTGCAAAAGATTAATTGTTTCTTGCAACAGACCCAGTGATTTTCATGCAGGAAGCATGTAGTTTTGATGTTTAAGCATTATTGATTACAGCAGACTTGCAAATTAATATACTTAGCAGTTCTGGAATTGAATATATTGAGTCATTCTGTGTTCCTGTGATTTATTTCTCGAGAACTTTTAACTGGCCGTGGTTACTCCCTTTTGGGACTGCAGAAGTTAAAGCATAGTGGACAGTGAAGGTCAACTCTGGACAGTTTATCTATACTAATTAATCCATTTTAAATCATGAATCTTTATGCCATTGTCAAAGAACCCATTCCCAGGCACTGTCCTCATCGGAGGCTGGGAGTTACTGAAACGGGTCAATACCGCTGTCGAATAATAATCATTTGGCCTGGGTTCCTGGCTTATTAATAAACACACTTAGTTACTGAGTAACCAAGGGTTTCAAAGGAATAACCTTGCATCCCAATTAGTAAGCACTGCCTTTACTTTCCTGGCCTTAACAAAGTTGACCTCAAGATAATAATAGTGGCATCTGATTCTCCATTTTGACTTGTGGTAGAAAGCACAACCACAAAAGCACAGCTTAATTTTGTTCACTCAGATAAGGTATGTTGGTGAAAGATTTCTAGAGAAATGTATTATTAATGTAATAAAGACATTTGATATGTGGTGGTAGGGTCACGCGTTCTTTGTGCTTCTTCATGTTCATTTCCACACGCTCAGAACTGGACGTGACGACCCCTAACATGAACTCCCCCGGGGGTGTCTTATTAGAAGCCTTTCCTTTTATTTATCTAAGCTTTGAAAAACTGAGACAAAGAGAGCCAAGCGGAGCGTCTGAGGGTACTGGGAACTTCCCCAGTGCCCTTTACCAAAAACCCTTTAGTGCAGCATTAAACTGTGCTGTAACTGAAGTGCTAATCATGGCTGCTTTGAATCCAAAGAGCCTCAATAATGGCTTTCATCAGCTTCCAGTTGGATAAAGCTAAGTGTCTGTATTTAAATGGGGAAAAAATTAAATCTGCTCAACTTGTACTTTGGTTCTTATCCTCTTAAATTGTTTTTCCTTTTCACGCGCAGCAAGTGGCTATTAGGAATAGCAGGGCTGTGCGCCCCATCTCACTCTGCAGCTGTTTGGACCGCTGGTACGGCTCACGCTGAGGGAGGAGAGTGAATTGGGCCATTTATACTGCTTCACAGAAGGATGCATCCTGAAATGTCCACATATAGTGGACAAGTAAAAAAATCTGCATAGGAATACAATGTTTTGTATGATTATCAGTACATTCCAGACACGTTCAAGTAAAAACAGCTGGAATAGGCGGCTCAGGTACGCCAACAATTATTTTATTATATATTGTTAGGGACCATCTGGAAAGTGACGACATCTTATCAAAGTGCGCATGTGTTTATGTTCACACTTATTTAAAACCATGATGTTTATACCAGTTTAAAATGCCCATCGGTTCTGCATTCTTGCCAACCCAAATGTGAACTGTCAGATCATTTTTTTCCCATCCTAACTCCACTTCACTCCCAAAAACAGCATATTGTCTGACTTTAAGGAGACAGCAAAGGCAAGCAGATGCTAAAAACTGTGGAAGATGATGTATTATAAAGGAGAGATGAAGGCCACACCTTTCATCAGATTCTTATTTTTAATGGTAGAATTTTAATGAGCTCAAACTTGCTGACCTTTAACATGATAGAGGCTACTATTTTATTTTATGTTAAGCTGCAGTGTCTGAAAGGATACCCTGGAATTGCCTGGCTACAGTTTTCAGCTTGTGACACATGATGTATAACATCAATCTTCCACACTGTGGTAGCATGACCTTGCCATACATTCAGACTAACTTTCTGGCTCTGAGTTGCATTAAGATGATCGTTTTTATTTACCCACTGATCAGGAAAAAGACCAGAGTTCATTTCCACTAGGGGATGAAGACAAACTTTATGATAGTAAGACACTGTGCTCTTTAAAAGAAGGCTAACAGTGAGCAAACAAAGGGAAGACATTGGCGGTGTGTAGGCTAAACCTTTGTGCCTGTGACCGGCCGCTGGTTCGAGCCTGACTTTGGCAGACTGGCCACTTGTGGGCCCTTGAGCAAGGCCCTTACTCCCCAGCCCCATGGGTGCTGCAGCCATCTGCAGCTAAGCTTACTCTCACCTACATGTGTGTCATGGAGAGCAAGACGGGGTAGGCAAGAAGCGAATCTCCCCATGGGAATCTTAATAAAGTGATATCATTTCATTTCTTTTCTAAGATAAATATTAATCTGTTTTTCTAACCCAAGACAGTGGTTGAACATAATTATTTGGTTTCAACAATTGCATGGATACACTAACATAAAAAGAAGTCTGTGTTATTAATTGTATAAATATATAAAGTGAATATAAAGTGAATGCTAGAAATGAGTGGAAAATTCTTAGGAAGGTGGGAGCATCAAGGTAGGATATGAGATCTGTGCAACTCCGACACTAATAAATATATGAAGGTGGTTTTAAACAGAACAAAGAAACATTTCACAAGTGGATATAAGGAGGCAGTGATGTCGCCTGGAATGTGTATGTGCTGATGGCGTGAAATTTTCAATTCGTTACAAGATTGCACACACACATGCACACGCATTTACATTTATGTAACTATATGTTATTACCTTGTAAATAGTCTGATGGGTTTGCAAACTGCCCCAGCGCTTTTAATGTAGCTAATTTTACGTTTATGATGGAGTAATATAGAATATAGAAGATTTCTTGCGTGAGTGACAGTCTGAAAGCGTGAGTGTCACACAGAAGCGTGAGAGTTGGCAATCCGGCTATAAAAGTATATTTCAGAATTAGTAGGGAAAAACGACATATTTATATCACGTCTTTAAAATTACTTCTGTGTAACAAATACTTTATAAGGCAACAGAATTATCAATTCGCATTATAAAATCTCAAAGTAATGATACGAACTAATTAATAATGTTTACATTGCACTGTTTCTTCCGCATTTCATTCAAACCACTGCAAACAGCAAGAACTGCTACGTTTAAACCAGGGGTGCCCACACTTTTGACCGGGTCAAAATGATCTACCTACACTGAAAATGCTAAATGTTTTTTTTACATATATACACTGAGTATACTTTATATAGACAGTACATGTTGGCGAACCTTTCATCGCTGCATGAAGCATCACTGCAGTACAATACGTATAATGCAATACATTTATATGGTTCCTTTCTTGGTCCGGCTCCCCCGCTCATTGTTTTATATCCCTTATTTAATAGATATAAATTAGAAGACTAGCTGAGTCACTTTGCTCGCTATAGATATAAATAAAATAGCATTGCAATAATACATCGCGTTTTCTGCGCGTGACCCGTGTGATCTTCACGATAGGTTAGAAGAGAAGGGACGAAGTGAGAAGTAGGAAGTGGTTTTTACTGTAACCTAAGGTAGCAAAGCTTTAAGCAACAGCAGACTGGCTGTTACGTCAATCAAGTGGCGAATGCCAAAGGGAGGACAGATGACAGCCCAACATCTAAAAACATTTTTTTAAATGTTGCTCGATCTACCCGCAATACCTTTGCGATCTACTGTGCACCCCTGGCTTATTAAGAAATAAAACGTGGCGACACTTAATTTAATAGTAAATCAGTAGTTTCCATATCCCATATTTCCACTGAAGTCACCGTCAAGTCCTTCAGCTGTTGCATTACTATGTAGCTTAGAGACACATACTGCCACCTATCGTGCAGCACAAGGCACAGGAACGTACCTACAACAAGGGGGGAGACAAGAAAGGCTGGAGGGAACCGAAACAGAGAGGATAACGTGCAACATGGGCAGAACGATCTAAGTGAGGCTCGGAGCCCTCGAGATGCTACTCGACACACTTTTTGTAAGTCAGAAATTACACAGTTGACACGTCATAAAAATAAATTATCAACAGGAACAGAAGTAATTAGAAGCATGCCCTTGTGGTAACACTGCTGCCCGGCACCTCCAAGACTGGCTTTTTGACGCCCTGAAATTGAGTGAATTGAAGTCACTAAATTGCTCATAGTGTGTGAGTGCATCTGACTGTGTCCTGCAATGGACTGCATGCCAATGAGAGCCTCCCCTGGCCTTGCACCCTAGGTAGTTTTTTATTCTTCAAATAAAGACGTGTTAGAAAAAAATATATACATTTTTTTATTTTCACTACATTCAATTTAAAAAGATAAGATTCCGTAAATAATTTACAGATCATTCACATCTAATCTATTCCAATTTGTTACACGTATTTGTTAATGACATGCTTAACGGGTATCAAATCAATACTATTATTAGAACTGACACTGTCATAAACGTGTTCCCAAAGATGACCTACTCTTGAGCAGTTCGCTCCTTTTGGGCCTCGGTTCGTGCGCCCTGGCGTCACGCCACATGGCCGGCGCGCCTTGATGACGTCAGGGGCGGAGGACGGGCGGACGCACGCCTGCGGCTTCCCCGGCGCCTCTGGTGTACCTGCTCGGCTCGGGTGCATTTAGAAAAGATCGCGATGCTTCGGCAGAGCGCTCGGTTACCAACATGGCAGGCAATAAGTTAGTCTTAGAAGGAAGAATAAGTATAATCAGCTTCTTTTTGGGAATTGGCGTCGTTCTGATTCCCGTCCTTACGTCGCTAGGATCACACGTCGGCTGGGTTTTGGATCATTTCTCTGGAATACGGGGAAAGGTAGCAATCGCGGTTTATATCGGGGTTGTACAAGGTTTATTGCTGATAATTTACAAAGGACCTCTGCATAAGGTAAGAGTCTGAATCGTGCATGTCTTTTTTCACTTTGATTTTGTGTGGTCGCTCAGTCTGGCGCTTGGATACGCTGTCGATCCGTGTTACTTGTCACGTTTGCAGTCTTTATAGCACCGGAAACTAGTGACATTTTGCCCGTCTGGCTGGGCTAGCCCGATCGGATTAGGAACTGGGTCATGTGCAGTTAGGTAATCTCACTGGGTACAGCGCTGCTGCACATGTGACCCCTTAAGCGGGTTGTCCAGCGGAAATCCCCACGTTTCACCGGCTGCCGTGACATTAACCGGCCAGCTGACGGATCCACGGGTGCTCGGTTCCCTAATTACCGCATGTGCACTTCGGCATACGACGGCGGCGGCACATGGGGGGGGGGAGCCGGGCGGATGGTCCTCGGGGGCGGGGTGTGTGCCTCAGCCTGACCCTCCCGTCCGGCCCGCAGGTCGCCGTGCGAGCCTGCTTCCTGGGCTGCGCCTTCGGCTCCGGCTTGCTGATCAGCTTCGGCGACACGACGTGGACGCACTTCGGCTGGTGAGACGCCCGCAGGATCCGCCCCAGACCCCGCGCTTCCCCCCGCAATAACCCGGCTTTCCTGGGGGCTGAGGCGGGACTGGCATGTTAAACCAGGTTCTTCAACTTTGCGGTGCGGGGGAGAAGTCTGGCTAACTGTGATCGCCATTTCCCCTCCCCCGAATCCTCATCAAAATAAAGCCCTAGAATCAGCAGTGACTGCTGTGATGGGACTGACAAGAAGTTCACATCCCAAAGCTATTATGCACTGCCTGGCCAAAAAAACCTTGCTGTTTGAATTGAAATAATCAGATACGTAAGAGCCAAAGACCGTATCATTATTGTGGTGTTTCTGCTCTATAGTAAATCCTTTAATTTTAGCTCGTGCATTGTGTAGTGCAATGGCTAATTTTGTCACCAAGATCTCGGTATACTGCGGTATATCGAAAACACAGCGGTATTACATTTTACCGTAATACTGCGCAAGTCTGCTTGCTACTTCACAGCTGATTGTGGAATCAACCATGTTTGAAGACATATCCTGTGATCACATTAAAGAAGCCACTGCGTTTCAGAAGGGGGAAATGATTGGCTTGCATTAGGCAAAGCTTAAGTACTGTCCATCACATTACGGAAAGTCTTTGGGATGTACTGGGAAACACTGCAGAGTGGTTTGAGTCTCGCCATTAATATAAGACCTTGGCGAAAAATGAATTAAATTCTGGACAAAGTAAATGTTGAGACGTTTCATAAACAATGCCAAGGGGAATGCGTGGTGTAATCACTGCTAAAAGTGGTCCAACAAAATATTAATATTCATGTGTGTGACTTTTTGGCCAGGAAGTGTATCTATGCCTCATTGTGGCAAATTGTGTTTAATGATGAGAGTTAATGAAAGCCATATGTAGTGTATGCTGCCTATTAAATCTCTCTATGTATAATGACTGAAATTGGAATTGGTATACCTGTTTGCACTGACACCCTTCAAGCTAACAGGTGTCAAAGAAGTTTCAGTGGAAAGTCAGACAAGGCGGTAAGGTGGGTGGATATGAAAGGCCTTTATTGCATGCAGGGTAGACAGTTTGTCATACATGACACAGCGCCGCTCTACAGAGGTTCAACAGGAAGAATTTCATGCATAGAACAGTTTCTTGGTTGCTAGGGGAAGGATGTCTTTCTCTTCAACTATTAGCCAAGAGTTTGAGTACAGCCTTGAGCTGGGTCCACGCCAAGCTGACGGCAGAAGACTAGTGCGGACCAAGAGCGACGGATATTCGGTCCCCGTCGGCTGACATCGGCTCCGATCGATTGTGAAAACCTGACGCCAATCCAGCATGCTAAATTGGCCAAAACGCCACCAACGGTGACTAACCGTGTCCAGCTGTGCCGCACATACTGGCACAATGGGTAGTTACTAACTCTCATAGATTCTGCGTCGGCTTCCAAAGGTGGAAAATCAGCTTGGCGTGCTCCAGGCTTTAGATGTAAGCTTCTCCTTAGACTTTCTTTTGCCCGCTTGCTTGCTAGGTCATCAGGTGTCTCCAGATATCTCTCCTCCCTCGGTTCTGGTAGACGCTCATTGTTCTTCTGAGGAGGTGGTTCTTTCGCTCGTTGTTCTTCTGAGGAGGTGGTTCTCTCGCTTATTGTTCTTCCGAGGAGGTGGTTCTCTCGCTCATTGTTCTTCCGAGGAGGTGGTTCTCTCGCTCATTGTTCTTCCGAGGAGGTGGTTCTCTCGCTCATTGTTCTTCTGAGAAGGTGGTTCTCTCGCTCATTGTTCTTCTGAGGAGATGGCTCTCTTTCTTTGCTATAGCGCCGAGGTTGTAGAAAGGTGTGGAAAGGCTATTTAAAAAGTGTCCGTAAAAGCCTGTGAAGTTTGCGAAGAGCATCTGCAGGACCCTACGATGCTCGTCACGTAGGCACTAGCAGTTAAGGTTAGCCCAGTAACATCTCACTTTCTTCCACACGGGGCTCTGACAGCTGGTAACGGTGATGCCTGTCCCGCAGGTACATGTGCTCCCTCTCCTTCTTCCACTACTCCGAGTACCTGGTGACGGCCATCATTAACCCACGCAGCCTGTCCCTGGATTCCTTCCTCCTCAACCACAGTGTGGAGTACACTGTGGCAGCCATCTCCTCGTGGGTGGAGTTCACTGTGGAGAAGCTGCTCTTCCCAGGTGCCTCTGCCCTTCCTTGCACTCATTTTGCTTATTATTAAATGTTTTTTTTAACCCTTTGGGTATTAATAGAAAACACCCTTTTAGTCACATCTGTAGCCTGTTCTCATATTTGTCTCATCTGAGATCTAGTTGAAGCTAGACTTGGGCAATATCACATTTTTCATACAGTCATACCACCCAGACATACCACGGTATATGCTGTTTTGATGGTATTCTCAAATGCAAGTCTGGTATTCTGGTATTTGGGAATCTTGGTGATTACAATTTCTCAAATGTGGGGGGGGGATTTCAATGAATGGCTTATTTGTCACCAAGATTTCAGCATATTGAGGTTTACTAAAAACACAGCAGTGTACCATATTACTGTAATACTGTCAAAGCCTACTTGCTACTTTACTGCACTTGTCGCTGTTAGACCCTCTAGTCTCACGTACGAATGGCTGAGGACTTGGGTGCATCACAGTAGGATTTGGTGCCCGTGGGCTGATCCCTGTGGCTTCTCTCTTCCTCCGCAGAGCTGAAGCAGCTAGGTTGGGTTAGCCTGCTTGGGTTGCTCATGGTGTTGTGTGGAGATGGCCTGCGCAAGTCCGCGATGCTGACTGCCGGCTCCAACTTCAACCACATCGTCCAGAACGAGAAGGCCCAGAGCCACGTGCTGGTCACCAGCGGGGTCTACGCCTACTGCCGGCACCCCTCATACGTAGGCTGGTTCTACTGGAGCATTGGCACGCAGGTGAACTTTAAAATGAGTAGCACTTCTTAGTTCTACAATATATGCAATAATACTAAGTTTTGAAACGCAAGTCTCTTACTCTGCGTCCTGTTTGGAGGTTGCCTCAGGAGGGACCAGATGGTCAC
>JAODKM010000099.1:2616154-2642272 GCA_026780845.1 Petrocephalus sullivani | reverse complement strand
GGACCACACCCCTAAATGCATTGAAGCAACTGCCATGTGATTGGTTGATTAGATAATTGCATTAATGAGAAATTGAATTATTTATTATTAAATTGAATTATTATTTTATGCATCGAAACTAGATCATAAAGTTATGGCTTTGTAGGATTTTGCTCTTCTCTGCGTCCTTTTAGTCTGGATAATTAGAGTATGAAATAGTTTGACTGGGCCAGTGGGTCGCTTGGTGGTCTGTTGACACCTCACAATTCTGGCTGATCTGTATGTGTATTTTTCGTCATGGAAGGTCATTGCCTGCAGCAGCAGCCTAGAGAGCTCTGCATCTAAATAAACGACACACTCTGTTGCTAGGAGACAGGTTTAATGATAACCGCAATTTCTGCGTATTAGGATAACTTTTGTGCCTCGTCTCTATCTAATGCCCGCCGGCAGATAAACCATCTCTGCCGGTCGGGAACAGCGGGCGTCCCGCTCTAAACCAAAACCAAGGAGAGAAATCGGTGCCGTGAAGCTGACTGATGATGGACGCAAAATAATAATAATATTCAAATAAATATACTACGCGAAAACCTTACTCTACGAGTGTGCGCTAAAAATACCTAGGTGGAGAAAATGACTATGGATCCCTGCGTTCATCGGCGAGTGGAATTATACTTTTGTAGTCTTTTTGTCCTTTTCCAAAACCCTCTGTAATCCTGATACTGAGCTTAACCCCCATCTAGGACCAATGCTTTGCATATTGCACGATCGTAATTTTATGTGAATCATTGTTGGAGAATCAATTTTAACTCCCCAAATATACTCGCCGTATTGAACGCTTACCGACGGCCGCACGTGTTTTTAAAATATCCACGGGCACCGTGAGGTTGTGTATATGCGGGAGCTCTTCCAAATATTTTCTTATATCTTTGTGTGAATAACCTTCCTCGCCCCATTTTTCTAGGTAACATCATGAGCAACATTTTCGTTTCGTTCGATATTGAGGTATACATCTGTTTTCTAAATTATTTTGTGTTATTTTAAAGCTGTTTAGGATTATCCCACCGCTATTATGCATGCATGGCTAGGAGCCCTTTATAATTCCACTACTCCGATAAGACCTGCATCTCGGAGTAACATCACACCTATTGAATTTGCCAAGCACGATTTCAGCGCAGAGAGACCTTCGCTAATTTGGTGCCAGTATGACGTAGGTACGGCCGTAACCAGCAGGGGACGCCGCGGCTTCGCTCTCCGCCGTGTGCCGCAGTGGCTGCTCGTCATGTAGACAAGCTCCCCGGACATGTCCCGTTGCTGGGCTCACATCAGAATCAGCGTCCTGCAGGACCACCGCTCTCATGCATTTCTGCTCTATTACCTTTGCAGGCTTGTTAGTAAACCTAGGAGATCATGCTCCAGTGCGAGACATTACTAAAGGAGAAAACCAAATAATTGAAAAGTCCTTTAAAAATTGCAGTGTACATTAGCAGTAGGGCATTTTGGATATGTGCTTAAATTGTGATTAGATGTTCGTAAAGCTTCCAAAGTCAATAGCAGATTCTATTCTCTACCTCGATTTAATATTTGGGCAGATGGTCGATCTTTAAGTCTTAGATTATATACTTAATATTACTAAAACAGTTGTTCTCTTTGCTTAAGAAACAATAAGCAGTTTCACACAGAATTTATACATATTACCTGTATATTCATTTATACAACGAAAAAGGTATCAGTATATATATAGTGTGTCATATATATATATATATATATATATATATAATGGCCATCTTTGTTGCAGCATTTGGAAATGCAAACATAAATCTGGATGTTCGCTGCTGTTCCGCTATTGGTTTGCAAAATGCGTTTTGCCCTTACGTGCATATTTCCCAAAGCAATCACGTCTACCGAAAGCAAATATAGCAGCCTGTACAATACGCAGCAAAGTAACATGCATTCGGGTGAATCGTAGTGCGAGACGGTTCTGAAAGTAACCTCTGTGATTGGACTAGAGGGTTTAAAGCTTTTTTATCCCAAAGACACCGCACACGTAAAGGGGTTACATGTAGTCCACGAACGCAATGCGGCCGCACGATCATTACGTTTCAATCACTATGTGCTAAACGGAATACAGACCCATTAAATAGGCTATTGAGCAGTGTCTGACTCCTAACAGGCAGCTTGGTGGAGGGATAGTACTTTACAAAATATAGAATAAAAACATGTCCTTGAGAGACCTAGTGTAGCCTTAAATCTCAGTGAGTGCTGCCACCCCCGAATGGCGTTATGGACATGACAGTCATTATTACGCCAAAAGGAGCCGCTGAAGCGGATAGCCGTGTCTCCATGGAATGATTATTACATGGGTGTATATAAGCGTATGCAATAAACAAGGGTCTGTCCTTCAGCATTACAACGAAGTAAAATCATTTACTGTAATGTAGGTATAATGTTGCATATTCACACAACACCCCTTCAGAAGTTTGAATGCTTTTGCGGCAGGGGTTAATATTGCATTTTCATACTGCTTGTTACTGCTAATGTAACCTATTTTACATGCAAATCTTATAGGGGTGGCAGCCAAGATTGCAGGATCCCTCTTGGAGGGGGAGATAAACCAAATGAGGCGTATTGAATTTCATGGTACCGGTATTTTGACAGATTTATTTAGGCCCCGAGTAATTACTGAAAACCCCGAAGTATCAGGCTCCAATTTAACGGAGAAGAAAGACTCGGAGCCAACAACACACACTGCTGTCAGTAGTGAGAGAGGAGGGATGAGGCCTTAAGCAACATGGGTCAGATGATCACGTGTCCTCAATAACTGGCTTAATGCCCCTCACCCAGTAATCATTCATACGGCTCCCATTTGTGGTTCGCATTAGATAACCACCTGGGCATGCATGGTAGGTGGATTTAGTCCATTTTTAGCTTTGAAGCTCAAGTGAAGAATTAAGACTGACAAACTTTTAATTAACATTTATTTAAATTCAGTGGAAAAAAAAAAAATCTTAAATCCAAAAATAAGGTCAACTGACCTCACCAGACACACATTGCCAAAACACAAAAACACAAAAAAAGGGAGCTTAAAACGGGCGTGTCAGGAGCCAAACATCAGGATTCTGCTACCATCCATTTTGGTCTTAAAGGTCACAACAAAATGTGCTCATCATCGCTGGGCGATATGCTGCTATACGAGTCCTTCTGAAGTCTGCATGCTTTCTGATTTTATCAGCCAGCAGTTGGGGGGTGGGATTAAACACCACAGAAAAAAATTTAATAGCTCAAATTGACAAAGACGACAAGAACAATAACATGGCACAACATAGTTATCCCACATCCTGACTGTTTAACTGATGCATGAGAAGACACTGGCAAGGTAAAAATAACCTGCACATATGACAAAAAGCCTTATCCTGAAATCTTTCACATAAAAAGGCACAAATATGGAGTGTTGGTCTTCGAGATCCCCGCCATTATTTGCATCAAGACAACATAGCACCCATTGTAAGATAGACATGGATCCCTTCACACGCCAATATTTGGGGAGATCAAGGGCAGGCCTCAGGGAGAAGACGGGGTCTTCCAATGAATTCTTTAGCAATTGAACTTAAGGGAGTTTCCATCCAGCTGGAGAGGAGGGAACCAATTGTGTGGAGGGGCCTGTAACCGAAAATGCCTGAAGGTGCCAAGTATGGCTGGGGGTACTGGGGAGGGGGCCAGCAGTCCGTGGAGGGTGCTCGCTCCCACCAACCCCACTTTCACAAGTGATGGTCCAATTTGAGGAGAGAAATGTGTTTTTTTATTTATTTTTAAAACATTTTCCCAAGATGAAATGTTTGAGTCTCACTGATATAGGCTCTACACATCCCCCCCACTCCACCCCACCCCTGACCCTTACTGTGACTAAAACTGGTGATACTGTGGGACACAGCTTTCTGTAATGGAATGTGCGGCCTCTGAGGGGGGGAGTGGGCGGGAGCTTAATGGCCAGCAGCCAATCAGAGCATGCGGGGGTTGTACTCTGGCAGCTTCTTCAGCTTTTCCTGCTCTGCCTCCGTCTCCTGCCTGGCAATGATCAGGGAATGAGAGTACCCCATCACCACCTGCAACGGCAGCACAGGAACATGGAGCACAGGACACACAGACAGCACACAACCGTCCTCCATCTAAATGCACTCAGATAGGCAGAACATGGACAGCGTGCGGAGAAGCCCTCACCTGCTCAATGTAAATCCCGTCCAAGGTCTTCACCTCCTGCGCAGTGGTGGATGACTTGGGCTTGTTGTCACCATAGCCCTGAAAAACACCAAGGGACATCAGCAACACAAGATTGCCGTCTTTACCAGAGTCAGGAGTTCCACTTGCCATTGACCTACTGAAGGGTTCACAGGGCTGAATGGATGCGAAACAAGTGACATGTTCAGAAATAGAATCTCTGAAACCTTAACGCAACCTCTAAACAGACCCTTAAATAAAAGTACTGCAGTTATGCACTTGAGCCAAGATGTTTAGCAAGAAAGGCCATGTGGCCAGGCAGATCTTTCCTGGGGGGACTGGACTGCAAGTGTGGCAGCCATCAGTTACATATGCTGACTTTTAATGCTATGCCAGCAACTAGGGTCATATTTATGCCGAGAGTATACGAGCAATATGACAGAACAGATAACCAAAAAGGGTAAGAATTTCATAACTACCTATAAAGTATTACAGGTAAAACAATCCAAAATATGATACGGGGAGTCCTCGGGTTACGAGGCTCTCGACATATGACGTTCCGAGTTTGCGATGCCAACTCCCATAAAAATGGTTTCGGCTTATGCCGTTAGCTTCGTACTTACGGATTACGTGGGTGAACTAGTTTGGTCGCGCGCGGCAAATTTACACTCATTCACGGTGGAGCGATTTCAGCATGTACTTTTCGATAATGAAAATGAACCGATGCAGCAGAGCAAAAGTTGTGTGATGAATAGTTGTGATAAGAATCCCCCAAAATGCAATATTCCCTTAGAATACGCATACCCCCCAGGGGGAGATCGTACTTTACGTTAAACTGGGGATAGGATTCATGAGAGGCGGAATGTTGTCCTGTGTAAAGTACGCTCATTAAAAGAAATATAAAACCCGCTTGCCGTCGACCCCGGTCTTCAGTAAGTCCCTCTCATGACAGGTGGTCCTTACAATTCCAGTGTGATGTGGCACGATTTCTTCTTTCAATTGTGTATAATGAAAACCCTTGTAATTGTTTTCTGGATGGTAGTTAAATAAGATGCAAAGCAATGGAATGATGGTTTTGCTTTTCATTATGTTCCGTTCTCTTCGCGACACTCACCGAAAAGCAAAGCCTGTTATACATGGCATTTCCACACGGCACGGTTTCTGTAAAACAATACGTCACGTCCGTATATGCCGAAGTCGTGTTTGCAGAGGTGGCAAGAATTCCACTCCGTAGTTATTTCGTAAATTATTTTACAACCGTTTTAGGATAGGTAAGTGACTTAGGCTAGGGTGTCTGACTTATACCAAAATTCGGGTTACATTACTGTCGCAGGAACGGAACTGTCGTAAAACGAGGACTCCCTGTACTTGAAAATAGCTTTTGATATTTAAAAAAAATTCATTTTTCTAATACTATCAAAGAGTTAGTAAGATGGAAAGGGAGTTAAAAAAAGGGCAATACAATGGTTACATTCAGGACCTACTTGTGAATCTTCACACAGTATGACTGAGTATGATACCTTGTACACATGACCTGGTCCAAATGAGTCAACTTGTCTCATTCTTCAGATAATTGGACTGATTTTGTAAAGGTTTTCATTATATATGAGAACAGAGCAAAGCTTTGAGATCTGTAGGTAGTATTAAAGACAGCGACGTGACTCACCAGCTCACCAAAGGTCGGGGATGGACCCCAGCTGATGGTGCTCTCATCAGCAGCAATGATAATACTGCTTTTCCTGGGGGGGGCAAAGAAAAAAAATCTCATGACATGGTGTCAAAGAAGGTCAATGGGATTCTTCACCGCCAATCTCTCAGTGTACCGTACGGCTCTTGAACGACACGAGACATGGTCCAGAATACTCACCCGCAAGCCAGGCTCCGGATCTTCCAGCCGCAGAGGTCCTGAACCGACTTGGGGTACATGGTGGACTCCCGTGAGGTATTAGTCACACCCCAGAAAAACAGGCCACCTATAAAACAGACAACCATGCACGAAAGGTAAGCAGAGGGTTTCCTTCCTTCCAGCGTGTCTGAAGCAACTTTGGTTAGTATCAAATACAGTAGTATCATCATCATCACATCACCAAAGTGCTTTCGAGTAACAATCTAAGTAAAGTATAAGCGGTCCTTGACTGATTTAAGACAAGTCCAATCAAGTCCCACAAGGATTTAACCATATTCTTAAGTATTATTGTTAGCTACTTAAGAGTTAACATAGGTAGAACCATATGGGGTCAATGGGGTCTCCTCACCAAAAAGGATGCTAATTATTCATAGGCATCTGTGGATCATCTCATTACTAAGGTAGATATTTATTTGTAATTGATTTCAGATGAATCTGGAGGAACAGCTCACCCATCTCGCTGACAGCAAACGAGCACTGGTAGCCACAGTAAATCTGGGACGCCCCACGTCCCGGAAAGTCGAATAGCTTGACCAAGCGGGGCACCATCTCATCCTTCTGCTCTGTGTGGCCCAAGCGGCCATACCCGCCAAAGCCCCAGGAGAAGACCCGCTTCTGGGAGTCCAGCACCAGCTGCAAGCACATGGGAATGTAATTACTGTGCTTCTGATGTTCCAGACCTACTTCAGTTATTGAACAGCACATCACTGAAGAAACTCATTCTCAAGCTCCTCTCAACATCAGCAACTCTTCATGGTGCTACTTTGGGGGTTTTTCCACCGCACGAAGTTTGGTACTTTCGGTACTTCCTTCATGTTGTTTTTCCACTGGCTGGTTCCGGAGCCAAATGACATCATCAGTAACTGCCCATGAATGACACCACCAGTTCGGTACTTCTTTTGTGCTGGTATTCCACTGCCGTAAAAGCTGTTACCGACGCTGAATAAAAGCACAACGTGAGGCGGGGATTTCCTACTGAATTCGAACAACGGCTGTAGTATGCAGCTGGATATCAAATCTAACATCGCATGTTATGCATGTGCAGTTCTTACATCGCTAGTGAGTTACATTGAGATCATAGTTTTGCTTACTTTCGTTTTTATACGGACATTAAGGATGGCGCAGGGGGTTAATGTTTTGCTGAAACATTTTTACTTTGGCATAGGGAAAAAGCTTAGCTAACTTTGCCACTTTAATGACTATTCCTTGCATACATTATATTTATATCCAATATATGTTTTTAAAATCAGTTTAAAGTTTACCTCCGCAGCTTTTCCGAGACAATCATAATCATTCTCACCCTTGCCATTTAAATCACTCCTAGAGGGGTTTGTGAGAAATTTGTTAACTACTTTTTAAATTTTATGTTAACCAACTTATAAATACCCTAATATTCATTACAACAAAAATCACATTTCTGGAGACTCTCCAGTACCGTGCTGCAGTAGCATATTAATTAAAATACTTTTTTGTTATACCGTCCAGATCTTGTTGTACAGATGTGTTCTTCAGACCAGATCGCAATTATTTTTTACTTCGTTTATTGCTGTTTTCAGTCCGTAACGTTTTGTTAAGACGGCAATCACATTGCGTTTCAGAATCGGGCTATTTGCATAACCAATGGACAGCGAAAGCGTTTCAAGTTACGCCCCAAAGTACCGAAAGTACCAAATAAGTACCCCAACTGGTTTGGCACTTTCGGTACTTGAGTTTTTGGTACTGGTACTCGATGGAAAAGAGTCAATGGAAAAGTGAAAGTACCAAACTTTGTGCGGTGGAAAAGCGCCCTTAGTTCTACTTACAACACCAGTTATTTCCAGTTTGGCTACTGACACCTGTGCCAAGACTGTCCACTAATCAGTAAAATGCAAGCTGCTAATGACTGGAGGTGCTAATTGACGCTTGCTGACACATCACCCCCAGTGACTCACCGTGTGGTTGCAGCCACAGGCCACGTCCCTCACCACTACATTGGGCACCGGCATAACCTGGCCATCTTTAGTCTTCTCGATGAAGATAGCCACACGCCGTGGGATTAGCTCGCAGTCGAATTCGATGCGCTGGGCTCGGGCAATGAATTTCCCATCCGAGTTGTGTCCTGTGGGAAGATGGAGAGAGGGTAGGTTTTAAATTCACACACACCACCTCTGCCAAAGACCTCTTAGGGGTTAAAGGGCCTTACCAAGCTGGCCATACTCGGGACAGCCAAACGAATACAGGTTGCCCTTGCAGTCAACGACCATGCTGAACTCGGCACCACACGCCACCTTCACCAACGGCTGGCCGTTGTACTGGATCTGAAAGGACGGGAAGAATGATAGCCTGCCTCCAAAGTCTGGAACTTTTCTTCCCAACACTCAGTGCCGGTGTGACCGCAACACACACACACACACACAAAAAAAGACTAGCAGAACACAGACCAATTAATAGTGACAACCAGAGTCGGGGAGGGGGTCTGAAATGATCATTCAGCTAAAAATGGATTCAGACAAAGGGGTTTTTCTTGGTAATGATGCACATTGATTGTTCTGTGCATTTAGAATTATGTCACCTCATCTGTTATGTAATATTGCCTATGGGAATTCTCAGCTTTTTTACTGAGGCAGAACCCATGTTTGTCAAACTTTCTGACATTTCAGGCTCAGGAAACAAATAGCTGATAAAGGTAACTAGATGCTAATCTACACACACACACACACGTTTGTGTGTGTAGTGTACTCTGGGAAATGAGGCGGAGCTTACTGTGGCAGGGGTGGGAACCGCATCAGTCTGGTTGCCATGACCCAGCTGGCCCAGCTTATTCTCTCCAAATGAGAAGACGGCACCATTCTCTGTGAGGGAGAGGTTACCATGCAGCTTGAGGTCAGAGGCTCCAGGATCCCTAACTGACCAGGGCCAGTCTGACACTGCGACCCTGGAACCTTTAGGCACCCTTGTCTATTTAGTCTAGTTACACATTTGGGTGTTTACTGACCTGTCAGTGCCAGGGTATGGTTGCGCCCACAGGCTGCTGCCACAATCACCTCCTCACCCAGGGCCTCCACCAGCTTGGGAGCTTCAATGCGCTTGGTGTCTCCATGACCCAGCTGGCCTTTTTCATTGCGACCTAATGGGGGAGATGTCATTGCATGCAGTCAGCTTTTCATTCAGGGGCTCAATGTAGCTGTCCATCAGAATTATGAACGCGAAACATCTCCTCTCACAATCATAATACGCGTTTTATAAGCTAGATAGATGTTGTTCCCATCCTGTACTTTAAGGAGATGCTGGGTATACACTGAGGACATCAATTCTACTGCCTCCACACTGATCAAGTTACAACTACCACCAACTTCGAAACACAACAGGAACAGGAAGGGAGAACTAAGTTAAAATCAGTCACTGACAGTCCAGTGTGCAGAGACTGGCCGAGAACTGTTGTGGAGTGAAGCTGTGTCACTTACCCCAGCTCCAGAGCTTTCCCTCGGCAGTGATGAGCAGGCTGTGGGCAGCGCAGGGCCCCGACACAACTGCGCTCACCTGCACACTGCTCAGGCAGCCATAGCGGTGCGGCCCCCACAGGTTCTGCCCCAGGTTCCGGTATGCCGCTGTAACAGACAGATGTCATCATAAATGTGCTATGCGATGGGATGTGCCTACCATTTTTATAGGCCTGACACCAATGACTTTTTCCTCGCAATTAATCTATCAACTTCTACAGATTTGATCGAACAAATTTCCTCCAGGAGAAAAAAATAAAACTGACCGTTTCATTTAAGTTAATTTTGACAACTAAGACAAATACATGATGGGGAGACGGAGACAAGCTGTTGCATTCAAGGACATGGAAGCTATAAGCTGAAGTTGTGGTGAGGAAAGGGACAGCTCAGCAGCCACATCTTTTTAAAGAGGAGATATTGTGGTTAAACAAAAATTGGCGGTGTGCCGGCACTTTTTTGCAATTTTCAGTTGTTTAGTAAGTATAGTTTTCATTTTTATTATAGTTCCAATTTTTTATTAATTGTTTTCATTTAGTTTTTGTTTAAATTTTTGTTTCAATGATAATATTGGACCTAACAAGCCCAGCACACAAGAACACACGCAAGCACAATCGATCAAAGCAGAATAAGTCCAGTTTCTGGCAAAAGAATTTCTTTTGAATAAGTGAATAAAATGTTAAGGCAGCAGAGGTTAACAGTGGTAAATCTTGCCGGCGCAGATTAGCGGGAAGACATTACAGGTTTTTAACTGTGTGGAAAACGAAAGGTCAGTCTGTGGGTCACATTTAATAATGAATTGACAAAATCCCCCATGCTTCACTCCGGACAATGGCTGATCATCCAATACAATCATCTACATTATTTTAGTAGATGTGTCTTTAGGTTGTATGCTGCTTACTTTGAATACTAATTAAGTTTAAATAATCAGCCAGAAATATCAGCCAATATTGACAGATTGGACTGACGCCAATATTGATTTTTCACATACATCGGCCGATACAAATGTTAAATATGACATGCATCTCTAAGGTTATTATTCAGCTAGCTAGCTACCTACCTACCTCAGCGTCTCGACCACTGATACAGTAGCTTGCAATTCCTGAGCTACAAAACAGAGGCATTTGACAAAAGCACTGTTGCACAAAAAAGCATCGTATTGCAAAGACCATCAAGTAGAGTTTCCTTTATGAATGAGCCAGCCCCTGCCATCCTGTGTTCCAGAAGTGTGCGGACACTGCTACTTTGCGCATCTACCTGCAGCATGTGTGCGAACCTGGAAGTAGCATTATCTTTCTTACCCATAGAAATGTATTCTGATACCGAATCTTAAATCTTCATCACGATGCATCTTTACACCCCAACTAATGATACACAGCTTAATTTCAATGCTTAAAACTTCCACAAATAATGGAACACATTGGCACAATAGCAGGTAATGGCTGACAAACAGTCCAAAAGGAGAGTTCAGTTTCACTGACTAGCTCCAATGCCGAGTCAACATGCTAAGCTGTCCAAATTGGTACCGACCAGGACTGACCATGTGTAACCGTGCTGCAGACACCAGCCCAAAAGCCAACAGACTCACCAAAAGCCAAAAATCAGCTTGGGGTATTCCAGGCTTTATGGGCAACCAAAAGCCATACAGTTTTCTAAAAGATCATGGTCAACTGGAGACGGAACGTCACACTGCAGACATCACCCACACTGACTGAGCAGGCAGCCTTCAAAGGAGAAGCCTGCATGTAGCACTAATTACAATAAGGTTACCCTAATGGATCTTAACAACCGGCATTATGTACGGCACTGTAATTTTGAGTGATTGGTGAGACTTCTAACATCACTTCAACCTTTATACAGCTGGACACCCCCTTATTAAGAAATGAACACTTTATGGCACAGTAACAAACCGTAAGTACTGGTTTCTGCTCCTAGTCTATCCCTGAGGTGATCTTCCAGACATGACAGAGCATGCTCTAACAGACAAATGAGCTTATGAGACAAACCTTTATTGTATTCTTTTTTTTGCTTCTGCAGAACCTCCAATCTTTCTACCTGTTAGCTATCCAGAGTGAAAAGGCGGTTAAGCGTGACACTGAAACACATTCATTAGACCCTGGGCTGCTGGTGAGGCTCCCTCCATTACACAATTCTAATATAAAATCTTATAGAAAATAGTGTCACACACACTGCTTGAAGGGGGAAGACAGCTTTCATTTCAAATTCATCTCACTCATTATGTCACCATCTGAACAGGACATTTCCCTCTGTGTAACCACCTGTACATACCTTGCTGCTTTGGCACCTCTTTGCGTCCAATCAAGTCCCAATTGGTTGCTCCAAAAACCAGCAGTTGGCCTTTAGCCTTGGAACCTTCCAGTTTCTATTGAGAAAGAAAGGTAAGACGTTCAAGTGGACAGCAGCATGCGTGTTACTGCAGCTGCAGTTCTGATGGAATCCTGTAAACGTCTGAAAGGAAAGATTCCTGACATGCTTTAAATTAGAGGAATGAAATGAGAACAAAGGAATTTTAAGATTTGGCCAAGAAGGGGAAAAAATCTCTAATCACTTACTGTACAGTGACTCAGTTCTGTGGAATGCCAGACAAACATTACAAATTCCACTTGCCAAGACTGCCACTGTAACCAGATCACGATGCTATGTTTGATCTAAGAAATGGGACCCTTAATGCACCACACAAGAATGATATGAATGTGAGCTCACTCTTCCTGTGTAACGCACTTACTTTTACTCATAACGTGTTCTAACCTGTCCTCATTATTATTTTTCTAAGACACAAATGCATGAGGGGGAGAGAGAGAAGTTGTTGCACACAAGGACAAAACGCACATTTTCATGTTCGTTAAAATGCCCCAACTGCAGGTGCCTAAAGTGTTGGTGCTTTGGCACAGTACACGTGAGATACGGATAAAGGGTGCCGAGGCACCGAGGAGCATCCTGCAAATGCAATAAAGTGCATTTAATTACAGCCGTCACTAAAAAGGTATGAGGCGGGATCAGCAAGTGCACGCTCGCTGTGATGGACTGTGCCAGGGAAGGCCGAGCGACACTAAACAAAATGGGAGCAAAAAAAACAAAAACCATACCATCAGACGGGTCGTCACGATTCCATCTGGCTACCACCCCCAGCCCACCCGCACAGCGGGATGGCCATTGTATGGGATTTAATCACCAAGTTGCAGCCAAGGGCCGGGGGGGCCTCCATTTATGTCGAGTGTATAATTGAGCTAGCCACAATCCCCAGATGGAATCCACAATCCTATATTCTTAATTGAATTGAAAGCCAAACAGGCCAAAACATGCAAAATACTCATGGTGTACAAACTTAAGTGGGGGGGAGGTCCATAGCCTTACTAGTTCCTCTAAAAAAAGGCTGTGTGCTCAATCTCTCACCAACAGTTTACCCAGAAACCACTAAGTGGAGCCCTAGAAAAGAGGAGCGCCAGCCGCCATGCAAAGCCGGTGTTGTGAGTGAGAAGGGCTCTTACGATGTTCTCTTTGACGTCGGCAGCCACGGTGACGGGCTGCAGGCCGCACTTGGGGGCGGGCTTCCCTGCCTTCTTTGTGTTCTCCTGCTCAAAGTCATAGAACTCGTCGTCGCTGCTGAAGTCCTTGTCTTTCTTCCTGCCGCCTCCTCTCTTCCTCTTCACCCCGCCGTTCCCCGACACGTCGGTCACCTTCTTACGTGGCATTCTTTCTGCTTACTTTTTTATTTTCAAAAAGAGGAGAGCGAAATATTCACAAGCCAAACCAAGCAATACCACACCGGCAGCCCGGTAACCAGCCACTGACCGGTTATCTAGAGAGGTCACCCTTCTCTACAGCTCCCCCCCCATGCATAGCATGAGGCTGCTCACTGGGGATCTCCTCCTAGCGGCATAAACATCGATACAAAGACGCAAATCCGGCTGAAATCCCCCACATGCCGCTATTTACCGGCTGCAATCCGGACTAATCCTACATTAATACCAACATCCGGAGCCCTAACATGACCATCAGATATCGCTGCTTATTTATATACTTTGTAGAAAGAAGCTTCCCATCGCCCCCCCCCCACAGCATCAGCATCACCCCGGTGGACCGAGACCGGACCGAGACCGTACCGAACCGAGGACCGAGACCGCACCTAGACCTCCACCGCCCACATGCCGCCATTTACCGGCCGCTTGGGGCTTGTATAGGGGCCGGAGCGCGCTTATTCCGGCCCGCTCGGCGCCGCGCTGGCACCCCGACCGGCAGCGCGGCGATCGCACGTCGCGCCCCCCCCGAAAGCCGCCGGTAACGGCTCCCGTACGCGGGACCCGGCGCGGCCGCAGCGAACGGCGGAAGGCAGCCGAGAAACGAAACGCGGAACAAAAGCTCCTGCTGGCCGGGCGGCGAGGGGGGAGCTGCGGCTCCGGGCGCCACCGCCGGCCAGGGGCCCCCGAAAGGCTGAGCGCGGAAAGCGCGCATCGGAAGTCCGCGACGAGCCGCTTTCGGGGGGGGAGGCGAGCGGTCCGCGGAGGAGCGTCCGGGGCCGGCGGGAAGGAGCGCCATCGCGGGGCGCCTTTGTCCGGACGGGCGCCGTGTGAGAGTGCGGGGAGCCGCCGGCGAGCAAGCGGCCGGCACCCGGAGCCCCGAGCCGCCTTCGGAACTCGGCAAAGTGGCGTAAAATGGGGAGGAGGCTGGAGAGGCGACGCGGGAGCGGCGGCACCGACCTCGGGCGCGACGCCGAAGGACGGGAAAGTTCCGCTCCGGCCCCCGCTGGCTACCGAAAGTTGAAGAAAAGAAAAAAAAATCTAAAGAAAAAGAAAGTTGCGGCGCCGCCGGTCTGTGTGGCGGGGTGGCGGGCGGGCCGACGCCGGGCTTCGCTGCTCTCCTGCGCTGCGCTGCTCTCCCCTCCGATCCGTCCGTCCGTCTTCCTCGTTTTTTTTTTTTTTTTGATTGATTTTGAACAAAAGAATCTGCAGTCTCGCTCCGCGCGGGACCACGTGAGCGGAGCGCCGCCGCACGCTCATTACATTACAGCCGGCGGGCGGGCGGCACGCGCACGGGGCGCGCGCCGGCCGGCTGCCCCCCCGCCCGCCACCACCATCACCATCACCATCACCGCCAAAAAAAAAAAAAAAAAAAAAAACTTTCCCCGGCAATTCGCACATTTCCCAAAGTCCCGATGAAACTTTATCCGCCCCCCCTTCCCCAAAAAAAAGTGGCCGGTTTCCTTACCTGGGAGCGCGAGACAACCGCCGCGAGCGCAGGAGAGCCGAGCCGCCGCCGTCTGCGCGAGGAGAGGGGGGGAGGGCTATACGTGCGCGCGCCCCCTCCCCTCGCCGCCCGTCTTTTTGTTAAAATGTAAATATGAGTTGAGATGTGACATAGTGACAAAATAGAAACACATGGGGGCCCGGGGAAAAAAAGAAGGACTTTTTGAAAGCGGGGCTCCTCTAACAGGCTCGAATTTACGCAATGCCGCCACCTAGTGGCGGGATGACCAGCGCAGCAGCGGGCTGTTTTAGCGGAAGGCATGTGCGTCTGCTCAAAGTGTGGTATTCATGCGCAGGGACATTTAGAGAGATTAAAAAAAAAACAGAAATTAAATTAAAGGGATTTTTTTTTGTTTGCGTACCCGGGAATTACGCCTGAAGTTGAGGCTGGCAGGTGTAATCCGAGCACGTTAGCAAACCGCGAAGCGGCGCCCATTGTCGCGGATGACAAAGGCGACGTGGGAGTCGAAACCTCTGTCTGCGATTTGGGAGATTTATCGTTTTATGCATATTTGCTTCCGTTGCATTATAACTAGATAGGCCGCTTTTTAACGGTCGTATGAGCACAGATTAGTCAGCGTGATAATTTTATAACAAAAGAAGACATGCTTTGCAAAATATCTCAAATTTCACAATTTTCAAGGGTAGCTAAAGAAAATCGTGCTCATGTAAAAAAAAAAATCGTGCTCATGTGTGTTGTTGTTTTCGTAATGTCAGGTTATGGGTCACATGGAGGCATTAGGCAGTTCCCCCAACCTATTCATAAAAGAACCTAAGTAAGAATCCAAGTAAAATTGGGGGAAAAAACTACTTCATGGCATTCCTTTATGCTGCCAAAACACATTCAGGCATTGCAGGAAAATCTGTTTGGCTACAGAGAAAACCAATATTTTGGTTTGCAGAAAACAGCTTGGGCCCATTTCAGTGTCCAGGTCAGGTCCTCAACCCGATACCTAAATTAAACCAGAAAGCAGAATTAGCATGCAGCAAGGACAGATCCGGACCTCAGACTTTGAACAAAAATCTGATGCGGACCTTTGATCAAAAGGTTTGAGAACCCCTGGTTTATGTTGTTTATGTATTGATCATATAACAACCACGGGGGTTTGACAATGAAACTGAAACACCTGTTTGAGGTTTCATGCATATATGTGCATCCTGGTGGCCAGTCTTCACTGATTGCACATTCCATCAATAGTGTGAAGGCTGAACTAGCAGAGAAATGGCACAGCTCTACATAAAATATTGTAATCCAGACAACATAATGGGAGACATATTAGGGTTCAGATGAGGACAAATTGTTGGTGTGCGTCTCTCTCGTATATCTGTTACCAGGACAGCAAGTCTTTGCGGTGTAACCAGAGCCATGTTACAGGGTCTTTGGAGTGGTATGGATACCCTGACAGATTCAGGGGGCCCAGCACCTGGCAGGGGCCCCTAAATATGTAAAAGTGTACCTATTTGGTGGGGCGGCCCAAGGTGACATTTTATCTATGGGGGAAAAGGAAGCTGTCTGAAAGCGAGGTTAGGTTGCTAACCCGGATTGCATCCAAAAAGCATTAAACCACAGCTGCCAAACTCACTAGAAAATTAAATATGCACCACGGCACAAATTTTTCCATCAAAATTGTTCATTTGGAGTTCTAAAGGGTCAATTTTCATGGTTTTGCTGCTGTAGCCAAATTTTTGGTCACCCATGCCAGTGCCAAACGTCGGATAGCAAATCTTGGGCTATGGGCAAAGTGAAACATACAATGTTCTCTGGTGAGTCCATCTTCACTGACTTTCCCACAGCCAGGAGAGTTATGGTGTGGAGAAGCCCCAAGGAGGCTTACCACCTGGACTGTCACATACCCAGAGTGCAGCGCAATGGTAGATCAGTGATGGTTTGGGCTGCAATATCATGGCATTACCTAGGCCCACTACTTGTTTTGGATGGATGCATCACTAACAAGGACTACTGTTGGATGAAGGACCATTCTGAAGGACCATGTTCACCCAATGGTTCAAACATTGTACCCTGAAGGTGGTGCTGCGTATCAGGATGATAATGCACGAATACACACAGCAAGGCTGAAACATGAAAATGAAAGAGAAGTTGAACATCTCCCATGGCCTGGTCATCAGATCTGAATATCATTCAGCCTCTTTGGGGTGTTTTAGAGACCATCTGCATCATGTAGTGACCTGTCCACTGTTCTGCAAGTGGAATGGCTGAAAATCTCACTGGCCACCGTGCAGGACATGTATCTGTCACTCCCAAGACGAATTGATGCCGTTTTGGCCACAAAGGGAGGCCCTACGTTATAGTAATACATTGTTGTGGTCTAAAACCAGGTGTTTCAGATTCATTATCCATCCCCTGTATATAATCCAGTCTCTTTACCCTTAACATTTTATAGAGATAGAACTGACTACAAGGGCATGGGAAATGATGATCTGTCCTGAATATGATCTGACTTCAGTACTCATTAAGCTTTTTGTTATGATAGCAGTGGGGGTGGCATGGGGGTGCAGTGGCTAGCACTGTTGCCTCACACCTCGGGGACCAGGATTCAAGTCTCTGCCCAGGTTCCATGTGTGTGGAGTTTGCATGTTCTCCCCGTGTCGTTGAGGGGTTTCCTCGGGTACTCCGGTTTCCCCCCCACAGTCCAAAGACAAGCTGAGGCTAAGTGGAGTTTCCAAGTTGCCCATAGGTGTGAGTGTGCTCTGCGATGGGCTGGCTTCCCATTCTGGGTTGTTCCCCACCCTGTGCCCGTCACTTCCGGCTCTGGACCCCCTGTGACCCAGAAGGATGGTTTCAGAAAATGGATGGATTATGACAGTATTTTTAATTGGCCGATTAGCAGATTATCATCAAGTCACGTGAAACAGGGGCAGATGGCGGCCTAGGGATTCCCCGGTGTGCTGATGACATCTCCGGGCTGGTCGAGGTGCTGTGTACATGCACGTGCGCACGCTTTCAGATTCTCACAAATAAATGCAGAGGGTTGTATGCAGATCGTTGTACTTAATCAATGAAAGGTTGGCTCCTCCTCAAGTGGTATCATCTCGCCTCGCACGTGTGTATCCTTCTTGGTGAAAAGGTGACGGCACCACCTGAAATGTGACAGACCTGCTTTCTGTGAAACAACTTCATCTTGCAAAGGACAGCGAACCAGTGAAAGGAGGGCAGTGGAGCAGAGAAAGCAAGGATAAATCGAAAAACACGCAAAGGAGGACACGGCAAAATGCATGCAAATTTCAACTTTATTTAGATGGCTGAGAAGAGTTGTGGTCCATTAGTTTTACGTTACTCCCTCGGGTTACAACTTCAGTGGCAGTAGGTGAGGGCAAAACAGCCAGCTAACTAGAGTATGTCATATAGCCTTGTTCAATTAGTTTTTTCAACTAATTGAAAAAATAAAAAAGAAAGTGGGCACCTCATTTCAAATCTGACATTGATGTGCGGTGCCTCACACTCAATGGCTGCCAACAGACCAAGTTGTACGCTTGTTATAGAGATATAATCTTTGGCTAGCACAATACTGATACCTATTATCATTTTGATTAATAGTCCATTTGATTTAGAAATTGTGCAATTGCACATAGTTGGATACTGTCACTGAAAGTGTCTGTTAACGAATGGCCACTACTAGGAATCTTTGGGGAGACTGAGTAGTTCTGCAATTAATTTAGGAGTGTGTATTAGTTTTTGTTTTGGACCTAAAAACCGAAGTAACATAAAAGATATTCCTGCTTGAAATCTGGCTAGCATGCATGTGGATTTGTAAGTCTTCTGTGGTTGAATTTATTTCTTAATTCCACCCACACCCAAGTCTGTGTCAGGAGATTTGGAAGTGAAATTGTTTTCACTCAATGAGCTATTTTATTTCCTTACAAACAGTGTTTTTCCTGGGAGCAGTCTGACTACAGTTTTTTTTCCGTTTGTAGACCTTTGATGTCTCTTTTTAGATTCGGTGGCGAATTCTGAATATTTATTCAAAATATGATTTGGGGCATATTTATGCCTTCATATTTATTCCCAGATTCTGTTGCACTTTGTTAAACGTGCTACCAGATTTGTTATTTTTATTGTTATTGTGCATAACAGCTGGACTGTGTTTTTTCTTTAAGTCATAACTTTAAATGGTTGTCCTATGATGATTTGCATAGTATATAAAAATGCAGCTTTTCCTGTTCCTGTTGATATTCTGGAAGCTGGTGATCTCTTTTACTCCTCTCTCTCTCTCTCTCTCTCTCTCTCTCTCCCTCTCTCTCTGGCTCTGCCCCCACTTGCTTTCACCACGAATCAGCACAGGCAGCCGCAGTGATTGGTGGACAGGCAATGCCCAAGTCTCGCTATTGGTCGGCCACGGCTGAGAACTTGTGTGCCTTGCTGCAGGGTGGTGCTTGTTGATGTAGAGCAGTGAAGGGTGGGAGGGACCAAAAAAGGGGGGGGAGAGAGAGAAAGAGAGCGAGAACGAGTTCCTGCATCCAAGGAGCGGCAGAATAAGCGAACTTACTTCTTCTTGAAAAGTAAACGCCGTGGGATCTTTTAGTCATTGCTGTCAGTGGCTGGAATAAGTCTATTGGGCCATGAGGTTTGAAGCCGTTAGGATGGCGTGGTACCAGGATGGGACCTCTTGAGTAGCCTTATAATCTAACAGCTGGGCGTGCATGGGGGATAGCTGGGATTAAAGCCTAAAGGAGGTGCCTTGGCTCACTGGTGGCAGTCCGGCTTGGGAACAAGAGGTGAGTGCCCATTGTCTGCGACAGCTCTCTGCTATGCACTGCATTGCTGCTCTATTCAAACAAAGAGTGGACCTCTCTCATGCGGAGATGGGGGTGGCTGCGTTAGGAGAGGGGGATCGTAAGAAAGGGTGCTCTGCTATTTTTGTATTCAGCATCAGAGCCTCCTCTGTCACCACGGAATGCGGGCTGCAGAGAAAAGGAGGAGGCCAGTGAAAGGAACAGATAAAGAGGATAAATTCAGCAGGATGGACAACTGCATGTGGAACATGCCGCACTGATGCTGACCTCTAATGTTTTGTCTGGCATTGACAGCATTGATTCGGTGAGCTGCCTGTGGCTTTGCCGGTGCTCCTGACGGAATTCCCGGGAATAATATATACATGTAAGAATAAGCCCCATGCGTCTGCATTGGGTTAATGGCGGGAAGATTGATGGACGGGTTTAAGAATACTCATTTTCCATTTGAGCTTAGATCTTTAATTTTTGTAGGATAGAATAAGAGATGACATTGCTGGGCCCAGAGCCTTATCGCGTGATCATCATTAGATGCTGCTGTATGTTATAAATATGTGTGTAATTTTTACCTCCTCGATGTAGGTGGAGAGCATGGGTAATTGGTTAACCCTTTTTTTTGGGGGGGGGGGGGGGGGGCCCAGCATCCACACCCCTCAAAAAGTTCCATCCCTTGTTTTCCCCAGCCAACTTTGTGGGGTTGCATTCATATTCTGATATTCAAATCACCTCGTTTTCATTGTCTCATATTCAGAGATAATCAATATATTCATTTTATCAGCTGAGATTCTTATGAAAGTGACAATTGCTGAACCTGGCCTTTATTTTTAGAAAACCATCAATGTGATTGATGTTCTTTGGACTAGTAAACAATCACAGCTACTTCATTCCAGCTGGGGAATTGATGCAGCAAATAATGTAAACTCTGCCAGGCAAAACCAAGTTTGATTGTGAAATTTTATTGGTGTGCATGTCGTTATGAAATGGAACAATGCTTTTGTGACACTTGCCTCTAGGCACTGAAATGGCCACAATGTCAGACCTAAATGTAGGAGTTTTCACAAAGTACCACAGAATTCAGGTCTTTCGCCTTCTCGTGTGTTCGTATGTTTGAGCGAGTAGCACTCCCACCTTCCGAGTGACATCACGTGTGCAGGTTCTTCCTGAGCATGACGTCGCTGCAGCAGCCAGTAAGGACAAAGCTTTGAGTAATTTGGGGATCATAAATTATTGAGGTCCTGGAGGGGATTTGCCCTTAGTTATGGTGTTGCAATATCATACATAAAAGGACTTTGAATGAACCTGACAGCCATGGAGTGAGAGAGGGAGGAGTGTCACATGACTGAACGTGGTAAACAAGTGTGTACTTGCAGAAGCCAAAGAACTAGGGGGCCTGTGGAAGGGGCTGGCGTGGAAAGTCATGTGCATGGCTGTGCAGATCTTACAGCATGTTTGCTGTGTCCAAGGCTCTGCCAGCATTATATCTTTGAGTGGGAAAGTGTCCGTTTCCATGGCGACGCCCATTCCAAAGTCTTGACTCCTCCGTGAGTGGGGTCTCTGTGTCGCTTTGCCTGTGCCCGTGTAGCCGAGGGAGCTCGGCTATGAGCAGCTGCACGTTACCGTCGTGTTTTGCTACGTCCCGGCCTCGTGCGGATGCAGCAGGCCAAACTGAATCACTGGGATACTTCTGCATTATCCTGATTAAAGATTGTGCTATTCAGAAGGTTTAACCAAAAAAATAAACACTATAAAGTAATTTTCCTTAAAAATCATATCGGTTTCTTACATGGAATTCAGCTAGACTGTCTGTGAAAGCGCAAGTGTGTAAAAAATGCAGATATTTCACGTCATTAAGAGCTCCAGCACACATGGCAGGATCAGACGTTGTGATTGGCTGGTGCCAGTGACTCTGTCCCCCTATAGGAGGCAAAGGGGTCGTCTCCCACTGTTTTTCCAGCCAACAATCGCAGTCCTGTTCTCTCTGTGCATGGCTGCAGCTGCTTGCTGCTATTGTCTATTGAGGCACACAGTGGGCTGTGAATTATTCATAAGGACTGACCTCCTGCAGCCAAATGAGAGGTGGGGAGCTTCACTCTTAACCCCCCTGTCAAAGAAAGATGGCGATCTGGGCCACAGGAGGACCATCGCTATCCATTTGAAGCATACCTTCCTGCTTCTACCAGTGAGTGCCTTCCTGCTAGCGGCGCTGTGCTGATTGTGCAGCTATAGCTATGCTCATCTGATGTACACTTGTTAACGAAGGCCTTCACAGCTGACGATCACCAACGCGAGTATTGCAGCTTCCCTGCCGCACACTGGGGTTTGACCATGATGGACATCAGGATCAGGATCACACAGCTTCAGGGCTGATGGTTGACAGTTTGCGTATTTGCGATCTCTGTGTTTGGATTTCCTCCGTGTGTGTGTGCGCCCCCCTACAATGGACTGGCATCCGATCCCAGTCAGCTTTGTGCTGAGTGTGTCCTGGGTTAGGCTCCAGGCTTATTGCAACCCTGTACAGGCTGAAGAGTTATGGAATCTGTAAGGATGGGTGGAATTCACATAACAGGTAACATTTATCCCAGAGACACAAAGAACGTGAATTATTTAAAACATGATCAACTTTCACTGATAGTATCTATTGCATTTACAGTTCATATTTAATAATCCCATTGTTGTTTTTCTCTTTGTTGGTGTGAGTAAGTCCAGTGTTTGTGAAATGAAACACATGAGTTTGTGCATGAACATCCCTCCCACCATCCACCTTAGAGGCTAAGTGAGCTTACCCGCAAACGAATGTCTAGCTTTCTCAGCAGGGTCCTTGTCTTACCGCCGCCAGGGACATGGGTAGCATGATGGCCCACCTGACATGTCTGTACCTGCCTCACTGTCCTGAGGAATCTGACAGTCCAGCTTGGCCAGTGGCAGCCCATCTCATCACCTCCAGCAAGGGCCTCCAGTTAAAAATTAAAAGTAATACGTTCCCCCAGTTCTACAATAGCAGAAATTATTCAGTGTATCACTGTCTATACATACTGTTTTGAAGGTTATATTGGGTTGTAAAGGGCTATGACTGCCTGCCACAGTGTCCTTAATGTTTCTCTCAGAACTTCATTAGTTGCATTAGAAGGTGTTCTCAATCCCCCACAATAGATTATAGCATTAATAGGCAACCCTGATCTTGGAGTGTCGGTATCCAGCAGGTTTTCCATCCTACCTGGTCTCTGATGAATCACACCATGATCTCAGACAGGTAGTAACTTCATCAGGTAGGATAGGAAACCTGCTGGATTGTAGTATTCCAGGATCAGGGTTGCTTTCCCATGGATGACATGAAGAATATCAAGACACACAGCAATTTAAGCAACTGAAAGCAAATTTCATCCTTCATGAGATGTATTTGATCTTGGTATCTCCAAAACATTTTAGAGTGGGAATACATGTTTGTAAATACTTGGTTCCTGACCAGCTTGAGCTTTTGAATATTGTTGACTGAGACTTATTGTTGAACAAGAAATTAATAAACAATACCATAAGAAAATAGTTGAAATGGAGAAAGGGACTCTAAGTTCCACTGCATCGTGTCCCATAGAGGAGTATCAGTGATTTAATGTGTAACTTGGCCTTTTGAATGGAGAAAGGGGCTGCAGTGTTCATTGAGAGCATGGCAAGGGCGACCCCACACAGCAGTCATTGTTTACACTGCTGCTTCACAGGAACTTTGTGTGTGATGGACCGAGTGGGTCCCTGGCAGAATCAGCTGGTAATATGTTGTTTTAACAGAAAGTTATCACACAGGAAACTGATTCCTGGTCACTGAGCATTACTCTTCTGGGAAAACAGCTGGTATCAAGGTCTTGCTGTCACAGCTCGGTGTCCAGAGACATCTGCAATCATAATGTTACACTATGCTCGGTCAAACATCCCCCTTCTCACACCATGAAATTGACAGCAGCTAAATGAAACGGTAACACTACTTGAGGGGCCACAAATAATGCAGTAATACATGCTTAGTAAATGCATTAATTAACCATTAACTATGTGTTACTTCATCATCACTAACTAACTTCATTAGTTAGTTCATTAGTTAATCATTAACTAATTTATGTTCATGATTAGTACTTCAGTAGTCAATGAGGTACTACTATGATTTGTGGCCCCTCAAGTAAAGTGTTACCAATGACACTCAATGGGGTGCAATTTCCCAGAAATCTGGCATTCTGCTGTTTAGTGGCAGTAAATTTTTCCAGCAAGAAGTTAGGCAAATTTTTGGCGCAGTCCCATCTCCCTGAAATCAATGAGCCTAAAGTGGGATGTCTGCTTTCTGCATTCCGTGTACGCCGTAGATATAAATCCTGGGTGAGATGAATGAAAACAAAACGTCGTGCAAAGCTGAATTCGCTCTGCCGGGAAACAGACGTACCAAAGTCTGGTCGACATTTCATTTGACCAGGGAAGATTGTTCCACTTAATTTCAAAGTTAATTGTTCCACCGAATCAGGTTTAGTTTTCTGCAAATTAATAAGGTTATGCATTACTATTCCTAGCAACTTGTTGAACGAAAATGATTCACACTGGCTGCAGATTTCACGTCTGCAAATGAAAACAACATAGTGTCCAGTGTGTATGGTTTCGATCAAAGCTAACATCAAATATAGATGTTTAAGTAAAAATATCCTTGAGGTAAAAATACCCGTAAGCAGAACATTTTGAAGAAGACACCTGTTTCACTGTTCCATTAGTAAAGCTTGGTGTTTTCTTTACCAGGAAGGCTGATGTGATCACCGACCCGATGGCATCCCCAGAGAAGCCTGTCATACCTGCTACAGGTGAGTGTTGCATTGTCTGAAACCCCAGCCTGTGGAATACACCAGTGTTTCCCAACCTGGTCACCAGGGACCTGTAGACGGTTTGTGTTTTTGCTCTATAGGGAGCTGGGAGGGATAAAAAATGTGGACCATCTGCAGGCCCCCAAGGACCGGACTGGGAAATGTTTACAAACGTGAAAAGAAAGTGCTTATCCCTAATCTTATCAGGACACCAACCATGCAACGATATTTTGTGTTTTGTGTATTTATGCACGAGATCGGATTTGGAGAATAGATGTGAACAACGTTTGTTATTTCTGAATGTGTTCATTCCACCCACATGCATCGTAACTTTGGGTCATAGTGATTTCCATTTAGGGGCAGCTCGCTCCTTAGATGCACATCCCATTGTTGCTCGTAAACGTCACTGAGTCGCGAGGGGGTTGTGGGTGGGCCACCTCTGGACCAGGTTTTATTTCATTCCTCAGAGGGAAGCGGTTGTAATTGTGATGTACAGCACATGGTTTGCTGCATGGCTGGTGGGGAGTGCTGGGCGGGGGGAGAAAGGCATTCCATGTGCATGTGTTGTGGGATTATTGCTGGTCATTGAAATCAGTTTGAGTCAGTCCATCAATCAGCGTTCAACGGTACTGTGTTTGATATTAGAGGCACTATATAAGCTGAATGTGCAACTTAATGAAATAAAACCAAATGGTTTCACTCACTGCGCAAGTATAGTTGTTCTTTAAAAAACGACGAATGAGCCATACATTTTAAATCAGTTCTGAAAGTAAAATTATATGGAGGTGTTTTTCAGGCCAGTCTGTCAGGTCAACTGTCAGCTGTTTTTTGTAAGCAACAACAATAGATGATTCTAGAATAAGGTGTTTTTGTGTTAGTAACAGTTGAAGAGTAACCCTGTTGACACAGCTGGATTTTTTTCACCAAAGTAGTTTAGACTGCATTTTATCTTCCTCAAGGGTAGAATAGTGAGGACACACCAAGGAAATATTTTGTCACTTTTCCAATTGTTTGACTTAAACTCTGCCTGCTGCTGGAAAGTTGTGTTCAGGAGGAATTTGCCTCATCTCAAAGCCATTCCAATGAACTGACATTAACGTCGGACCTGTGGCAGTAACGGCCGGCTGAAGTCTATTTCAAACTGCTGGCTATCTGCCGTGAGGACGACTCAATGCTTACTGTATGTCTCATGTCCAGAACAGTCCTGTGAGAGCAAAGGCCAGCCAATTAGCTACTGAATATTTCAATACTGAAATTTTCTACTAGAATTTTAATTATTTAAAAGAATATTGTGGTATTTTGCCACAAAATAACCAAGGTTAATTACACGTGCTAAATTGTTTAGTGTGTTATGTATTGAACAGCATACATAAAAAAATATTATTTTAAAAAGCCTTCATTGTGGTCACACCTATATCCAGCCAAGCCTCATTTTCTGTCCTTGTTTTCAGTCATCTCCTTGTTATGTTTTGTGTGTTTCCCCATATATTTGTTTATGACTCATCCTTTCCTGCGACTGACTCATACCTCATCGCTTTTCTTACTCTTTGTTGTCGCATTTAGGATTTTTTTCCCCGTGTCACTGTTCCAGTGACATTCTCCTCATTTTCTGGCTACAGGAGGACCATCTGCTGGGGCAGAGGTTTTCAAACTGTGGGTTGTGCCCCTTTTGGGGGAAGGAATTGTAGGGAGGGGAGCTGGTAAGG
>JAODKM010000099.1:2569073-2612395 GCA_026780845.1 Petrocephalus sullivani | reverse complement strand
GCATGTCGTCACTTCCGGCCTCGAGGCGCGTCATTTGACTCGTCTCCCGACCTCCCGAGGTAAAAGGAACGCACGATTAGGCTCCCTGTGGGTACTCAGCTCAGCCCTGCCTGTACCTAGTGTGAGGTGCGTAATATGAATAATATAATAATTCAGTAAATGCCCAGTAAACAGACCAATGTGTGAAAGATGCGGCGATTAGCAGAATAATGCCACAGAAACAGTAGTGATGAGATGTTATAAGATTATAAGACACTTTGGGGCGCCAGCGCAGAATACCAGCTGGTCCACCTGCTGCCCTGACTAATAAAATATTGAACCTAATTTGAACTTTATTTTAAACTTTATTTTTTATTTTAAAGTTTCAATCAATGGACCCAAATGCATTGCAATACATTGTAACATT
Source organism: Petrocephalus sullivani (assembly GCA_026780845.1). Lineage (NCBI taxonomy): Eukaryota > Metazoa > Chordata > Actinopteri > Osteoglossiformes > Mormyridae > Petrocephalus > Petrocephalus sullivani. Next base: position 2,611,989 of record JAODKM010000099.1, on the reverse strand, counting down.
GGGGTAGATTGAGCATTATGTGATATTCATAAGTCCCCCGTCCAAGCGACCATTCTAAGGAGCCCCCCCAGGACACCTGCCCGCTCGCCTGGAGCTCCTTTCCCCCCAAAACACTATGTGCATACTTTCCTCTCAGTCGCAGAACACAATGAGGTTTTTGACAAGACTCACCCTCGGCCCAAATACTTTGATAATGAACGTGACACAAAACATAACAAGTCACTATTCCACATTTTCATATTTGCCCCCACCTCTATACAGGCTATTGGCTTATTGGGAGCTACCCGCAGCAGCCCAAACTGCGCTGGCATCCTTTGCTACAGTACAGTTAGCCTAGGTGAGTTAGCTCTGACCCTAACACTGTGCCCGGCCACTTTTCGGCTTGCCAAGACAAGGGTATAGCTAGATTTCAGTGAATTCCAGTATGATTCAAAACGGACAGAATGTTGTTCCTTGTTGTATAGTCTTTTATTTTCAGTTTGGACAACTGTGATGGCACCCTTCACTGCACCAGGGAATAGAGGGAGGTCATTCTGCCTCTATGCAGATCATTGCAGAGTGTGAGCTCAGGTAGACATGGAACAAACACACCGACCAGGCAATTACTGAAACCCCTTTAGAACTCCAGGTTACTAGGCTTTTATTTGGGGGTGAGGGGCATTGGGGTAGAGTTACAAAAGGCTTAGGGGGACAATATATGATTGCTTTAAACATGCTAAGACAACTGAAAATGAATAACAGAAGCTGCAGGTAAACTTACTGCTCTGTAAGAAAGTCATTCTGTGTCTGTATCGCGTCGTGAGCTGTGTGAAAATGCCCAGGAAGGCGTGATACCTTGCAGACATGGTTCCGACACTCCTGGTGAAATACACAGATTGTTATTGTGACTGTTTTGTACCTCAAGTTGCTCATATTAGCTTGCTCTTCGTTTTATATGTCTAATGATGGGTGGCCCATTATTTTAATGCTATATCCATATCATTGTTCCAGACGGCATGTCTATGGGAGAATCCCAAGGACCGCAGCAGGAAGAAGCTGATGAGGAAGATGAAGACGAAGGACAGAAATTTGAATTTGATGGCAGCGAGGAAGATGGTCGCACTCTAGGAGAGGAGCCTTGTGAAAAGATGGTGGAGAGCAGAGTGCCTACCGTGGCACTGGAGGACACGCTCACCCAGAACGTCAGCCCAGGTGATAGCTCTGATGCTAACGCTGCGTCCAGTCGCTTTCGGCTTGCCAAGACAAGGGTGTAGCTGGTGAGCGTGCACGCTTTGGAGGAGAGACGTACCAGCCACAGTTATGACAGTGTGTGCCAAGAGTTTCCCAGGTCCTGTACTTCCAGCATTGTTTCTGAGGCAGCCCTCCAATCAAGCCGGTGTCAATCGAATGAGAAATGAAGAAACACAAGAAGATCAAAGGAGCTTTATTCAATTTTCTAAATTAGCGCTGCAGAATACTCAATAATAAGGTTATTGTCCCATAGACACACCTGGGGGCGGCACTGTTGTGGAATGTACATTAGGTGGGATGGATTTCAGTGAATTCCAGTTTAATTCAAAATGTACAGAATGCTGTTCTGTAGTCTTTTATTTTCTGAACCCATTACTGGATTTATGCGGAAATATTTTAGTTCGTTTACAGGTTGATGATTTTCTGAAGTAGAGTGTGACGTGTTTCAAATGTGGGAGCTTTATGCATGTTAGCGGCCAATCTGCTTTTCTTTAGCTGACAGGCGAGAGAGCAGCTTTGGTCCCCTGACTTTAGTACAATATCAGCTCCCTAGTAAATGGGGTCATGGTTGATTTTAAGCGCCGATTATGACTCCAAACCCCTCTCCCTCTTTTGTCCCCACACAGAAGTGGAAGTCAGCAAGCCTCCAGAGGGGTGAGTTATTTTTTGTTTCTTTTGGTAGAATATCCAGGCATAGAACAAGATATGTTTCACAGTGTCGCAGGAAATTGAGTGAAGGATGCAGACACTGATATGTTTTGTCTGTTCCATAGTCCTTGGGGGCCATTTGCCTCGATTTTCAGTCTTATAGATCACCACATGGCCTTTAAGCAGTTTAGTGTCAGTAACAGTTTAGTAAAAGTGCTAAAAAGTAGCTGCAGTATTAGAGTAAAAGTCAGAAAACCACTTAAGAAGCTAAATTAGGGGTGAGGTTAAGGTGGGCGAGTTGTGCTATGATTAATATAGAACACTTTTTAACAAAATCATCATTAAAAGAGCTTGACTGTTAAAATAAAGGTTAAAAATAGCTGGCAGCCCACAAAAACATTAAAGTGTAGGAAACAAAAGTTTCAAAAAAGCACAAAAAGTACAGCAAGCAAATCCTCCTGGTCCACCTGAGACCAAAGTTCTGGGGGGCAGGGAAGGGCAGGGGTGTGAGGGGAAGCGTGCGGGGACGCCCGAGGAAGGCCTGTTCCTGTGAGCTTTCCTGCGGCATGGCAGCTGCTCCAAGCGGCCGGGGGCCACCCCGATCCTGCCCCCTCCTTCTGCTGACTGCTGTTTTCTTCTGGACTTTCACCATGAGAGGAGGTGGGGGGAAGCTATACTCAAAAGTCTATTAAGACTAAGAATATTCTGCATGGGCACCAGTGACTGTGATGCTGGGTTTGGGTACCCATAATGCACTGGGCCTTTGTTCGCTTGACAGCATCCGCTGTGCAGAGTGCAATAACAGATGAGTAGTTAAGCTAGGAGACTCAACGGGAATCTAGAGCAGACTGTGTGTGTGGGTCATGGATATATTACATTGTGGGGACCAAATGTCCCCAGAATGTGGTAAAAATCGGTCATTTTGATATTGTGGGGACAATTTTTTCAGTCTCCACAGGGGAAACTCAATTTTATAAAAACCTGTGACTACAATCAATAAACTAAAAATGCTAATGGTCTTGTATTTTGTTTGGTTCCTTATGGTTAAGATTATCTCGGGGTAGGGGTTACGGTTAGCATCGCTGGGATTGACAGCGTTGAGTTATGCTCATAGAAATGAATGGAGAGTCCCCAGATAGATATGAATGCAGACGTGTGTGTGTGTTGGTTGTCATTTCACACCCTCCTGTGACCTAGCTAGCTTGTAGATTGTATTATACACCTTCGAATTCTCTTCAGTACTTGATGGAAAATAGACTTTGCTCTCGGTGACGTCCGATTGCATCATCAGTTTTGCAGTGTAGAATAAAAAGGGCGGGCACATAAAGAGTTGGCAGGAAGCTGCCCTTTGGCATCTTTTCTTTCAGAAGTAACCGGTTAAAAGAGCCTCAGCTTCACTGTGTTGCCTTTACAAAAAAAAAAAAACGCTTTCCATGGCTTCAGGGCTTTTACCCTGCGGACAAAATTTTGGAAACTATAGACCTCCACGGATTTACAAACATGACCAAATATCATGGTAAAATACTGAAGTTTAAAGGAAATCATTTCAGACATAAACTGCTGCTTTAACGAGGTGCTGTTTGAGTGTACGACATTTTAAACAACTTTTAGACTTTGGTATAGTTTACCACTCTCAGTTAGGCTACTCCTTTGGAGAGTATTTGCTAGCGAGCAGCAGGCCTGCAAGATAACTATATTAACTATATACTATTAATATAGTATATAGTATATCTATTAATATAGATTAATAATCTAATAATGCATGTTGGTTGTACTATCAAGGTAAAACTGCATGGTTTCTTACAATAATTAACAAAAATAGCCTTTAAAAAACATCAGTAAATGCATACGTACGGCTGCATCATCACAATGGCATCATCAGCTGAACAGCTGATGGAAATGTCACAGGAGAAGAGAATTTCACGTGACAGATCCATCGGAAAGGACAAATGTTTGCAGGCTGAGTGCCTGAATGGATGGCGCATATAAATAAAGTGTTTTTTCTTATTCATCTTATTTAATGCAGTCTTTTGCAATATATTTATCCTGCAAAATTGTATTGCGATGATAATGAAAATAATATTTATCCCCTTTTTTAACAGCGTGGTAAACCAGAGCTGACAAGTAAAAGTTATAGCTAGCTATCTTAATTAGCTATCTGGTAAAACTTTATCAACTGCCAATAACTGCTCTGTTGATTTGATTCAGTTTCACCAACCAATCAGCTCATTTCTACTAGGCTAGAAGATATATATCAGAACACAGGTCAGTAGAGTACAGTAGAGTTGTTTTCTGTCTCATGGTGGGCGGGGTTTACATGAACATTCTTTCACGTGCGCATTACATCAGCACACAGTGTTTATCAGGTTTGGACAACAAAGAATTACATTTACCAGTCATTAAAATGTAACATTATGATGCTATAATGATTATCAGTTGCGTGAACTTGAGTGAATTTCTTGTTTGAGCTATGGCTTTCGTAATTAATATACGGCCCAGTTCCCTTAAGTGCAGGATTGCAAGGGTCCTCTCAACTTAGAGCCAAATTCAGTCTGGGACAATATCACCTCTGATAGACTCCACAGGGAGTAAAGTAACATGACATGACATGGAATAAATGTTGTTTAATATTTATTATTTTATAAATATATATAAAAATATATAAAATATATATTTTATAAATATAGACAGCTGGGCCAAATTAAAGGGAGCTCATTAACTGACGATGGCTGACTGATATTTTTGCAGAATGTGACTCATTTTCAGATGCTATCAGCTGACTGCATTTAGGCATGTCTGGTGCCGGTTCACTCAGCAATCTGGTTGTTCAGGTTTTTCAGGTTAAAAATAATCTGATATGACCAAGTGAGGCCTGGACAGTCCATTTGGCATGCTGGCCATTTTCAGGTTGGCCGATGGCTTTTGTGCAGGCGAAAATTTATCCCGGGGAACTCCAAAGTCAGAGGATGTGTTAGGGGGAAAGGAACGAGGCAGAGTTAAAGAGGTTGGTATTGCAGAAAATACCCGAAATTTTTATCTCCTTTATGTCAAAACTGCTTGGATGGGTAGAGAGCAGTAAAGATGGTTTAAACCAGAGAAAGCAAAGACCCAGCAGTACATACAGATTAATTAGATTTAGATGGGGGTCTGTTCTGAAGGCCTTATGCATCAGACTAGTGGCATTTAAGTCTTAACAACACATAAGATTCAGTCCTGTGCCTCAGGGCCACTCTCTACAGCTCATGAAAGCCTTATGCATGAAGCAGAGTTTTCTTAAGGGTCGATAAAGCTCATAATACTCAGCAACAATATTTTCACCCATTTGCGGAGGATTTTAAATTCTCATATTATATTCAGTTATTCAGACATAATCTTTCAATATCCAAACAGTTTGCACTCCATGTGATATAAACAGCTACCCATTCACATTAAAGTGTCTTTATAACAGCTTGAGTGCATTGAGATGATGGAGTGTTAAGGGAAACAATGAATTCTTAATACGACGCTTCTCATTAAATGGAATCAGGCGCGCGTTTCCAATGCCATTCAGCCAGCCATGTGAAACCGTAACACACTGGCATGATGTTCCAGCTACAGAGCTTCATTTGGAAGGGCAGAGCTATGAATGTTCATGTCATGAGTGGGTGTGTCTGCGAGAGGCTGACTCACTGGGCTTTCCATTCATTTGACGGGCTTTTACAGTTGTGCTGAATGCAGATTTCCTGGCCAGAGGCACACCTGGGGCATTAGTCATTCATTTTCCTCATCTTTGACATATTCTTACCTTCTTACATTTCTTCTTACGTCTCGTGTTCAACATTAAAATGATCTCAAACACAAACTGTCGTTTTGAAACTCCGGGTGGAAATCATGAGGTGAGTATGTTCTTGAGTTTGAGTTCTTTAGTTTCTGTTTGATTGAAATGTCCCATAACACACTTGACTTTCCAAAGTCCACCCTTCATAGGAGAGCAACATCGTCATGCTGGTTTTATGGCGTCCTACTCCTACTTCAGCCTGCCGGAATTACAACAGGCCTTTGACTTGAGATCAGCTGCTCTGAGCTCACGTGTTGACAGTACTGTCCGCTGTTTGCTGTTATTTAGGGCACCTTCCTCTACAACACCCGAGCCGTCAGATGACTGCCAGAGAAGAGACAGCAGATGTGAAGGTAAAGTACTGCAGACTGTTCTTTGTGTGTAGTTTTGAATACCACTAATGTAGAAGATCTGTATAACTCATAGACAGGATAATAATAGTAAACAAAGTGTGTGTCCTTAAATCACACTTCAAAAGTGGCAGGGGTTAGGACTGTTATTGTAGTAGATGGTTGAAGACAGGGGCTGCTGCAAGTTCAAATGCTGGTGGATGTCACTGAGTAAGGTACCAAATCAAAATAGGTAGGTTGTTCCAGGTGAACTGCATAAGAAGCCAAATATTGCAAGATTGATTCCAGTGGTACCTTACTTGTTATTACACAATCGGGTTTTCACTCGATCACCCATAGGGTGTCTGATATGGCAGTCAAACATCTCATCGAATTCTACATCTTCTAGTGAATGTCACGTGCGGCAACAAAACACAATGATCACAAGTCCAAGTTAAGCGCAGTCAAACGAGTTTGGCATATTTCAACACAACTGGATGTTATTTTCCATATATATGAAACTGTATTGTTTACATAAATGACATTTGGGCTATTCAGTAGTGATGGGAAGAATCAAATCCCAATAGATTAATGACAGCTAATGACAATCCCATTCAATCCTAGACTTTCCCATTACTGGTATTTACATAGCATTCTCTGGCAATCTTTTCTTCCCATAGCAAAAAAATATACCCTGGTCCTTCCAGCCTACCTAATGCCTGATATTTTCTGCCGTCACTTGATTTTCCCATCCAGCAAAACAAATTAACTGCGATAGGTTTCAGAAAATGGGTACTTTTCAAGTTCAATTCACAAAGCATCATTTCCTGTCCTGCCGACATGTGCTGTCACCAAGGAAACCAGCTCCTATTGGTCGTGTATCATGGGGTGGGCCAGTCAAGCAGCACCATGTAGTGTAGGGCGTGGCCAGTGAGTTACGGTTTTATTCAACAGGTTGCACATTTTTCTGGGAATAGGGTGGAGACTTAGTCTTTTATATAAAAGAGAAAAAAAGTTTGTTGCCATGTGACAGCAAACTGAGAGAGAGAAAAACAGCCACGTGACGTTTACGTTGATTTACTTCCTGAGAGCGAACACCCAGATCTGTGTCACTGGCTTGAAATTGAACAGTTTGTGGTGATGGCAATGAGCAAGAGACAGGTGATGTTGATTAATACGAAAAACACCAGTCACCTGACTCTCCGTCCTGAGACGGGTGGTGGCCCCACACCCACTTACTAATTTACCTTCCTCTAAGGATTATCAGAAAATGTAAAGATCTGATACACATTTGATTTATATTTCTCTTAACTTTTGGCAAGGTGAAATTGCACACTAATCAAGAGAACATTAAGCTTAACTTAATATTTAAGACTGGTTAAACAGCAGCGGATGGAATTAGAAATAATTGTCCCAGTGTTTTTGTAAGTTTAATATCCTGAGGAAATGCACATTTGTTAGTATGGAGAACAGAAATTTTTTGAATTAACTTAGGAGAAAGTACGTTTTATTGGTGAATAAGGGTGGTGAACCTGGAACTGGAACACCCAGCCTGGCCCTGGAGGAGTTGCTATGGCGATGATTTTGGTTTTGTGTGTGTCTGTTTAGCAGCCAAAGGATGGGTAAATGTGATGTCAGAACTCAGTCTGCGCCTGAGCAAAGGTACCATTACCTGGGCTGGTCACCCCGCCGAATCCGTGCTGTGATGATAGTCTGACCACTCCTCCATCCCCCAGCATCTTATTTCACTGCGTGTTTCCCTCCCAAACATCATCAATGAGACTGGAAAGAAACATCCAACTGGCTGGTAACAATTGGTGCTTAGCCACTGTAAGGTGTACGGGCCAGTGTCAGGAATGTCGTCTCATCCACGTCAATAACGGGTTCCCGAGGACCTTGAGGAGCAGAATGCTGCAATGTGCCGAGAGGGTCCGGTTTCCCAGCGGCTCGGGTCGATAAAGGCCGTCGAAGGAAATTTTAATCGTTGAGCAGGGAGCAAGCATTGCAGGGCTGCCAAGGTCAGTAGATGCACCTGTCCCCGGTCTCCGTTTAAAGCCGCAATGAGAACAGAGTCAGCAGTAGATGCAGACGCAGGAAGATCACAGCGATGTGAAGCAAAAGAAGAAAAAAAAATAGCTGCTCTTTCTGCACAGACGGCTTCTGGGTATCTCTGAAATATCACAATGTGCTTCCCGATTTGAACGATATGCAGCTTTGCTGAAATTGCGCTTTGATACTGTGTTTGGTGGAAAACATATTTAATGAAGGCTTACTATAACTCACTCCCACAACAAAGAAGAATTATGTTACTGAAACAACCTCTTTGACAAAATATGCCTATTCTCATGTCGAGTCTGAACCCAAAGTTTTTTAAGTCTTGATACTTCTTAGATCCTTTTACATCCTGTGTCCTGGAATGCTTCTCAGTGAAGCGCCACGAATTTGTTACATCTAATGGGGGACATTAGATGTACCTGTTACATCTAATGGGGACATTCGATGTCCTGGCCTGCGTTGTTTGTACGTCCTTATAGCATTCTTGAGTACATTGATGATTTTTGTCCAGTGAGTGTGTGATAGTGTGATAGTGAGTTTGTGTGATAGTGTGATAGTGAGTTTTCCCTGAGCTACAGTGTTTGTCCCCCCTGACCTTTTAGTGCATTAGGGTAGCAGTTCATATGAATATTAATATGAACTTACTTTTAATTTACTTTACTGACATTTAGGCTGGGTGAGGGTTAAAGTTTATTTGATAATAGTCTGTTGATGCTGTTATTTATTTATGCATACATAATGAATATACAATGTAATAAAATGACCCATACATTGTGTGCGCCACAAATTGGGTGTAGACGGCTGTTGGTTTGATTTTAATTTATCTCCCTAATATTGAAAACCACTAAAGTTAGATTTTTTTTTCCAACATTAACGATTATTAAATCGTACTCCTAATATGACTAAAATTAGGCTAACTGTAACTCTTGAATTATTCCTTTGAATATATATTATTGAGAAATACAAGTGGCAAACACTTAATAATCCTTACACTTATGTGCAAGGCAATGAGCCACTCTGAAACAGCTGCCACTCAGAGGCATGATTATTGATGCATTTATTCTGAAAGGAAAGGAATGCTGATTGTATTACAAGGAAATGTATTTATTTGATGTATGCATTTACTGTCTTACTAAAAATATGCTCGGAATCTCTTTTCCAGGCAGTGCTGAGCCGACGACGGAGAGTCCTGAGGTCATTTACGATGATGTGCCTGATGAAAGCTTCCTCTCTCCAGACGAAGGTCAGCATGGACGGGGAGGAGGACTGTGCGTCCGTAGCGCGCAGATGGCATGTCGCAGATCGCAGCGCATGTCGCAGATGGTCGCGCGCAGATCACAGCGTGCAGATGGCATGTCGCAGATCGCAGCGCATGTCGCAGATCGCAGCGCGCAGATGGCATGTCGCAGATCGCAGCGCATGTCGCAGATGGCAGCGCGCAGATCGCAGCGAGCAGATGGCATGTCGCAGATTGCAGCGCATGTCGCAGATGGCAGCGCGCAGATGGCATGTCGCAGATGGCAGCGCGCAGATGGCAGCGCGCAGATGGCATGTCGCAGATTGCAGCTCAGGTCGCAGTTGGCTTGTCGCAGATCGCGGATCATATCGTGTTGTTGCTTCTGCTAGACGAGCTGATCTACGAGGACGTGCAGCGATCCGAGGACGGGATCGGGACGGGCAATGGATGGAGCTCCAGCGAGTTTGAGAGCTACGACGAGCACTCGGACAGCGAGAGCAAGCTGCCCGCCCGCAGTAAGGTAGGAGGGATCCGCGCTGAGCGGCAGGAAGATCTCAACCCCAGACTTTACCTTGACATTTTACGGTGTTCGGGAACCTCGTATGTCAGTAGGGACTGATTTGTTGTTTATGGGGCCAGGGGGGCCGATTCATTCTCTGGGCAACCTATAGGCTGCCGTTTTTGGAGTGGAAAGAGAAACGACAGAATTAAGAAACGGATGCAACAAGTGCGTGCAAGTTCCAGCAGTAAAACTTCCCAGTCCGGGGATGGGAGCTGTCAGAATAATTAGCTGGTTTAGGCAAAAAGATTTTCGCAGCAAAATTTTGCGGGGACCCCTAATTTTGCTTCCTCCTGAGGCTGTAGCCTAGGATAGCCTATGCAAGAATACCCCCCTCTTAGGGGCCCCAGTCAAAAAATCATACTTACCTGGCAGGGGAGATACCATGATCACAAATGTGGTTCAGCCAGGGTGAGGCTCAGCTATCGCACTGCCGCTCTGCTGACCCCTGCGAATTCCCCAGATGTGGGAATCTCAGCTGCAGAATTCCTGCTCGTGGGGGACTGTGTTCTCGCTCTCCATCTCTTAGAGGTGATGTGTGCCTCAGTGGGTTAAGCCTCGCTGCCTGTGATTGATAGGTTGCCTGTTTGATTCCGGCCCTTGCAGAATAATCATATATCTGTGTGCCCTTAAACACGGATCTTAACCCCCAGCTCGCGAGGTACTGCTGCAGGTGGCTGCCCTTTGTAGCCAGTAATGCTACAAATGGGGGGGGCATGCAGTTGTGTGGTTTAGGTTGTGGAAAAAGTGTAAGATGTGTGTGAGCAAGTCTATGGTACGGCAGAGACACCCTGGACAAGTCATTAACTTATACAGACACTAATTTACCAGGTTACCCTAATAAATGTTACACAAAAACGGTAAATGCGAGCCCTTAGAGCGCGTACTGGTTCCCCAACGCGCAGATGTGTGACCAGCTGGCTCTTTACATGAATTGTACAAGAATTACTCAACTTTATCAAACACCAGCTTATTAAAAGGACAGATGGATTTATTATGGCTCAGGTACTCAGACTTTATACCAGTCCTTGATTCTGCATGGCTGATATATATATATATTTTATTTCAAACTGTGCTCATTTTGGTATCTGAGTACGTTCCACAAGGGGGAGATATTTGCTAAAAATTTGAGAGGAAAACTTACTGATAATGACTGTGGTGTAAAATAGTTTCCTTTTTTCGACATCCTCATGATTCTGTCTGATCGCAGGCCTGTCTGTGAGGTGATCAGATTCTAATGTCCAGCATGACATTATTGCTAAAGTCTGGCCTGGATCCCGGACCTGGACTCCCCCAGTGCCTGCAGTTAGTAGTCAGCAATGCAATCCTTTCGCGGGCATCTGGGACATAAAGAGTGTGGTGAAGCTGCTGGGCTGTCTCAGTTCTGCTTTCTCTCCCGGCTTCTCTTATCCCTCATTACGCCTCGGGTTCAGCCCTCTGCCTCTGCTCTGTGCGCCCCCCCCCGGGAGGGAGCGCTTAACGGGAGCCCTGTGACTCCGCTTACCTGGTCCAGGTGCAGCCCTTCGGGGCAGGAGAGGTCGTGCCAGCTTCCGCTGCTCATGTGGTGCCCTGAGACTGAGCTCCAGCGCTGCGCCGGCACACGCAGAGGCAGCTTTGCACTCTGGTAGATCTGCAAATACGCAAAGATTCTGGATTCTGAGACGTAAGTTTTATGAATTGAACATCATAATGAAGACCCATTAAAGAAGCTGTTAATAAATGCTGTCTGCGCTTTGTACAGTTAGAAACTGGGTTTCTGAGTAGTCAGCTCCAGTGTATAACGTCCCTGTTTTGTCACATCGTTTTGTGAAGCTTTCGTGACAGTTTAATAATGTTCGTCGTGGGACTTTGCACAGACGCAGATCTGGCCTGGCTTCATTGTGTGAGCGCAGGCTGGGAAGGGGGTGGCGTTTGAGGAACAGGGAACACCAGTATGGGGGTGCAGCAGGCTCGTGCCATTCGGTGTCCCCATGGGACGCTGTTCCTCCAGCCCTGTCTGCACTGTTTGCTGTTTAGGCCTCAGTGCTGTGCCCTGTGAATCTCGCTGCATTTTTTTGTCCCATGCATTTATTTTTTGTTTGTTTATTAGCCACTCAGATTCCTTTCTGACTTTCTGACTTGCTCCATCGTGCCCCCCCCCTTCTCTGCCCAACTTGCTTCCCCTTCTTCATGGGGCCCCGTTGCCACGGCGACGCCCGCAGCTCCCCCCTGACGTGCGCAGGCTGAAGGAGCGCTGTGCCAAGACCAAGCGGGAGCTGGCCATGCGGCTGGGGGGCCGCGATGTCACGCAGATCAAGCAGAGCTACGATGCCAAGGTAGCCCCCCCCCCCCCCCGGGGACTGCCCCAGCAGCACAGAAACAGAACAAACCCAGGCCAGTAGAAGTTCCAGCCTGGTATCTTAGCGAAGAACCGTCTGTCACAGAACTGGGTCCTGCAGGGTTTTTTGTGCAATAAGGCCATGGTGGTACATAAATAAGACATAAATAACTGGTGGATCTACCCAGAGACATCGCCAGAAGCTCCTAATTAAGCAGCTCGATTCTTGGAGCAGTGTATTAAAAGCCTCTCTAACTTATTACTGCGGTACAAATCTTTTGCGGCGGGTTCTGGAGCTCAGAGTGGCTGGAGACGGCTGCGCTGGGGTGCAGGAGTGGCCCGGAGCGTGTAATCTGTGCTGGAGAGATAAGTTATGTGGCGTTTGTCCCGCTGAAGAAGTCCCGCGCTGGGAAATCTGTTGCCGTGACGTCGGATCGGCTGTATCCGCGGAGAGAGGCTTCGGTTTCCTTTATGTTTATTGACCCCCCCCATCTGACCAATCGCAGGTGCAGCAGCTAATGAAAGCAGCCCGGAACGGCACGAAGGATGGACTGGAAAAGACTCGACTGGCCATGATGCGCAAAGTCTCCTTCCTGCAGAAGAAGGAGAATCCAGGTGACCGGTGGGAAACGCTCGTCTTTCGCTCTAGTGCAGGTCGTTCACTTACACTCCAAACCTTTTAAAATGTACATGCAGACTGTTTACCTACCCCTCTGTCTGTGTTTCTCTTTACTTATTTACAATGGGTGCAATATACACAGTATAATAACAGCACAGATTATATGTCTAAGTACACATGTTGTGTGCTTAAATGCATCTTGGGATAGTGTCAGTTCTGATTACGCCTGCAGGTTATATAGTTATTAAGTTGATGGACATGTCAGTACCTGTTACAGGAGGAGGCCTCCTTCCTGTAGAACCTGAATTGCCCAACTTCAATATGCAGCTCTTTAAATGTGTAAAAGGTGAATGTCAGTCATTAGGAAAAAGTCTCATATTAGCGACTTAATGTATGCAGTGATTACCATCTGACATGAGCTTTCCGCAGTGGAGGGCACATGATTAGAAAATAACACTGGCATATTTCTACCTATTATGTGAATTAAGTCAAGAAGTGTAATATTAAAAAGACAGAATTCATTAAATATTTTTCTTTCTGTGGTGTTCCAAAAGCCACACGGATCTGGAGCAATTCAGATTTTCATCATTACATCATTTATAAGAAAAATATATTTTGCAAGCTTCCTTCATAATGTAAACTTTAAAATGAATTGTCTTACACTTAACAAAAAGCTTTTTTTTGGCCTAATATAGCTAGTTAATGCTTATTCATAAAATATCTCCCTCAAACAATAGCTTTTAAAATCTGAAATATTTGTCTGAAAATGCAGGTTAATCTTGAGGTTAGTATGACTAGTATTGCAGTCTGACTGAGCAGTTTGTATACACAGTTGGTAGATATGACTGGATTCCGCATGTGGTATTTTTACTAAAAATAAAAACGTGACCTATATATAATCATACAGTGTCCTGGGGGATTAGCCTTGTTTAGTGTTTGGCTGTAAAGGAGGAGGTATTCTAGCCGTTTCTATGGAGACGGCACGCATTCCAAACGGAGGCGTACACCTGATCCCCCTGTATTCCTCTGCAGAAGACGTAGAGGATGATGCCGGGTACCTGGACGTGACTGTATCGGACCTGAAGCACCCGCCTGCAGAGCTAGGCCCTATGCCAGATGGACTGAGCAATCAGCAGGTGTGCAAGCCGGGTCACATGACCTTCCAGGGTGACCAACTGACCCCTCAATGTTAACAAGCATAATTTCTTAATTCTTATGCAAGTCACTCTATCTAGCTAAGGGCGTCTGCCAGATGTCGTAAATGTAAGTTTATGGGCAAATTCAGGACACCATGTCCTAGTCTACAGTAGCAAAAAAATGCCCCAGACATTGTAGCTACCAGGATAATCCTTAATTATAACATTGTTCAAAGTAAATAGAGTTGTTTGCCTCCATTGTTAAATACACTTTTTTAATGCTGAAGTTTTATGCCTGTGACATTATTTTTCGATTGTACATTTCTGTCATTTATGTTTTGCTAGCATATTATAACTCTGTTTATTAGTATTAGTTATTGTGCTGAATTGAGTATAATCAGCCAAAAAGCATCGCTAAACTGTCCTTGAAGACTGATTCCACTTCTTCGTGTTTATCTAGGACACCATTGTGTGTTGAGTCATGCCAAGGCCAAGAATTAGCATAAAATTAGAACTTCAGTTTTCGCTGTGTGATCATGCTTTGCTAATTCAAAGCAATTAAAGCTGTTTCTTTTACATCTCACATCCTATAAATTTGCCGTGCGCCATTAAGAATCTCTCGTTTATCCTGAGGGGTGGGGAGGTAGCCCCACAAAGGAAAGCCCCCTTAGCTATAACTAGGTCTCATAATAATGGAGACATCCAGAGACATCCAGCTAGAAGTTTGTTGCATCTGACTCTTTGTCTCTGGACGTTGCTTCCTGCTCAGGTCGTTAGACGGCACATCCTGGGTTCCATCATCCAGAGCGAGCGGAGCTACCTTGATTCCCTGAGGAGGATCCTGCAGGTGGGTGACAGGCTGTGGGAGATAGTACTTATTAAAATGGGGGAGGCACACTGTGGACAGTTATTGTAAAAATGACAACTTGAAAATTAAACAAACAATCCAAAGCACAACTGCCAATGCCGATGGCTAAAGATATCATGCAAAACAATAATGATGCTTAAATGCTTAAAATATCTGACTGCTAATCTATCTGTCCTATCAACGTTAGGAAACAAACTTTGTATGAATGTATGAAAGCACAGCATCGGGGGAGGCTCTGAAAACACGCCATCTAAGCATATTCACCAAGAAACTTTCAGGCGTACTTAAGGAATTGTCCACAGATTTCTAGTGAAGCATGTTGTTAATGGGCACTTAGGGCTGTATTTATCCTGGTTACAAAGGGAAAATTAACGTGTATGATATTGAAAGCAGCTTCCGTGAAATGGTTAGTGCCGTGGTTAGGAAAGGACGTGTGTTAGTACCTGATCGTGTTTGTTGGCTCCAGGCCTCTGTGCATAAATCTGCCTGAGAGGCTGTATATTTTACATGCAGTACCAGGTGGGAGCAGGGCGCACCGTGATGTGCAAAGTGCTGGACTTTGTTAGACTTCATTCTAGAAAGTTGCATTTTGGGAGAATTGCTCATCCACTGCTGTGGGGCCGGCGCCCTGATCCTCGGCTTGCTGTTCGACACAGGAGTACCAGAAGCCTCTGGTGGAGGCAGAGCCCCGGATCCTGAGCCCCAGGAAGATCCGGCCCATTTTCTACCGGCTGCGGGAGATCTGCCAGTGCCACTCCATGTTCCAGATCGCGCTGGCCTCGCGCGTGGCCGAGTGGGACCACAGCGAGAAGATCGGCGACCTCTTCGTGGCCTCTGTGAGACTCGACGGACACCCATGTCAAACACACTTTGTGGAAATCTGACGGTTTTTGGAGACCGCGTTGCTTTGTTTTGTGAGACACTGGCATTCTTATGACACAGTCTACCTATCTAGATGTTTATTACGACTAAGCCAGGTGATCTTATATTTGTATTAAACGTGAGGCTGAGAGTTATCTTCCTAAGTAATGCTTGATTTCTTTGTGATTAATTACTCCTGAGAGCTAAATGCACTCTCTATCCTGACTTTGTATCTACATTTTCTGTGTCTTCAGTTGCATTTTACCATACTAATAACTTGGTTGTTACATTGCATTTCACTGAGGATCTCTGTGAGGTACACTTAAGAATAGGCTGGCTTACTTATAATGGAAACACAATCATAATTGGCTTCCCATTGAAAGTTTTAGATTTCAATGAATATTTTTCAACTGCTGGCTTTTTAGTTTCAATTAATAGACTTGACTTACCCCTGGGATGGTGCTGCCATCTACATGGCTAATATTTCAATATTTCACTTAACCGAAATGAATTTCAATCCGCTCGCACACCTCTCATCTTGTCAGGCGTCTTCTTCCTTGCAGTTTTCCAAGTCGATGGTGCTCGACGTTTACAGCGATTACGTCAACAACTTCACCAACGCCATGGCCCTCATTAAAAAGGCCTGCTTATCCAAACCGGCTTTTCTGGAGTTTCTCAAGGTGATTCACCAATTTCCTCCCCTCTCCCCATCCCCAGACATCACTTTTCTCTCTGAGGGGGCACAGTTATTTACTGCGCTTTCACACATTATAGTAGAAGACCCAGAAGCTAGAGTTTTATATAGGCCGACAATAAGAATATCCATTTTCCTTTTCAAATATACACCGACAAAAATATTGCTGTTATCACCACAAATACTTTTTCTTCACTGGCCATGATTCATGAGTCATGATTATAATTACACTATACTTTTTTATTTAGCAAACCATAGTCCTCAGTAATGTCCAATTTTGTATTAATTCAAGCAGTCAGTTTTTTCTGAGATCATTTGTTGACCATCGCATAAAACCTTGCTGCCTTCTGAGCCCAGAAGAAGCAGGCCTCCAGTGCGGACAGGATCACCCTCTACGGCCTGATGGTGAAGCCCATCCAACGCTTTCCCCAGTTCATCCTTCTGCTGCAGGTCAGAGCTGCCAAAGGCTGAGGACTGTGCTGTCTGGATTTTTCTGTCCTGCTTGGTATCCTATTTTCAGGGGGGTATATCTTAGGACGCAAGTACCGAGCATTCAACAGATCTCAGACAAATTTCTCTATTTTTAAAATTTTATTGGAAAAAATGGTTTGTTTCATTCTATATTTGGCACAGTATCTTTTAAAGCTATTTGTGTGCAGGTGATGGAAAGGTCACTGGCTGAAGTCCTGTGGCTGGAGGAATAATATTAGTGCTGAGTCCTGGAGCCAAAGCACCTTACTCCAAAACCCGCTCCCGGGTGCCAGGAAAATGGGTGCCTGCTCTCTGATCTCGAGCTTCACTCTCGTGATGGAATATGAGAAGATTACATTTAGTTGGACTTTATTTCATCTGCACAGTGGCAGTAAAGGAGTTCTATTCTATTAAACCTCATAGCAGTATAAAAACTAATTAAAAACAAGAGCTAAGTCATGTGTCTAAGATCTGAGTTAATTGAGATTTAACATATATAACATTTTAGAGGTTAACATACCAGTGTTGGTTAGAGAGGTGCATTGATCTCACAAATCTGAGATCTTTGGAGTGGAAAATGGAAGTGATACTTGTCCAAACCCATAAAGACAGTGTTTGCCAGTCCGGTCTTCGGCGACCCACAGCCAGTCCGTGTTTTTGCTCCCTCCCTGGTAGAGAGCTGGGAGGGAGCAAAAACCTGGGCTGTCTGTGGGTGCCCTGGACGGGATTGCTATAAGGAGAACTATAATTTAGATTTAACTGAATAACCGCTGAGACATTCAGTGATGACAGCATTTTAACCATGCATTTCAGCTTTGTGTTTTACGTGGAAGAAATTAAAGAAAATACTCAATGGCTCTCGATGCAGTTGTCACTGCACATCGTCTGTCCTTCTGAGAAGATTCTGTACTAGTTATACAGATACAATAAAATGTTCTGGTTTGTATGAACATTAGAATTAACACATCGTCACTTGATCTTGGTTGCAAACAGTGTACCGAGGCTGTTGAAAATGCATAAGAATTTGTTTTGGGTTTAGAAGCTCATGAAAGGTCCAGTAGTACAAGTTCATTCCATAAAATGCACCTCGAGAGCTCAAATCCATACTCATCACCAGGGGCGTTTCTAGGATTTTCATTTCAGGGGGGCTCAGCCCCCATAGATGTTTAACACATATTTGGCTTGTTCAGAATCAGTGAAGACTCAAATGAGTCTTCCTGTTCACACACACGCGCACTGTTTACTGTATATAAACATAAAATTTTATTATTTGCATTTCTAGTACAAACCTTTTTCTATGTTAAAAAAATTCAGAAAAATGTAACCACAAAACAGTATGGTGTTATTAACTTTTAAAAGTAAAAAAAAAAAAGTTTTCTTTTTGTAGCCCGGTTACTGTTTTTAATAATTTATGTGCATAACTCAGATCTATGGCAGTTAATGCCATGCACGTGTAATGTTTTATATAGACAGGTTTTCCAATTAAAACAGCAACAGCATCATTGTTTTATAAAGTAGACTATATAGGTAGACTATAGGTTAATAGGGTATGTATTTTCGCTAGAGGAAGCAGCTGGTGTGGCGATGTAACACAGCGAAAATGTTGCCATTTTTGCAAAATGTATTAATGAAAAAGGACTGCACTGATGCAGATATAACAATTGACCGAAAAACACACCTTGGCTTAATCCTCGCTCTGTGATGCCGCAGTCTGTGATGCTTCAGTGTAAGACCGCGCCGAAAGGCGGCGGAGCCGAAGTCTGCCGCCGTTTCCATATGAAATTTAAAGGGGACGTGGGCGATGACCAATTTGTGTAAAGTTTACGGAGAATTTTTAGGGGGGCTGAGTACAAATGTTAGGGGGGCTAAAGCCCCCCCAAAAATGGCCTAGCGACGCCCATGCATCATGCAACATGGGGAAATCAAGTAATTTACCAAAATCCAGAAGTTTGCATGGAAATTACCCATAAGTTTGTGGCAAGAGGAAGTGAAAGTCATTGTGAAAGAAGTATGTGTGATACTGGCAAAGCTGTGATCATGCACGTGAATCTTTTAGTTTTAGTTTTAGTTACTTCTTAGATTCAGTTCTGATAAACGGCTCTTAGAATCTACATGCTGGCCTCTAGGTGGCAGTTGTGTTAATTAGTCGAATATAATTATTAAAAAGTAAAAAAAAAAAATTACTGTAGATTAGCTAGACAGATGCGTCCATGCTTGTTAGGTTGTAATATGTGAGCACATAACGAAAATGTTCACTGTCACCTGTCGCTTTAAAGCGGGCTCTGCCGAGAACATCTGTGCTTTTTAATAACGGAGCGGCAGCTGTGGAAGATGCCGGCAGTATTTAACGGAGGCCCCTTCTGCTGTGCTCTCACCCAGGACATGCTGAAGAACACCCCCAAAGGCCACCCTGACCGGCTGCCCCTGCAGCTGGCCCTCACTGAGCTGGAGACGCTGGCCGAGAAGCTCAACGAGCAGAAGCGCGTGGCCGACCAGGTGTCCGAGATCCAGCAACTGGCTCGCAGCGTCAGTGACCGAAGCCTGGGCAAGGTGTGTGTGGTGCTGCAGAGCGCGCCGAGCACAGGTCTGCCGCCAGATGTGTGCAGGTGCACACAAGCAGGTGTCAGCTCGGGGGTACCAACTCACACATGCGCTGCTCACAGGACGTCTTCTGTAATAACGGTTTCTGGATTCATAACGAAAGTCATTCACGAGCAATGTTTGACATATTTGCTCATATCTTCTAATTAAGCTTTATCTTCTTTTTATTATTAGTTTTTTGACTGACCCATTCAGTTCTGTTCGAATTTGCCATTAATTGCAGTTGTAGTCACTGACTCCCAAAGGGACTCTAAACGCAAATGTCTGGTGTTTTATGTTATTCCAAAGTTGTTACTAATTAAAAAGTCACTAATAAGACTGCTTGTCAATGAACTTCTTAACTTTTTAAACTACTAATTGTTTCTAACTAAATATATTTTTGTAAACAAAATTGATTTTGTTATAAAGCCAGTAAATCTGCATAATTTTTACTTGAATTAAGCAAGTGTCCCAATACTTTCTGTCAGCACTGAATTATCCACAGGTATAGTGAAACACAAAAGCACTGCAGCAGAGCCGAAGACACGTAGTAAGATTTGTCAGTGTCTATGTGGGTAGATATGGACGCATCCGTAAACGTGCTCGTCGATAAGTACCTACAGAGCATAGAGACAGATGGCGAATCATCAGTCACTATTACTGCACACAGCCTCAGATTACTAATGAGGTTAAATAATGCATCCTCTAATGTGTTCTTAAAGTCTACTTTTGACAGTATCCCAGGACATCTTCAAGAACTAAGCAAGCATTTCTGTCTTTGAAGTTATTCTTTGTTTCCAAACACGAGGCTCTCCGCTTTGAGCGGTGTACAGCCAAGTGGGTGGTCCGCAGGGGAGCTTAATGCTCTTTGAAGCTTCCTTTTTTATTATCTTATAGTGATGTTTGTTCCTGCATGTTTCAGGATTTAGAAACGAAGTTCACTTTCAGTTCCAAAGTAGTTTGTGGCTGAGAAAAGGCCAGAGTTCCTCAAGAACTGGACTGACTTGTTCCTCCTGCCTCTGCCCCCATCGGCCTCTAGTGGGCACTCTAATTACATTGCAGAACATTCGGCATTCAATAGGTAGGGCTCCAAGTGATGTGACTTTCAGCACAGGATAATCCCACCGCGGGTCTGAAGCCTCATTCCTGCTGATGCTATTTTTAAAGAGCTTTTTAATGCAGAACTTTCTTTTAAAATGTCATTTTAAATTTCATCTGAATGATTTGTCAATGATATTATATATATATATATATATATATGTTTGTGTGTGTGTGTGTGTGTGTGTGTGTATATATATATATATATATATATATATATATATACACATGTATATGTGTGTGTGTGTGTATATATATATGTATATATATAGTATATATGTATATGTATGAATATAATGTACAGCTTTTGACGCCGTCAATGTTTTTCTGCCATGTCAGATGTTGCACTCACCTGTCTGCCTGCCCAATGACCCCCTTTCCCCCCCCCAGCTGTTGAGCTCGGACCAGAGACAGCTGATCCTGTGCGAGACGCTCATCGAGACCGTGTACGGCGAGAAGGGGCAGGTCCTCAAATCCAAGGAGCGCAAGGTCTTCCTCCTGAACGACACGCTCCTCTGCGCCAGCATCAACATCAAGTGAGTGCCCACGGGCTGGCCAGCGGCCACCATCGGCTCCCCTGACGACCGCGATCAAACAGGTCCCCCAGCACGCAAGCAGCAATGCACCAAGCCTTCCTTTTGGTTATTTGCACAGTGGTAGAAATTCAGTTTGTCATTCAGAAGCTGCTTGCTCATTTCACCATCACTTATCATCACCAGTCATTGCTGAACATTTTGCTGTTTCCTCTCTATACTCCCTTCACCAGTAATAGGTTTGACTCTAACATCTGTGACATCACAGATGAACTCAGGTAAAGTTTTCTTTTCGTCCGCCCTGAACGATTTATCAGTAGCTTTTTCGCCTGCGGCGTGAAAATGATTATCTCTCTGCATTTCGCAGAACTCGAAAGATGTCCCCAAATTTGGCTTCGCATCCGCACCTTGGTCTTAAAGGCCCGATGCCGAATGCTGATTGTGCGTGATTACTCAGATCCCTGAATAGCAATGTGGACGTGCCGTAAAGACGACAGGGGGATCTTCGGGTGCTTCTGAATAACGCTGATCATAAATGTTCTAATTTCCTGAACCGGGCCTTTTTTTGATGATTATCCAAAGTGCTGTTTGTAATCTGTGCTGCTTTGAGATCTTTAATTAAAGCAGGCACTGGCAGTCCCAGTCCTCGAACGCTGTCAGAATGCAAGTTTTAATTTCACCTCGCCTCCTAATTGTGTGATTGAAATCACCGTTTGTTTGTGAAGCTTCTCCCCTGATATTCATGAAATCAGCTGCAAAGCCCCCCCCCACCCACCCAGGGGGCCAAGACTGTGACCTTCTGCCCCAGAATTAGCCAGGACCAGGTAGCAAACATGTGTTGTCACCATCAGGGGCCCTCCTGACATCAGCAGTCTGGTTCCAGTGGGTCCGAAGTACACTGTGAAGTGGAGCGCCCCCCTCCTGCAGGTGAAAGTGGTGGAGGTCGGCCAGGATGCTTCGGAGAGCAATGAGACCTTATTCCAGCACAGCGGGTCCAAGAGAGTCAGCAACACGAGCATCTCAGGTGAGCAAGGGGAGGGCACCGAGCCCTTGGGAGCTCTCGTTTTGCAGCCCTAAAATCGACCTCTGATCTCTTGATGTATATAAAAGGGAAACTGCAGCGATTTAGGCTGCGATTTTAAACACTGAGGCGTGATCACAATCTCATTTCATGCCTTGATAAACCATACGTTTGTTTAGAGTGTTGCCTTCAGTCTGGAGAGATGGATTAGATTACATTTAATTAGGAAGTCTGAATCCCGCTGTCGGTGTGTAGCTTTGTGAACCGGAATGTATTTGTTCTGGAACTCTGGGGTAACCCAGCACCACTTCTGCGAGTTTCCACGCTGGTAAGGATCTTGCTGAAGTATTGACGATGCGTTTCTAGCCGTGCTGGTGGTGGATGTGACTGGAGCGAGTAAAATGTGTGAGTCTAAGAGCTGCCTGCTTAGGAATGTAGGCTTGGCGATGCGTCAGAAGTGGTGGGTCTAACTGTGCTCAGGCGCGGCAGGCTGCCTTCAGGCAGTGGCGTGAGGGAGTCAGCCATCTCCAAATCCCACCCCCCACCACCGCCACTGCCTCCGTACCTCCCACCTCAGCTTAAACGGGCTCATTTTTCATCTCCAGCAATCCCAACTTATTGATGAAAGAGCTTGTCCCCCTGGGAATGCCCACGATCCTTATTCGCCCATTGTCCCAAATCCAAGGCAAAGAATTCGGGCCTCTGGTCCCCCATCGCTGTATGGCACCAGAGAATTTGGGCAAAGCAGTATAGTACATTCACCCATGAGTCCTGTTCCAAGCGCTTTTTTTGCAATCAAGGAAATGTGGTAGGTTTTTAGTCAAGGGTCAGTTTGTCTCTTTCCATCCATTCATCCATCCATCCATCCATCCATCCAACCATCCAGCACAGGGTCATGGGGTGCTTGCAGCCTGTCCCAGCAATCACAGGGCCTGAAAGTTGGCTTGTTGCATTGTGATAGTATTTATCTGACTCTGTAAGGCAAGTTTGCCGGCATTTACACTGGTGACTGAGTGAAGCTCCTGCCCACGCTGGATCAAACGTACATGAAATGTTAGGTTGTAAGGTTTAGGGTGGAAAGCACCTTTCTTGAGCACCCTTCTGCCGACATTTAATACTCCTATGTAAAGCACTTTTGGGTGACTATATTGGCACTCTATAAAAATAAATTGAATTAATGCAGAGGGGACAGATTTCATGCCAGCCGGGCGGCATCTTCAGGATAGCAGGTTTTGACTGAGGCTGGCGCTTGTCCAGTTCTATTTATGAGCGAGGGCTGAATTGGGGCATACATGGTAGGTTGTGGGTTCGAATCCAATGGCCTGCAGAGTGGTCATAGCACTGTTTAAATGGTTAATGCTTGTTGGATATCAAGGCAGTGCCTGCCAGTGGCCACTTGTTTCAGCAGGAAAGCTGCTGCTCTAGGCGTTACGTGAGCGAGCGAGC
The DNA here is from genome assembly GCA_026780845.1 of Petrocephalus sullivani. Classification (NCBI taxonomy): domain Eukaryota; kingdom Metazoa; phylum Chordata; class Actinopteri; order Osteoglossiformes; family Mormyridae; genus Petrocephalus; species Petrocephalus sullivani. Next base: position 2,588,470 of record JAODKM010000099.1, on the reverse strand, counting down.
AAGCCGGCCCGAGGTTCTCATCTGTAAATGAGACGTAGCTGTGTCTTCAGATTGTACCATGCAGCAAGCTAAGGCGGTGAATGTGCTGAGCCAAACTAAGCTATTGATTGTGTGCAGGAGCGAGAGCCTGCATTAGAACTGTGATTCTAATCGATTGAGCGTTTTGTGTTTAATGAGACCCCTGTGCCTTTCTGGCTAGGCAGTGGGGCATTCTGATTCGAAGTGGTCACAGTGTTTACTTATTGGATTTAGGTTCTGTGGCTGAACAAGCAATAGGGTAAATAAATCACACATCAACTGGCACAGATAATAGGACAAAGTTTTAGCGGGGGTGGGGGGGATTTGATAGAGTACAGCTCGGGCCATGATAGCTGTTTGTAATGCTGATGTCCTCCCAAGCTAATGCAATCACGCACGTGGTGTATTAGCACATTGTGGAGTCTAAAATCATTATGTAGCTTATTTTGATGATGAATTGAAAGGATGGAGGTGAGATGGAAAGATGTCTTAATGTCATTTAGTTGATGGTGTGGTTTCCTGCTCCAGGAAAACTCTTCCTAGGGCCTCCTCGACTCTTCCATGAGCTGCAGGAGCTGCAGCATGACCTCTCTGTGGTGGAGGAGATCACGCTGCTGGTGGGAACACTGCAAGGAGCTTACCAGGTACCTCCGGCTTCCGGTTTCCGGTCTGCTGTGCATTTCCTTCATGAATGTGGCTCCTATTCTTTCACATGTCATTTCTTTATAATGCTTCATAATTCAGAGGAATACAGTTATGCGCATACAAAGAACAGGTTTCAGAAAGCAAATCGTACCCCCACCTCTTCTGCGGGAACATCTGGCTTCCTGTCTCATGCATATAATTCAATAAATGTGTTTTTCACAAGGGAGACCAATTTCATACATAGGAAAGTACTTTGTTAAAAGCCCAACAAGCTAGAGACACTGACATTATCTGAACTTTCACTAAAACCAGAAGCCAGAATTAAATACCTATTATTTGATGTAATAAAGACTGTAAATGCCGAAAGACAAAATATTAAAACCACATTTTCATGTAAAGGTCCATTTGTATTCTTGTTCGTTATTAGGAGCGTGTTAAGAATTGCAATATCATCTTTTGTATTCAAATGCTAAAAAGTATTGTGGATGGGAGAATTTTTTCTGAAAGCACTGAACATTTCAAATATTCAAACATTACCATTCAAAGTTAACAGATTACACTTTTATATACAAATGACTATATCTGTGTGTTTATTAAACATCATTTTTTTTTGTTGTAGACATACACACAGCAAGTTGAGATATAAAGTCAAGAAAACGATTAATCTTTCTGGCAATTTCTAGTGGATTCCCTCATTTGACTGATATGTGGCTTATGGGATGTTTGGATAATTTTATTGTCAGTCTCAAAATAGAAATACTTAGTCGCGTGCCAGGCACAGTTTTGAGACGTATAATCTGGAGCGATTTTTTTCTGAAAAGCCCTGGAACATGACGGATAATTTATATCAGTGATGGCTCTGGCTTAAGCGGTTTGCGGGTCCGAGGGGTTTGCTGTGTGTGCCAACTCCCAACTGCGACAACACTATGCTTTTTTAGGAGATGTTCAGAGCAGGCTGAGAGTGCCTTAAGATGGCAGTCAACATACAGGATCAAGGAACCGCTGTTGTACCGTGTATGTAGCAAATTAACCATAAATATGTAATCCGTGTTTGGGAATGCATTCCGATGTCAGCAATAAAAAATGCTCTTTATCTGAGTACCAGCATTGGCGGGTCCATAATTTCCTGTAACTGCCTTCAGCTGCTACATTTGCTGTTATCCAGAGAATATTCTTCTTTCCTTTCATGTAGCAGACTGGAGTCTGACGTGCTGGTTTTCATACACAAACACACAGTCTGTAGATCCTGAATATGGGAGCAGGGCAAGACTGGGGTTCCTGAATATTTCACACCCACCCTGTTTGTAGAACCTGAATACGACGGTGGGCCAGGACTGGTGTCTTGCTCTCCAGAGGCTCATCCGCATGAAGGAGGACGAAATCCAGAACGCCAACAAGTGCCGCCTTCGTCTGCTAGTCCCGGGCAAACCAGACAAGTAGGTGTGAGACCGGAGCCGTGGCCGTGTGCAGGCAGAGTAGGAGGGTGTAGAGATGTCCCGCAAAATCTGCAGTATGCAATGAGAAGTATTGTTACGTTTTTAATTTGAATGCGGATCAGGATAGCTATTATTCTGAATAGCAGAATCATGCTTTGAATAGGCCATTCAAGAGAAACCATCCAGGACTATTTTCGACTGCCATTTATTGAGGCTGGGTGCCGAATGATTCTCATAATGACTCCTCATGCCTGACTGTGCTGAAATTTACATGCTTCTGATAAACATATAATAATTAGAGTAAAATAATAAACTCCATTAGTTCTACCAGCCCCAGGGCTGGGTGAAACCACAAAAATTAAGCCTTTCAGGAGATTTCATGCTACATTTTGACCATTCAGTTACAATTTAAGCTGCTGCCGTTTCTCGTCATAAGTGCATTGTGAATGACTATTTTGGTATGGACTTCATGTATCTTAAGAAAAAACAAAATTGTACCAGATATTTCTCAACTTTCACACATACTAAAGTTGTATACAGATGGACTTTTATCTATATCCAGGTCTGTCAGTTAAAGCAGTTGGGAGCACCTCTGATACAGAGATTGTTAAGTGGAGTTGGCAAGACTCCACGTCCCAGCTTGCGTCGATATTGTTTTAGAAGCCTAGCTAAACCTTGATATCACTTGATGCACATAAGAAATAATTGACAGGTCCTCTAGCTCGCACCAAAGGTTCTTTTTGGTTGTGTGTCGTAAGACAGCTGATATTGTGGACTTTTGATTAAAAGGTTGTTGGTTGTCTAGGGACCTTTCCAGTAGTACTCTAAACCAAGTGCTCCTCCGATTCTCCTGTCTATTATTAGGGGGCTGCATTTGTGTTCTAGCATTGGGCACTGCTAGCTTTATTTCAGCATGGAGTACAGCTGTGTGGCCGGCTGGTACCCCGACACTCGGGGGAGGAGCAAGTTGGGTGGCAGGGGGCCAGGCTTGGGGGGGGTTCCAGGTGACATAGTCAGCGGTCTGTGCTCTTGCCGCGGGCACACAGTAGAGTAAGAGAATGATTTTTTTTTTAGACATACATCTTAGTGAAGCTTCTCAGATCAAGCTGTGCAGGGGTCATCCCGACATTTAAACATTACATTGTTTGCCCTAATCACTTTGCTATTTAAAGACCCATGTTAAAATGCCAGGGCCACAGTAGATGGACAAGTGGACCCACAACTCCAAGAAGAGGTCATTATGGGATGGTGATTGGTTTATCACAAAGTAGGGTCTCTGAGATGATGGCTGCCTGATTGGCTGGTGGAGAGTTCCCATCAGAGTTATCATTCACTCAATCACTCAGCGCTGAAGGATTATAAATAACCGGCGCATAACTGAAACATTGCTCTTTTCAGTCTCGGTAATTTTTATTTTGGCATGGCTCAGCTGAGGGTAAGAACATAAAATCATAATCAGAATGATTTCACTTTTTATGGAGTATCTTTTATTTTGTCATCTTAACATCCGTATTATATAACCAAGGAAAAGACGGTGGTGTCTTATTTTCTTGGAATTTCAAAATCAGTATGAACTCAGTATGATGTCTAGATAGATAGATAGATACTTTATTTATCCAGAATTTAGGTGTCCAGTAGCTTATACACAGCAGTATACGCACACAGGCACACATACCTATGACAAAAAATTAATAAATAAAAGAACAATTGTGTGCAATTACAGTAAAGTCAGATATAAAAAAGTTAGTTAGTCTACACAGTACATTTGAAGATTTAATTCCCATTTCACATTGTGGGACCCATGACCATCTTCCTTAGGGTTAGCTTCTACCCATAAGTAATAGATTCAGCGGCAGACTGTCATATATTTCAGGGATAGTAAGGCATTGTGTAGTACTATCGTGAGAGCATTGTGCTCTCTCACTACTAACAATGCTATTGTGAGTATACCAGCTTCACCCGCTGTGCTCATTGCCAAAATTCTCGTATAGTTTTTATGTTAATTAATGACCATTTAAGAACCGTTTGTTGTCTTAGTCTTTGGGTGAAATTTTGGGCGGTTTGTTTCTTGGAGAACTTGGGCCAGAATTGTTAAAACCATCTGCAGCCTTGGTTCATACCCATTAATACCCGTAATCCATGTCTCTAATCTCTCACCACATGTTCTGTTTCCCCACAAGGTGAATATTCTTCTATCCTTGCAATGGCCTGTTTGTCTGTTTTCCTCTGAAGGTCAGGACATCCTGTCAGATTCATGGTGGTCTTCAACACTCCCAACCCCCTCAGCAAGATCTCCTGGGTGAATCGCCTGCATCTGGCCAAGGTTGCCCAGCGTGAGTGCTTCCTTCAAATCTGGCTTCACTTGGGGTAACCTCCATGGCACCTGAAAATCGTGGGTCTCCATTACTACAGTGGACCATCTGGTACCCCTCTGGTTCGCCACTATCTACAACAGTTATTCCACAGGCATCTCTGCGCATTTCCTGATGAGCCGCTACGGCTTACAATGCAACATTCAGGAGAACAATGCGCGGCACACTGCTAATCAGCGCCGACTGGCTGCGTCAAGCCAGCCAGCAGCTTGGAGGCTCAAAGGCGGCCACTGGCTCTCTGTGCAAGCAGAACAAGTTAAGCCTGATTATTAGCAAAGGTGGTCCAGGTGTGTAGAGCAGTTGAATGACTCTATTATTTTTGTGAGGTGTCAATCAGCTGAAGATTATTCTAGGTTCAGACTCAACTATGGCCAAGCATGATTCGAAAAAAAAAAAAAGATCCTGTCATCATCTAAGCTAATCCTTACATCTTACTGGCAGAGGTGTTCTACCATACCTTTGAACATTTCTACACCGTGTTCAGGTATTTGGTTGGGGGGGGGGGGGTCTGTTCAAGAGTGACAATAAAGCATGAGGAATGAAAGAATAAGGCAGGTTACCCTCCACAGCTGATGACGGAGAAGCTCATTTTAATTAAATTCATGGGCAGCTTGAATTATCTGAGTAGCCTCTGTATAAGGCAGATATGGTAGCCATTACCGGCGAGTACTGAAACAGGCACTGCTGGCAGAAATGGGGTAAGTTTCAGAGTTTCAGCTTTAATGAGAACAAAAGGGCCAGGAATGCAGTATTACTGTTTTGAAAATTTTTGCATAAATTGGAAAAGTTTCAGTGCGGGGTTCGAAGTGACCTTATATACTTACTAAGGTGCTATTTTCACGCCGAAAGGAATAATGACCCCCCCATCTTCCAATCAGCTATCCAGCAGAGTGTCATGGGAAACCAGGTATTTGCACTGGACAGCACATATCACAAGGGGGAGAGACGTTATGGCTACTGGTGCAGGGCACACATGCAGAAGCACCTACTATTGGCAGTTTCCAAATGCCGGTTTGACTGCGTGTTTCTAACTATGGCAGGATAGCCGTGGCACAGGGGTAGGACCTGCAAAAACCCCTGTAAGCACCTGGGGATGTCGAGATTGAGCCCTGCCTTTGCAGGCCCGAGTTGATTGAGTGTTACCTGCTATGTCACTGCAAGTTAAAGCATGATACAATTTGTTACACTGTCAGAGTTAAAACTGTTGAAATGAAGGCGCTGATTTCCACAGTTGACATAACGAATATGACAAAAAATTGAATTACGATACACCGAAAATCACTTGCTGGGTACGTTTCATTAAGGCAGTTGTGTGTAAATGAAATTAGCCATTACAAATATGAACACTGCAACAAAATACAAATGAAGAAACAACTGATGGAGAAACCAGCCAAATTTGCATGGTTAGTTTGACAGTGTTAACATATGCATGAGTATGTCACTGGGATTGCAGTGACAAACTGTAACCAGAAGGAGGCGGTAGTGCTATGGAGACAACCTGGTTTATCCAGGGGCAGGAAAAGGTTTGTAATAACTGAAGAAGTCATCTCGTCTAGGGAGGGGGAGATGACCTCAACCCCTGTGCTCGATGTATGTTCAAACACATTTAGTAAATGGAAAAAAAATTGGAATAGTGGATTTATCTAGTCCTTCTATACTAAAATCTGGGGTTGTTATAAAATTGAGAGGAATATTCTGTTGATATACTTTGCTTCTTCCCTGAATGACAGGGGGAAAAATTGGGTCCATAAACAAAATAAGGAAGTGGTGGGAGGCTAGACCATGAGTTGGGAGTTACATTATTTATGTCAGTTGCATAGGATAAGAATGATCTGTGATTTGGTCCTTCTTCAGGAGAGGAGAACACGCCAGGCTAGACCATGAGTTGGGAGTTACATTATTCACGTCAGTTGCATAGGATAAGAATGCTCTGTGATTTGGTCCTTCTTCAGGAGAGGAGAACACGCCAGGCTAGACTATGAGTTGGGAGTTACATTATTTATGTCAGTTGCATAGGATAAGAATGATCTGTAACTTGTTCCTTCTTCAGGAGAGGAGAACATGCCAGGCTAGACCATGAGTTGGGAGTTACATTATTTATGTCAGTTGCATAGGATAAGAATGATCTGTAACTTGTTCCTTCTTCAGGAGAGGAGAACATGCCAGGCTAGACCATGAGTTGGGAGTTACATTATTTATGTCAGTTGCATAGGATAAGAATGATCTGTAACTTGTTCCTTCTTCAGGAGAAGAGAACACGCCAGGCTGGGTGTGTGCAGAGGATGATGGGAAGACAAGGACCCCTTTTTGCTGCCCTCTGCTCGCCTGCCGCGTCTCTGTTTTCACCACAAAAGCCCAGGATCAGAAGGTGAGTAGGGGCAGATTGAGTAGGGCCATTACAGTTTTTTAACGTGTTTTGAGCTTGTCATAGGTATAACAGCGCATTTCGGATTCTTCTACAGTTGCCCGTAAATATTTTTATAACATCTAAGCTACTGGTGTATTTTTAAGGCACCAAAGGCTCTTGGGAAACCTAGGATTATAAACAGAGTATTCAAATGAACAAAGTGGCTTGAACGTATCGATTGACAGGAATCACTGGGCAGTTGTACAAAAGATGGCTATGATATTATCTGGTGGGGAGGGCAAACATTTCAGTGAAATTCCCTTTTAATGGATCAGTGAGCCGAAGGTAACCGTGTAATTATCTGCCCAATGAACAGCGAAAACTCGGTTGTGTATCGTGTGCATTGAGATCACGGTCAGTGCCGCAATTTTTGGTTTATCTAAGAACAAGTTGTCTGTCTCGTCTGGTGATTATACGCAAGGGGTCTTTGGCTCACTGAATTGTGACTTTAATGCCCATTTTACCATAAATGCAGTTGCAGGTGAGTTCAAACATAGGCTGGCATAAATATAAATATGACTGGCTGCAAAATTATTGGATGCACTGGTTTTCTGTAAAGCTTGTGGTATTTTTATTATAAGGTGAAATTGAATCTTCCCAGAGAAGTTGGTCATAAAAACAGACTTTGCTAAAGCTTTTTAATCTGAGAAGACAGGAATATGCAAACTTCAAGCGTTATATGTTGGCTGCTAACTAAAGTAATCTATGAGTCAGCCAGAAAATTCAAATTGGAGTGACTGGGAAATGCTGAAATAATTTTTCAGAGACATGTATTACTAAATATTTGGTAATGTTTTACATTAACTACACCTTCGTAATGCCTTTATAATGCATTTGTAGAACATTCAGTGCACCTTCATAAAGCATTCATAGAACATTCTTAAGCAGTATGTAAGTATACATTAACATCCTAACATACCTCAGCATTAATAACAAACATATGATAATAACAAACGTTATAAAATTATAACCAATGAATATCAGTAAAGCTGTTAAGGTATGTTAGGATGTTAAGGTATAATTACAAGCAACAGAAGATCAGTCAAAATCAGTAATTATGCAGTCGTGCGGTCAGATCGACAGATGAACAGATGCGGATGGATGACATATTGTACGAGCATTACTGATGTCTGCTGCGTGCTGGAGGAAATTTATTTATTTATTATCTTTAAAAGTAAAACAAGGGTGATCGGGTATGTTATTTGGTTGAATGAATTATTACACCTATTTTTAAAGATGTATTTCCATTTCGTCGACACGTACACTGAGCGACCAGTTTATTAGGTACACCAGCTTGCCGACGCACACTGCCTGTCCCTCCAAACGGTGAATGGGGCGGGTGCAGGTGAATGCGTGCATCGTCTGTCTGACTGAGCATTAGAGAGGCAAAGGCACCTGAGCGAGGCGATTCTGAATGCGCTGTGATTGTTGGTGCCATGCGCGGTATATCTCAGAAACTGTCACCCTGCTGGCATTTTGACACGCTACACCAGGGGTGCCCACACTTTTACGGCTTGCGAGCTACTTTTAAAATGACCAGGTCAAAATGATCTACCTACTGTACATAACAAATGCTAAATATATGTTATATATACCTAGTATACTTTATATATACAGTATATGCTGGCGAACCTTGCATCACTGCATGAACCCTCACAGCGCAATACAATCCAGTACATTTATGGTTTCTTACTTGGTTCCCCAATTTTTTATATCCACCTCTTAGTAGATATAAATTGTAAGGCTAGCTGGCTCACTTTGCTCACTGGAGTTTTCTGTGTACTGATGCGAAGAGAAGGGATCTAAGTAGTTATTGTAACCTACCGTAACAAAGTTTTAATGTTGCTCGATCTACTCCAGGGGTGGGGAACTTAATCCATGGAGGGCCGGTGTGGGTGCAGGTTTTTGGCATGACCTCTCAATCAGCCAATAGCAGTGGGCCCCCAGGACTGGAATTGAGAACCACTGCTTTATTATTGGCTGATTGGGAGGTCATGCCAAAAACCAGCACCCACACTGGCCCTCCATGGATCAGGTTCCCCACCCCTGGTCTACTCGCACTACCTTCGTGATCGACACATTGGGCACCCCTACCCTACAAACATCCAATCAAAGGTACTTTTGGCCACAGAAAGGCCACTATCAAAAGAGGTCCGAGGAGAATGGCCCGACTCGTTAAAGCTAACAGGAAGTCCTCGAACGCAAAAATATGTCAACAGTGGTGTGCTAAATGGCTGAACACTTAACTGGAGGCAAAAACAGATATGTCCCAGTGCTAGCTAAGTGTGCCTAATGTGATTTGTATGTGTACCTTAAATGTAAGTAAATATCCAGATAAATATTCAATTTTTTTTTTATGTGGCGCCTTTCACAACAGAGGCGGCCCGGCGTGTGTGAGCTGTGATACATCACAGCATCATTAACACAGAATAATCCAAAAACCGGGAAAAGGGGAGACAAAGAAATGAGTGATAGGAAACCATATGATAACACAGGAGAGGAACCCAAACCCCCAAGCAGGGAAAAGAAACCTTTGGGGGTCCAAGATCAACTGGCTGCCCACCCTCCTCCCAGACATGCTAACATTACTGAAAAAGAGACTGGGCTTGCTTGCTACAACCAACATGTAAGCTGTGATCAAGGTCTTAGCCAAAGTCCATCAGTGAGTCAGCCTTATGCATGCTTATACAGTCATACAAATGTAACATTGGCTTCCCTCACTGTACAGACAGTAGTGTTCTGCAGCTTAATAGATTTAAAGTATTAGTGATGAATCGAACCAGGAGGAAATTGCCTGGCTTGTTTTCCCTCATGGTCCTCTGCCATGCTCAGGTGTGCAGAAGTAAGTCCCGGCAGACGCCTGTGACCCGCCAGCCGCTGTCCAGCCTTCCAGCTTCCACTCAATGACACATTAGCTTGGCGCTGATTCATGCCACGCTGCTAGATTTCATGCTGTATGCTGGCAGGGAACCCCCCCCACCACACTCCCCCCCCCCAGCTTCCCTGGACGAATCGAATCAATTGGTGAGAGCAGTTTTCCGACAAAATATTCGGGTGCCATTTAGAGGAATGAGGAGGAGAGGCGACAAGCCGGAAATATTTCATGAAGATGCATCTGGCAAAAGCGGGCTGCGGACTGGCTTGGCATTAGTGTTCCGTGACAGTGCGCGGCAACGGAATTAGGTGTGAAAGGAGTTTACCCACAAGAGAGGCAGTTTAAGAGGAAAGTCGTGTTAAAGTGAGTGACTTAATATAGAACTAGCTGTGATTAACGGCTTAGAGGGTCTCTAACTCTCCCAGTGCTGGAGCTCGCCAGCGTCTGAGCTCGACTCAGCGCACGAGTCAATCTGAAGAAAATGAGGAGATTAATTAGAACGCGGCCCGCAGTGGTGGGTGCGTAGCGTGTCGGCCCCACTGCGAAGAGACAGCCGGCGGGCGATGGCGCTGAGCCGCTAGTGGGTCCCGTCATCAAGCTTCGCGGGGCTGGATGTTTGGCGGGACCGCCACAGTGCAGCTAATTCAGCTGGGGTCACAGCCCACTTGTGACATCTCTAATCAGGATTCCTTAATTCAAAGATGAATCAGGACTACCGAAGAAGCAAAGCACTTTAGGTTATACCAGAAGAGGGCTGAGGCTCTGCAGCATAATACATTTTAAATGTAATACAAATAAATTAAAGGTATGTGTTATAAGTTACTGTTCTGGTAGATGACAAGTGTAGGGTTGCATCTGGTGTGACACTCAGGCTTTCAGACTCTCGCGCTCACGCAAGTAAGCTTATGGCAAATCTGTTTTATTCCATTATGAACCAAAAATTAGCTACATCAGAAGTATTGGGGCAGTTTGCAAACCCTAAAGACTATTTGCAAGGTAATAAAACTGTTACATGCCAGAAAATGCCTGTGTGCGTGTGTGCAGAATTGTCTCAGGCTGAAAATGTCATGTCAGCCAGCTGGCCAAACCCTGCTTTAAGTTGTATTACAAGAACCACAACCCTCTGCAGTGTATTACATTTTAAACACAATACATTATACATGAAAGGTATGTGTTATATTCATATTCTGTTCATTTCAAATGGTTCTACAAAGTTAAAATACTAAAGAAATTCATACTCTGTCATGCCAGTAGAGTCCAGGCATATAAAATGAGACTTGTGCTGTTTTGGTCCGCACCTAAATTAGGAGACTTTTGTGGCATGGTGAGGAGGTAACCTTTTATAATGGAAAGTGAGATGTTGGTGACCTTGCTGTCCTCATGGTGCCAGGGCATTTGGCGCGAGCAGGTCTGTGAAGGTCACCGGTAAAGAGATGCCCATTTTTGCAGCAGTGGCATACTGGGAATGGACAGGGGGCAGATGTAGCTATGATGGGTGCTGGCTGGACAGGTAACTGTTCATGGAAGGGTGTCAATTTGGGTATGGACTGTAGGGACAAGACTGCGGGAGTACCGGCTGTGTTTAGGGGGGGTCCAGGCTGATTCGGTCCCTTCCAGTGTTGAATCCAAAGCTACGCCCTTGTGTTCGTGTCTCAGCCATGCCTTTAAATCCACCGCCCAGGTCCCCCCACACTGTCCCACCCGACCGTGCATTATTAGTCTGTTTAGAAAGGTGTTTCCCACCTCGAAACGCTGCTTGGGTCTGGTGGTAAATTGGCAATAAGACTGGTGCTTTTTTTGCTTTGGGGACACAAAATAAAAATAGACCCTTTTTTTAAAAGAAATTTTACGCTTGCTGAAAGCAGTCTGATTTGCTGTAGGAAATGATTCTTGTGTGACCTTGTATCTTGTTTTAATAATAGATTCACTGAATTCAGTCACAGCTGAGGAGCAGTGAGCTTCACGAGGGGGGAAAATTAATGTAAATTTGAACATCATTTTTTAAAATTATTTCAGAGTGGGAGAACTCCCCCCTGCGCCTTTGTCTTGCATGTGCTGCGTACTGTTCAGCCATCAGCCTTTATCTGGCCCAGGGTTTGCTTTGTCCTCATAGAGCATGTCATGAGGTTCTCAGTTCTGGAGAACTGCGGCATCCGTTATCTTGGAATGCAGCCTGCAGGTGATGTCATACTGGGCACTATGATGTCATCTGCAGCGAGTTATTATTAAGAAGGGGATTAACAAAGTGACATCCAGTAGATTTTCAAAGGAAATGAAGCCGGCTGATCAAAAGGAACAGTGGTATGTTACTGGATGAAGTATATCCTGTTATTCTTACAGCGTGACGTGCAAAAATGCTCCCTCTGGTTGCCCTGGCTACATCTGAAGAAGACAGGAAGTATTTCGTGAAATAAAACTACTGAGGTTCTGTCATCAAGCCCCTTGGGACACCCCTAGCATCTTGATTGGTTCCCGTCAATAGCTGAAAATTGACTACAGATGTGCATACAATTCAGATTTACAACGCATGTTGTAATTGCATTCGTATGCTCTGAAAGATGAGGCCTGCTTGATGGCTAGGATTAACTGTCCAGTGGATCGTACTTCAGAATCTGCCTGACATAATCCTGAAGACTCAGCAGTGTGCGAGACACACACTCAAGCCCCCTGTCATTTATAGGATTCATTGGCAGGCAGATGATGTTAGTTAATCACTTGTTCATTTCAGTTACATCAAAATGTACTCTCATGTGCACTTAATGGTTTAAGGGCATACATGTTATTTTTATTGGTTTATTGGAAATGACAGATAACCTTAATATTCAACATCTTTAGTGCCAGCTCGACATCTATGCAATGCATAATTACTCTGTTTCAAATTCTGGTTTTAAATAAATTCCACTCATAGACCATAGCATGCCATGATGAATCTTGCTTGATCTTAGACATTTCACAGTATATGTGATTATAAAAATGTCAGCCCATTCGCCATGTTGGGTTTGATGTAACTGGGCCGCATATGGATGTAGGTGTTTGTGTTTTTGATTAGTTCTCTGGATCCGTGTTTGCTTGGCCTGTTCTGTGCTGAGTGATGGTGACGGATCGTTAGTAGGCAGGTGGACGCCGCCCTGGCTGGCGTCGCGGTCCTAGTAAGGCTCCTCTTGTCCTTTGGTAGGTCAGCTCAGCTGTGCTGCACTCTGGCCCACTCATGGCCTCCATACCCACGCAGCTGCTAGCATTATAAATTCACACTGTCAGTGGATTCATCTCACCTTCTGCCACAATTCTATACATGAGGTCAAAGTGTAGAAGAAATATCTCCCTGTTAAAAGCAGTCGTGTTGTTAATATGTGGAGGTGATCATATTATATAAGCTATTATGAGGAATTCCCCAGATTTCACACTAGACAGCCATAAAATCTATAATGTGGTGAATATGAAAAATGATATAATACGTACTTATATTGTTGGATCAGTTTGTAATAGTGTGTATGGCGTCCTCGTGACAATCACCATTTCTGAAAGCGGCACTGTGGTTTCATTGATGACACCTGCTGCCTCTGTTCTAACATGCCTCTAGTCCCCCATGACAAGGTGGCCACAGCCCAGAAATGCCCCCGGGGAGATGGGGGAGACCACCACGGAGGTATCATCCTGTCCCTGTATCCTCTTCTGCAACAGAAAGGCTTTATTTACACAGCAGCCATGACTAAATATAAAACTCTCAATTGCAGTTTAGATGATGTAAAATGTATCAAATATTGTTCAACATCTCAAAATTTCCCCAAATTTCAGACTGTTCAAAACAACCCCCTTTTGCTTGGATGCCAGCACTGCAGACTCTTGGCATTCTTCATCCAGCTTCCAGATGTACTGTAGCCACCTGGAATGCTTCTCCAACAGTCCTGAAGGTGTTTCCACAAGTTCTGCGCACAAGTTGGCTTCCTTGTTCTTACTCTTCAATGCGGCTTGTCCCAAACCAGCTCTGTAGAGTTTAGGTGGGGGATTGTGGGAGTCTGGTCATGTGTCACACTGCACAGATCATTTCTTTCCTTGTTCACAAGATAATACAGCATTTAAATTACCCTGAGGTGTGTGTTATCTTGTTGAAAAATGAATGATTTTCAGTAGGTGTGTCCAGACATTTGACTGGTACTGCGTGCTTTCCATAACAACACAACATAGAACTCTCTGTCCTAAACCAGAAAATGTGGCTTGTTTACTTTCATCAGTCCCGCAATTTTGTCTCAACCGCGTGTAGCTTTCCACCTGTCCCTTAGCCTCTCGTACCATTGTCCTCCTGATGTGAGCCCTTCTGATTCCCTCGTCCATGTTGGCAGGGCCATTTGTTTCCACTCCTCTGTGATGTGCTCTTGGTGCTTGAAAACAAAAGAAACTGATTTATTCTGAAATTCTGAGCTTGAGAAGTGAGGACTGGTGAGCGAGCACGCGGCTTCCGTGATTGGTGTGCACGCGGCTTCCGGGATTGGTGAGCACGCGGCTTCCGGGATTGGTGTGCACGCGGCTTCCATGTTTGGTGTGCACGCGGTTTCCGTGATTGGTGAGCACGCGGCTTCCGTGATTGGTGTGCACGCGGTTTCCGTGATTGGTGAGCACGCGGTTTCCGTGATTGGTGTGCACGCGGCTTCCGTGATTGGTGAGCACGCGGCTTCCGTGATTGGTGTGCACGCGGTTTCCGTGATTGGTGAGCACGCGGCTTCCGTAATTGGTGTGCACGCGGTTTCCGTGATTGGTGTGCATCTCTGCTTCCTTCAGGAACTGAATGCCTCGACTAAAGTCGATTTAATCAATGCCCCAGCTAAACTCTTGCAGTATAATAACACTGATACTGTACAGTTGTGAATGTTTCCTAAATGTGTGATTTTCTCTACCTCTTCTGCTTTTCTCAGTATTTTTTAGGGTCAGTACCCTTTGATAAATACATGTGTGTGTGTGTATGTAACATTACAGTATGCCTAGTAGCTGCGGAAATTCATGTATATTGATGTGGCAGTTGTGTCATGATGGTCTTTTGGGGTAACTTCACTGAATACTTCCCCATGTGGCGGTCTGTGATTACGATAAAAACCTGAAGCATCCACCATGTTTTGAGTGTGGAGGATGGAGCTGGAATGTATTCCCTAGATCAGAGCACATTGAAATAAGTTCTGCATGTTTCGAAGTGGGACCACTTGAGTCGAAGTAGCTGTGTCATTAATCCCCCACTTTGATGCTGTTGGGAGCGAGGAGTGTTTGTTCACAGTGCTGTCATCTGAGTGATGGATTTAAACACCCCCATTTAGTACCAGGATTGTCAACTCCATTGTGTCGAAACACATCATAAAAATGCCAGGAGCCAGTGTGGCCTTCTCTTGTCATTGTTCCATGTTGGATAAGTGCCTCAGAAAAAGTGAGGGGCACAGACGCTCCAAATGGCATTCGGTCCACTTTAAAGCCAGCGATTTTAAGCCAGCAGTGTGCTCTCATCCACTGAAGCCAGGCCTGTGTCGGCGTGGCTGTGAGGCACCATCAGAGCCAAATTGTAGCGATACCAATCGAATTAGCACTGTTTAGCTGAGCGTGTCTCAGTCGCGATGCGCACTGAGAAGGAGGGAGAGACGTGAGCACTTCATGCGGGCACATGCATGTGAATTTGCATACAAATATGCGCATACGCATGCGGTGTCTTGCAGAGAGACTGTTAATCTCACACGGTGAAATTGTTGTCATGTATCTCCGCATATGTCTGTCTGCACGAGATAATCGCGGAAGCAAGGACCTGTGGGGAATGGAACTGTCACAGTCTCATCTCTGCTGAGTACATAAAGAAGACGTCCCATCAGCGCTGGCCGCAGGAACGCTCTGACCCACAAAGTTAATGGCCTGTACTACAATTCATTTGCAGTCCCCTTTCTTTCGCCTGTGTGTGATATTCAAAATGCTGAAAATATTCATTAGGCAAATCTGGAGTTCGAATATTAGGCAGTTCTTTGATCTTGACCCCAGGGTACCCGTATAATTTTAAGGAACAATGACTCAATAACAAAAACATAGCTAGCTCGATTCATCTTTGATCCTATTTTTAGATTATTACTGAGGTTTACCTAAGGGTATTGTAATGGATATTAAAAACAAGCAAAACCAAACCACTGTTGCATTTTAGTTATGTCATGAAAACCATGAATCTCGTCCCTATAGTATCAGAATTCATATGTCTTTTGTGTATTTATCAACTAGATAATTTACTCCAATTACTCTGTACAATTCCCATAAACCCCAGGAAGTGATTATTTTAGCTGTTCTTCGTATGAACACTATATGATAATAATTAAGATACAGAACAGGCTTCTTCGTCGTCTCTGCTCAAAAGCACAAAGCTGGAAAGTCTCTTCTGCAGTTGGTCATTTGTGTTATGAGTGACACCCAATGGGACTGCTGTCACTCTGTGCTCTCAGCTGGAGGAGAGAATTTTCAGTTGTGAGAGGGCCAGTTTGCTACACACCGTGCCCGGCAGCTGTGATGCGTCGCACTTAAGCAAATGGACAGGTAACCTAAAGTCCCTGAAATGTCCCCTGTGGGATAAATCGGCACAGAACCAAATTCGAGATTTTTGGGGGGGGAGATTTGACGCCATTCCTACCTAAAAGTGCTCCGCGATGACAGCAGATAGAGGCCACAGCTTTTGCCATCCAGCTAAGAGCTGTCCACCAGACCCTGGAAGACCCTGCTGGTGTTCTTCTCCCATGTCTCCGCCTTCTTTGAACACTGCTGGGGTGCAGAGGGCCTGTAGCAGGTCCCTGGAGGCCTGGGTGGTATGCCAGTCTCTTGTAGGGTCCGGTTCATCTGAGTGCATCATTTTGGACTGTAGTGGGGAACCTGCACAAACAGGAGAGAACATGCCAGCCCCATGCACACTATGATAACACGCCAACTCCACACACACACAGCCAAGGCTAGGCATCAAACACACAACCGGGGGAGGAAAAGGCCGCAGTGCTGCCAATGGCCGGCCCTACAGCCACCAAATGGGTCTGAAACTTTTCTCTATGCTGAAAAAACATTAGCTTAATGCTATGTGGTTTCTGGGTGGTTTTCTCTTGAAGTACCAACTTCTCTTCCAGGGCTGATTCCTTGTCTTGTTTTCTGTGCCTGGGACTCTGGGACTTTGAGTATATGTTATCTAGAGGGCTGTGCGCAAGCCCACCCCCGAAACAGGATGTAGAGTTCCTGCCAGTGCACTGGTGCGCACTTGGGGCTGTAGTAAGCATGACCTTGGCTGAGGATGCTGTCAGCCCTGGCGGCACAGGTAGTGCTGGTTTTACTGGAAAACCATTGAGGACATTGCTCTAGAACAGTGTTTCCCACAGACAGTCCATGTTTTTGCTCCCTCTGAGCTCCCTCCTAGACAGTCCACATCTTTGCTCTCTGAGGACCGAATTGGGAAGCACTGCTCTAGGATAATAAGATTATTTTTTTTGTGACAAGAGGATGGATTACCATATCAGGTCAGTCACTGCCTACTTTTGCAGTCAGATAGCAGTAAAGTAACCAATTGGAATCGGGTTAGTGTAGGCAGTCCTATCTGTGGATTCATAGGCTAATTTCAACCATCACTACTCTTAATGTCCCTTTTTCATCATTCCGATTCCTCCCTTTATCATCTTGTGGGCTGTTTCAATCTGTCTGGCAGACATGAGGGAACACATTGAAACACACATACATCAAGGCAGGCAGCAACAAAAAATCATTTGTATTATATATATATATATGGCGAGAGAGAGAGAGAGAGAGAGTGCGAGTGCTGCAAGGTGATGAAATTATGTGTGTGTGTGTGGTTATATGTGTTTACCCACACACACGTTTGTATTCCTGTCTTTATGGGGACTCCTAATCTCCATCGCGACGCCCTTAACCCCTACCCAGCCCTAACCTTAACCATGAGTGACCAAAAAAATACAAATACATTTTTTGTTTTTTGATTGCATTCACAGATTTTTGTGGAGACCTCAGAAATGTCCCCACAAGCTAAAAAGTGTGTCCATGTGTCCCCGTGGTGTAGCATATTCATAACACACACATAAACACACACACACACACACAGTATTTCATTACCTTGTACAGTCCTGAAATAATCTTCAGTCTGAGACCCGATGGCAGCCTTGAGATCTCTGCTTCTCTCCCTGTAATGATGCATATATCTGATGATATACCGTTATGAGGGGCGGTAAATTAGGAGACGGATGGCCCCCAGCTATGACACCAGCAGATATATTACCCCAGCAGCCTTACCTGCGGGATGCCTATGATTGGCTTGTATCCCTCCTTGGAGCCTGACCCAGACATCCCGATGCTGAGCGGCTTACGATTTATGTCGTCATCTGCAAATTGTAATGTTGTCTTTCACGGCACGCCTGGGAGCTGCAGTGTCCGTGGGCGGCAGGCCTTCGCTAGCGTGAGGGGCGGGCCTTTGCCCACGTACCGGAAGGCCTTCCAGGGTAACGGATGTTCTCTGTTCTTTTTCTCCCGCTTAGTTGGAGGCCGCCCTGCACTGCCCGGCCCAGTGCACCCTTCTGGGCTTTTCAGCAGCGAGTACGTCACTGCCCCAAGGCTACTTGTGGGTAAGTTTTCTAAAGTCATTTAATGTGGCTGTAATTTAACGTGGCGTCGGTGGGAAGCTCTCTGAGAGAGCAAGCGGCTGTCGGGCGATGAGGTCGCGGCTTTCAAACGGAGATGATGGAGATGCTGAAGGGGGGGGGGCAGAGTGCAGTTACAGCAACCAGTGGTAAATGTGTTAAATTGGGAAGTTGACTGTGCATTCGGCATGGATTCAGCGGCTCCATTTTTCCCATCACTAGGCTGTAATCCCAGTCAGAGCATACATTTGGGTATGATGCCTAGCCAAAATTGACTCATTAAAATACCTTGCTGGGTAAATGGGTAAAATGTATTGTAAAATTCAGTATATAATTCGCTTTTGGTGAAAGAGTCTTTCAAGCAACTAAATAGTATGATATCATGTAATGCAAATCCCATGGGTCTGCATTATGTCGATTGCTGGCTTCTTGACTTGGAAATGTATCTTATATCAATTTGGGGGGGGGGGGGTTGTGATTAGAGGAGGAAATTGTTCTGGCAGACAGCTATGAGGCCTTCCACAGACCCTGGAATTTAGACGGATTTAAAGACAAACGGGGAGAACACTGTAAAACCAGAGGAAATAATTAAATAGAGAAAAATTTGAATTTGCTCTTGTTGCACGATCTCTGCTTTTTAGAACGTCTAGAAGGGTTGTCGAGTTTGGAAGTTCGACTAATGCCCGCTGCGGAAAAGCTTGTGCTTTTCTTAATTGCTTTAGTGAATCTGAAAAGCGCTCCGGGACGTGGTTGGTTTCACAAGATGCATTTCAGATTAAAAAGAAAGGCGAGGTTAATGCGGTGTTTGCAAGTCCCTCCAGCTCAGGCCAAGTGATATTCTATTAAATGCTCTTACTTTGTCTTAGAGCCAACCGAACACTCTGTGGCTCCTTGCAAAGGAATTATGATTCCATTACAAAAGTTTGTTTCTGGCAGAATCTACAGTTAGAATTTTTTTATATATGCATATTTGACATAAAAGTGTTTGGCTTGTGGAGGGCACCCCAGGGG
>JAODKM010000099.1:2553461-2568973 GCA_026780845.1 Petrocephalus sullivani | reverse complement strand
CCGAGCCGAACTGAGCCAAACCAAGGTGAGCTGTACTGAACCGTGCTGTGCCGTACTATGCAGTGGAAAAGCGCCAAAAGTGAGGGACTCCCCTGGCCAGGATACCGGCCCACGGCAGAGCTCACTGACTGTGGGCTATTTGGAGGCTCCAGTTCACCTGAGCACAGGTGTTCAGATTGTACAGCATGAGGGGCTCATGCAAGGCTTCCCACACACAGCTGAGGGCAGGGCCCAAAGCCACAACCCTGGGGCTGCGAGGGCGCAGCACGGCCCACTCTGTCGCCCACACGCTGCAGCCTCTATTCAATAAAATTCAGACATTTCACAGTAGTGGCCAATTAAATTTCATACACAAAAACGGCCGCAAATCTGGCTGTCATCCATAAGCTGGTCATTTGAATCCCTCTGGGCATCAGCAGCATGTCAGCTATAGGAATAACCTTTCTGATAGGACAAGCCTGCATTCAAGGCTACGTGGGAAAAACAGCAATAGCAAAGATTCCTCTTCTGTGCCTTCAGTCCGTGTGATGGAAGCTGCCAGAAGTGAGGATCCCCGTGAGCTGGCTATGTAGAAAGGGAATTAAAGTGATGTGCAGTGTTGCAGTGAAGGGGCGACAGACTTTTCGAGGGGCAGGTGCTCCAGCGATGGGGTGTGGCGAATTGGCACAGATTTTCACATGCAGGATATTTTGCGAAATAGCCAGTTATGGAAAAAGGGTACTCAGAAGTCAAAGGTGGGGCTTTCTCATTCGTTTGGGTGAAAGGGGTGGGTGTTCTGGTACCCCCCAGCCACCCCCAAACACAGTCGTCAAACAAGCCAGTTAGCTACAAACAGTGATACCAGTAGGATCTCATATGCAGACTACAGAGGTTTTATTTAGGTGTTGAAACAAATCAGCTTGGTTATGCATGTTTGTGATTTGATGAAGGACCTTGATTTTCCTACATTCCATAACCGCTTATCCAGTGAGCCTGGAGCGGATCCCAGGAAGTACAGGGCATGAGGCAGGGGACGTCCTGGATGGGATGACACCATTGAAATATCTCACATATATTTTTCAATATTTAAACTTGGGAAGATGACCCACCTAATTCAGTGAATTTCAATTCTCCTACTGCCTTGTTCAAATATTCCATGTAGATACAACCCTTGGCACAGCCCAGAAAAAGTAATTAAACATTTTCTGTCTGCTATTCTATTATTAAAGCCAGGTTGTTGCCTTTGTTCAGAAGGCTTAACTGTGTAAACCTTAATCCATAGCTTAAACATCTGAATAGCCTGGCGAGAATGAGCCTATGAAATATTAACTCCTCTGTTGTAAAGCAAGTGTCTCACAGTAAATGAGCAGGATGTTAGAAGTATTGCCACAGATCTTCTGTTAAGCATAGATTTTTAATCAGGTGCACATTTAAAATATCTAACGGGGTGGGTTTAGTTGGAGGGTATACTAAAGCTTGTCTTTTCTGTTCTGATATGTAAATTTATTACAAATGAGAATGGCAGTAAAGTTAAGGGAAATTGATAAGTTGCAAGTGAGACCTGAAGAAGTCGGCTTTTATTATTGGGCAGTTCTGCTGTGAATCTGCAGAACCATCCAATAAGAACAGCTGTCTCACTCACTTCATTGGCTGAGCTTGTTTCCCACTGGTTATGTGCAGGTGGCCAGCGGGGGGGCCGCCACCCAGGGCCAAGTGGCGATCTTCTCCCTTAACAGGCCGACCCCCCGCGCCGTCAAGTCCTTCCAGGTGGGGGCGCCGGTCCTGTGTCTGGAGTACGTCTCAGAGCTCGGTCAGCCAGACGGGGGTCAGGAGGGCATCAATGGAAGCCCGTTCCGGATTGGCAACACCATTTGCCTGGGGCTCCAGGACGGCAGGTTAGAAAAGTGAAAATTCTGTGTCAACAAATTTAGGTCAGTCAAAGTGAGCCCCACTTCAGTCTAGTGTACACTAATCACGTTTTGTATGCTAATCAGCAGTACAGATGAATAATGTAATGTTCCACTAACAGTTGGATTAAGCTTCACCTTTGATTAAACCGAAAAAAATGTGTCCTTTAAATTTTGCTTGAATTTGCGTACATTTTGTGTACTGTACATGTCTGCGTGCCTGCAGGAGGATTACCCGATGCTTTGTTTGTGTCACTTGTCCCAGGATCCTGGTGTACGGCAGTGTGGACACCACCGCACAGTGCCTGCTGACCTTCCGTAGCCCGGGGGGGCGCTCGGTTCTGTGCCTGAAACACCTGTACCATCTCCTGTTCGCTGGCCTGGCCGATGGAAGTGTGATGGTTTACAGCCGGAAGAACGGAGGTGAGATTCTGCTGAGCCAGCTAGAATGCTTATTGATTTAATGCTGAAAAAAGCAGAGTCACATGATTGTAACTGGCACCGTACTGGGTATTGGTTCTAACCCCTTTTATTGTAGGTTTAATCCCTTCATGTAATTGTATAAAATCAATTTTATAAAAAAAAACAGCTTACCATATCATATCTCTAAACTGCTGTATGACACTACAGGATTATAATAAATGCAGGCTTTCCGTAGCAGAGTGCATTTGGGAATGTCGGAGCCGAACGATGTGTCCTGGGTTCACAGAGGAGCTCTGGGATCCGGAGTCTGCTAGGCGGGTTTCCGTGGGGTCGGAGCCGGTTCGTACACTGCTGGCACCGGAAGACTGCATCTGGGCCAGCTGTGCCAACTGGGTCACTGTCATCGAGGGCTGCAGCCTGGACACTCGGGTAAGCAGTGCGGTGAGCAGGAACCTGTCACTAGGGAGCACCGGTCACTCATTGGCTAGCGGTGGGTCTTTTCAACGTGGGTTACGCCCCCTACTGGCTAACATGGCAGGTGAGAGGTCGGCAAGTATCTTTGACTTAAAATATGAATTCTTTAAGCCTCCCACCTCCATCATGCAATATCCTCTTGTTTTCAGAAGACGACTGTTTATACTTCTACCCCAGAAGCCCAAAGGAAAGCATACTCTGTGGTCTTTTAAATTACGCGTTCATCATTCATTTTTGTGTCACATTTTTGGTAATATTACACAGGAAGATAATTCTCATAGCAAAATGAAAATGAAGTGTTTCATTATTTATACAGATATAGGGCTGGGTGCTATAACCCCTTTTTTATGGTGTAGGCTACTTTCCGTTAGTATTGTTCCTTTAGGTGTGTACGTCACAGTGTGCACTTAGTTTGAAAGGACAACATTCAAATTAAAATGGCATGGTTAGTCAGATAAGTAATTAACAGTTAATGAAGAATTATTTGAAAAAAGGTGAAACTTGTGCATTAGACAGCAATAGTGATGGTTTGCTCCATTTCGAAGGGTTAACTTCAGTTGGCTGTATATTAACAGGCATTGTTTGTGAGCCTGTGAGGCTGTCACTGAATCCGTCTTGTATACTGCTCAGTGATTCTATTTTAGTGGGCAAACAATATTCATATTTCAGGATTAGTGATGAATGAAATCAATGGCAGTTTGCCGCCTTTTTAGACGACTGGCCTAGGGAGTGTGCCCAGTTTGTTTGCTAAATCGCGACTGTGGAGCACCCTGCCAGTTTGAATTCTTCCCTTATCTCTCAGAAACCCTATGGATTATTATTATTATGAATGTTGACTAAAATCAATTTTTGTTACCTGGGAAGTATTAAGCGCCTTAGTTATTATAAGTGAAATGGCTTTCTTCTCTTTGGGGCGAGCTGCTGGCTACGGCGCTGATAATCACGCCGCGCAATCTGCTATTCAGTGTCACGCTTTGGCGTGCAGTCTTTGTGAGCACCACGGTGTGCCCGGCACGGAGTGGAGGCCGTAGGGCGTCAGAGAAGCCGGAAGTGGAAGATAGTGGCAGAGAGCGCGCAGTCGGGATTGAAAGTCTCGTAATTGTTTTGGGGAGCTGTAATTACATTGGCAGGCTTTCCTCTGGTGGCGTGTTTATACAAACGCAGCGGCGTCTGCACTGAGCCGGGGTCCATATGTGACACACTGGGCTGCCCAAGATCCAGTCGCCCCAGGCTTTATCCTCACAGACAGACATGGCCCCAAACTGTCCCACCTTGCCGTCTGAAGTAGCGTATCGGCACACAGAAGGCGCTGCCCTTCTCTCTGACGGCAAGACGTTTATATTCCTTTTCAAAATGACTCTATTTTGTTTTGTTTTTTTTTTAAACTGTGGATGATTTGTCAGAATCTCGCCTGTCACTCCAACCCGAGCAAGTCCCCGCTGATGGATGTGCTCTATGAAGCTGATATCTACCCGACTCGATTAGGGTGTGTAATGTGACATATTGCACACTTGAGGACTTTTCTGTACCATTACATATCTTGTCATGGTGTTGTATAGAGGCGGCAGAGATACAGCACCAATCAGTGCATATGTAGTGTGTATTTAAAGTGGACATACTCTGTGTGTGTAGAGCGGATGTGCTCTGTGTATGTAGAGTGGATATACTCTGTGTATGTAGAGTGGATGTGCTCTGTGTATGTAGAGTGGATATACTCTGCGTATGTAGAGAGGATGTGCTCTGTGTATGTAAAGTGGATATACTCTGTGTATGTAGAGTGGATGTGCCCTGTGTGTGTAGAGTGGATATACTCTGTGTATGTAGAGTGGATGTGCCCTGTGTGTGTAAAGTGGATATACTCTGTGTATGTAGAGATGATGTGCCCTGTGTATGTAGAGTGGAGGTAAAATGTGAATTGTGTGCATACACATAATATGCAGTTTTATATTTTCCTAAACAGGTTACAGTTACCTAGTGCAAAATTGAGCGTCTCTCATAAGGAAACATGTCTTTTAAAACACTGCCTAGAATAGGATTTTCGTTATCTGCCATAACTCCTTCTGAAGGAGAACAACACCATTAGAAGGGAGAAAAAGACATTTTAAATTTCAGATATGATCAGTTCATGAGAGACATAATTTGAAGTTGTATAGATACCAGGCTATCCTGGGAAACCTGGATTGGATATAAAGTTCAACTTGTCCAGGCCCCTGCAGAGACCTATTCTTTAGATCCTTTTAGGACCTTCTGTAAGTCTTTCACAGGTGAACTCTCAAAGGGCAGGTTCAGGTACTGAGAGGCACATGGGTGAGTCCTATCTCAGGGTTGTGGTTTTATATGTATCCTGCACATGAAGAACAGAAAAGCCAAGGATCTCACCAAAATCGCCCTGTTCCTCTGGAGAAACCCATACATTATACTGGGAGCGCATTGTGTCCTCTTCGTGTTAGACTGGTATCCTTCCTTCATTGGCAGATTTTGCAAAATGAATTAGCCAATTTTAAAGTCAATTATTCAGTCTAATGCAGTTTACATTTAGATTGTGTTTATTCTGTTTTGGTCAGCCCAGAGTACTTAATAATAAAGGTTTGATAAGGACAGCATCATTGATGGGTATACAGTAACAGAGATTAAAATTGTATAGTATTAAAGTTTAAGTGTAGCAAGACAGACAAACAAGAATAGGAAATCTATATTTATGGTGGTTATCAGAGGCAGATAAAACCTTCTGGGGCTGTAGTTCACTGGCCAAGCCCCCTTGACATGTGACCCTGCTGCCAATCAGATAGGAGAGAGTGGGGAGTGGGCGTGGTCTGGAGGGCTGGCAATGGGCAGCCTGTTACCTAGTGCCGCTCAGCCGGCGAGCGTGTGGCCTGCGGTGCTCCTTGAGACTAACACTCCCGCACAGAGGCGTTCAGGCACAGGATGGAGGAAAGAATCCTGTAATGAGTTAGTACTGATCCAGAGGGGTGGCAGATTCTCTTAAGGACTCACACTGGGCAGCTTGTACGGCAGTGCCAGCTGACTTATTTACATTTTTATACGCCTTGACATACTTTCCTCATGCTTTCCTCCTTTTGAGAAGGCAGAGGCAGCCACTCCCTGGAGCAATTAAAGGCCTTGCTCAGAGGTGTCAATTTCAGGTCCAGAAAGTAAAAATCCAGACCACGATTTTGTTTCAACCAACTAGTTGAGCACTTTGTGACTGTGACTCTCTATGCTCAACTGATTGGTTGAAACAAAATCGTGGTCTGGATTTTTACTTTCTGGACCTGAAATTGACACCTCTGGCCTTGCTCAAGGGTCCTTTGGTGGTATAATACTACCGACCACAGGAACTGAACCGGCAGCTTTCCAGTCACAAAAATAGGGTCCTAACCCGCTGAGCCACATACTCAAGATATTAATGAAGGTTACATTTCTCTAGCACTTTTCAAGACACCCAAAGCTCTTTACAGAACCAATAGGGAGCCACAACCACTGTGTAGCATCTACCTGGGCCTCAGTTTTACGTCTCAGCTGAAGGAGACACCATTTTTACAGCACGGTGTCCCAATCGCTGCACTGGGGCATTGGGGTCAACACAGACCCCAGGACTGGCTGAATTGTTGGCCACGCCTACACCTTTTCCAGGAACAACCCATTGCTCATGGGTGGTCTCTCGTCCAAGTACTGGCCAGGCCGTAACCTGCTTAGAGAGATTAGCTAGCCTGACCTGTAGCTGGTGTGGCTAAGGCAAACTAAATCAAAGCAGAGAAGATACAGTTGTCTGTCAGTCTAAGCTTAATACTGAGATTGGATCTCTTAAAATGGCAGACAGAACATCAAACCGCCTTGATGTGTATAGCTTATATGTACTCTGTATGTCTGTAGTTATTTCCCTTAGGAGGAGCTGTGCAGTCCATCCTGAGGTTAGAGCGCACCCCGCGCGCCTCTTGTGAGAGAGCTGCGACTTCCCGACTGCCGCGGTCATCCAGCACGCTTCTGTGGCGAACGTGCAGGGAGACGTGACACTCGGACCAAATGAGTGCCGCTTATTTTCAGCGGAGGTGAACTAAGCATGAAAGGGGAGCAATCAAAGAGGCTTCGCCCGTGCTCGCTGGGATGCCCCGCGGCAAGGGCAGAACGGCGGGCTCCAACACTTCCGTGTGCACGCTGGCACGCCGCATCGCCGCGGCTGTCTGGCCCAGACCTGCCTCTTTTCGACACTTGTGTTATTTGGCCAGTGAACCGATTTGACCTCCGCTATGTGCCTTAAAAGCCCAGTTCCATATCACGCTGGTAATATCAGTTAGGAACACGGCCTCATGGACAAATGGTTCCTGGTTGAAGTTCCAAGAGAGGTTATCCTTTGTTACCACGGTTACGGGAACAAATACAGCTGTTGCGTCGGCTTAAAGGTTTATGCTAATAGAGAAATTAAGACAACAGAAAAGGCAGTTTGTGTGAATTATTCAGGGCTGTGGAATCAGGGCCCTGCTGTTGTGCCCTTGTGTGAGCCACTTAAGCCGAATTGCTCCAGTAAAATATCCGGCTCTGTAAGCACCCGAAATGAATGAAATCCAAGTTGCGTTTTTTTTTTATTCTGAATTTTAAGGACAGTGCGCTGCTTTATCCAAAGAGAGAGCGCAACCTCTGCTCAATGAGGTACTTCCTTTGTATAGTGAGACCCTTTCAAATACGATGAGACGTATCTTTAATGCCACACTGAGCTGGAATCAAAGCGTTAAAAAAAGATGAAACCCACCCAGACTAGGCCCAAGCCGCTGTCAGCTCTGATACATCACACCACATTGTTCGGTACAACCTGCTGCTGATAATATGCACCAAACATCAGCCAGAAAAATAAAATAAATAAATAACGCTGCCTCCCTCCCCTCCCTTCACATCTGCCAAATTGGTAAATAATCCGTAATTAGCACGTGTATCTTTTTCTTTTGTTCGTGTCGTGCCCCACCTACACTTTGGTACCCCCCAACCCGCCCAAACTAGAAGCTCCCAGAGAACTTAGCATAAAACAGACATTTACTTTGGTCCTTTCCTTCCAATAACATATGCAGATGTGAGGTCAGGCGTGTAAATCAATAAATTCTGGATTTTATATTTACGCTCTGATTATTTCATTGTAACAGAGACCAGCATTTGCATCATTATAGAAATGTTTGTAATACACTTAATTATTCTAAAAATATTAGCTGGGCCTTGTGCTCAATGATTGATTTACATGTAGCTAAGTAAATAATAATAAGTAAAATATATACCGAATGTTGTATTTGATGATGCAAGTCTAAATAGGCATTTGGCTCTTTTCATTGACTCTGCATCCACTTCTTACATTGTTTTTATTAATTTTGCACTATTGCACCGATCAATATAATGTTTCCTTATAAATATTGGCAGTGGTCTCAAATCTTTACTTGGACCGTGGAGTTTCCGCGACGATGCTCCCGTG
Organism: Petrocephalus sullivani; assembly: GCA_026780845.1. Taxonomy (NCBI): domain Eukaryota; kingdom Metazoa; phylum Chordata; class Actinopteri; order Osteoglossiformes; family Mormyridae; genus Petrocephalus; species Petrocephalus sullivani. The sequence continues at coordinate 2,560,738 of JAODKM010000099.1, read as the reverse complement.
ATGTCGTTGAATCTCTCTCACTCCTCTTTTCTGCGTGTTGCTCCCTCTGTTCCCCTTTCAGAGTTTTGAGGCGCACCCCGACGCGAGAGTGAGCGTGGCACATACGGTGTGGGCGGGGGGCGGCGTCTGGATGGCGTTCTCCGAGAGCTCCTCCATCCGCCTGTTTCACACGGAGACGCTGGAGCTCCTGCAGGAGATCAACATCTCGGCGCGCTCCGCCTTCCTTACTCCAGGCGAGTCGCCGGCGATGGGAGAGGCTGCGGGCCCAACGAAAGCCCAACAAACTAAACCCACCACCCAAGAGAAAAATACAGTTTTCCCTTCAGGGATAATTTGCTTTCTTCACCGAGGGGAAAAAAATAGATTTTTCTGGCTAAATCGAAGGGAAAGTGGACAAAGCCACAAAATCGGTGACTAGAATGACGTGGCACGACTGAAATAGTGGCCCTAAAGCCTGGAAGATGTTTTCTGCTCTATTTGGAAGTACTTTACAGTTTTTTTGTAGTCTGCCTGGTCATTTCTGTCCTCAAGCCTGAAAGCGCATGAATATTAAGACCCGGTGAAGTTGTGATCGAAATGGAGGCCACTAGTTAAAGGACGGAAATAAAGAGAGCAGGTCTCTAAGGAGCCGTGTGTCGTTGGAGACTAAGTTTTTCAGACAGGGGGTTATTAGAAGTGGTTGCTATAGAAACATTTTCCCTGCGACTGGAGCTGAGATTTCTGCCTTCGCTCTTTGTTTGTGCGTTTCCCTCTCATTCTCCATCTGTGAATCAATGCTACAAACATCTCTGCACTCTCCGAGCTCCCTGCCCTCCTGGCTAATAAAATATTCATCAACAAACCTGTTCCTATGCTTGTTGATCCATCTAAGTAAATGCATAAAAAACTGGAATACTGATGGGTTTCTAACAGCGATAGCCTTGCCCTTAACTTAATAACCTTAGCAAAGAGCCCTCTGCCTTTCCTCCGCATGGCCCAGGAGAAGGGTCTTAGTGGATCTGCTAAATCTAAATATATTTAAAAGAGCGCAGTCGGGCTGCCAGTATTGCTCTTGCCTTAAGGCTTCTGCTTCAGTGGGTTAAATCGAGGCCCGGCTCAGAGGTCATGTTCTGCTCGCAGTCCAGGGCTCGTGTTCAGACGGATCAGTAACTGCCATGGGAGGTGCTGGTGCCCTCCTGCCCCCCTGCCTCATGCCATCTGCTTTTCTCGATAGACTCTCAGCACCCAGGTCATAAATGGTTGAGTGGTCACTGATAATTAACGGATAATCAGAGACTAGGACTTAGGAGTGGGACTGACTACAAATTTTTATATTATAAAATAAAAGCATTCGCCAGGTTAAGAACATCTGACTTATCTGACTTACGGACAACTCGTGATTAAGAACAGACTGCCACAGAGCCAATTATATAAAAACTCTGAGTTAAATACAATGGTTCGTAATAACGAACGCACGCACTACTTTGTGACGCTTGTAAAAACATCTTGTGGCTTCAGCGGTTCGTTGGCTCGAGGTACTGCCGGTAACGTCCTGGTGACACAGTGCCCCCTATGATTGGCAGGGCAGGTTATAAGCTTCCTGGGGGCAGCTTTCCTCTGAAAACCTCAATGTCCTCACATGGCAGGATAGCCAGAGCTTGTCCCTGATCAAATGCACAAGCGTAGAGCAGCGATACAAAAAACCCTCATCTGTGCTAATTACTGCATGCATCTGCACGCTGTGCACCGCAGTGTCTGCCGTGACCGGGTAGGGTTCAGGACAGGCGCAGAAGAAAGAAGAGTTTGGTAAAGCCATCCCCTCTGGGTCTCTGCCCTCCCCCCCAGGTCCGGAGATGGTGCGTGTCACCAGCTTGCTGATCTGCCAGGGGCTGCTGTGGGTGGGCACCGCTCAGGGTGTCATCGTCACACTGCCCATACCCAAGCTGGAGGGGATCCCCAAAATAACAGGTGAGGAGTGGCAGCGGCAACACTGTCCTGCGTGGTCCTGGGTGGTGCGAATGCGTGACTCCAGCTGTGCCTGATGCCGTCGTAAGGGGCTTTGAATGAATGTGTGACTCCAGCTGTGCGTGACTCCGTCGTATAGGGCTCTGAACTAATGCGTGACTCCAGCTGTGCGTGGCTTCTTCGTAAGGGGCGCTGAACAAATGCGTGACTTCATCGTAAGGGGCTCTGAACGAATGTGTGACTCCACCTGTGCGTGAATCCATCATAAGAGGCTCTGAATGAATGCATGACTCCATCGTAGGGGCCTCTGAATGAATGCGTAACTCCACCTGTGCGTGACGCCGTCATAAGGAGCTCTGAACAGTGACGCGTACTTATATATTATATAGTATATATTCGGGATGTAATCACATATGATGTAGACCAGTGCTCTCCAACCTGTTCTTACAATGAGAACTACTTTTAAAATAAAGATCCTGGGAGCTAGATTTTAATGACTGGGGAGGGGCACTTATGAAGATGAGGACCTGATTGTTGCGATTGACTCGGAATGTCTTGAGAATCAACCTGTCGATTGCGATCAACCGGTTGGCGACCACTGCTCTAGACATAGCGGGTAAAAATTGTATAAAATATATTTATAATATAAAAATGGAAACTTTCCCTTTAAGTTTGTATTTATTGATGGTAATTGTAGTACAGCTTCGCATTATTTTTTTATGGAATTTTATTTCTACTTACACAACTTTTCTCAGCTTATGTTGTCCAATGAATTGATAGTGAGAGAAGGCAGCAGGTGCGGTCTGCTGCTGGGGCTGCTGCCTGGATAGTAACACTGTGCCAATGTCTCTGTGTGGCCAGGGAAAGGGATGACGTCCCTGAATGCACACAGAGGCCCCGTCGAATTCCTGGTGGCCACCGTCAGCACCCTGTCCCCGGAGCTCCTCAAGCGAGACTCTGAGGTGGACGGGCAGGACTCAGCCAGCGGTGGGGAGGAGCGTGTCGACTCCTCGTCGCAGGAATCCCTGCAGCAGGCCAGCGGCTCCCCAAGACGTGACGCCAAGTCCAGGGGCATCCTGTTGCAGTACCGGTTGCGCTCCACGGCCCAGCTCCCCGGCCGGCTGCTCTCGGCCCGGCCAGACGGCTCGTCCGACTCCTCGCTGGAGTCCCTGGAGCACGGCCCGGAGGACGGCTCCATCTATGAGCTGAGCGACGATCCCGAGGTGTGGGTGCGAGGCCGGACCTCTGCCCGGGACGGCAGCCGGAGGGACAAGGTCACCTCGGCCGCCGTCATCTCCGGGGGCCGGGGCTTCCGGAGGCTGGTGGCAGACGACTGGCCGGACGACTCCGAGGAGAGCTCCCTTATGGTGTGGCAGCTTCCCCTCACAATCTGATGAAGGGGGCGGGGCAGCGGGAGTCATGTGACCGTGCTCCCCCTGGTGGGGGGTGGATGCAGTGTACTGTGGGAACCTTACCCCTAAATCCCCACTCTGCCCTGGGCGCCCCACACTGGTGTCCTCCATTCTTGTTTCGATGCAGATCCCCACAAACTTTCGCCATGCTCACAGAATGCTGTATCTGCAGGGACTTCCCTGCTCTACAAGATGTGTATCTCGCTCTCCCTCCATCGAAGCTCTGTATACATATTTAAACCCTACTGTAAAGTTTGGAATGGGGGGGGGTTTGGCTGGGAGATTCTATAAACCACTAAGAATTCGTTCCAGGAACACTCAGGACCTTGTTATCAGTCTATTGTTAGCTGCATATGTTCCTGCATTTATTACTGGGAATTATCGCAGTGCGCTGCAGCAGTCGAACTGGTTTATCTTGCGTCTTCGTCGGGGGAGGATGCGCCCCCCTGAATAGCGTGGCATTTAAGAAGTAACGGTACAGTCTGGCTAACAGATTCCGACTCATTCGCAGGAGGCCAGCAGATGCTTTCCTTTGTTCCCTGTCCTGAATCCTATATCATTCCGAACGTAACAGAGTATAATACACATATGAAGGAAGCCGGGCTTTTGTTTGGCCGTGCTGCAGACAAAGGAGGGCCACAACGATGAGGGAATCTGTTGTGGAATTTTCTAGTGTGTTTCAGGTACTTAATGATACTAGTTTCACTTCCACTGAGTCATTTTGCTGTAAAATAAAGAGACTGTGTCCCACACAGACATCTGTGTTTGTCTTCAGAGTGCATGGGCTGCGGAAAAGATCCTGAGAACTGATGGTCACCTGGTCCGCTGTTCCCTGCCTCAGCGCCATCCCCGTCATTACATCTATGTCCATTTGACCAGTCGTTAGCGTACGATTCACGTTTAAGGTGGCGACTCTGTTGTGAAAAATAAATTGAATTGAGTTGAATTGAAATTGTTGATGCGAGTATTATCATTCATCAAGATTATAAATGAGTGCCTGATGGCAGGAACGTAGCATCCACTGCTTTGCTGGATAGAAGTTGTTCCCATTCTGGTGCCTGTTTGTTTGGGGGATAATTTGGTTACAAGGGCCATCGTTTTGCTTTTTTCCCCTACAAAGGCCTCATTGTCCTGGACAGAAATGTCACTTATGAAACACATGAAGGCACTCAGGGGGCGCACACTGCTCATATGGCAGGTGGCGAGCTCGCCTGCGCTGCAGAAAACCCCCGGTCTGTGCTCCTCTGAATGGCTTGGAGCCACAATTTGCTTCAATTCTGGCAGCAGGAGAGAATCAAGACATGACTGTTTTAGACACAAACTCGTATACCAGCGTACCTACAGGATCAGAAAGGGAAGTTTCCTGATGTGTGGAACAAACACAATGTCATTTATTTAGAGTAAAAAAAGCCATGCAAGAAGACTTCAGAAAATCAACCGAATAGCCATAATTTCAACTCATTTAAATGACTATTATTAAATGTAGGTAACCTTGAATAACAATGTAGGAGGGACCTTCAAACTTATCTTAATACACCATGTAAAGATCGGAAATACTTCCCATCTTTCAATTTCAGACACTTTAGCATAAGTAGTAATTTCTTTACTCTGTTCTGTCAGTGCTGTCAAAGAAAATAGCAGTGGGTTTAGGGGATAACTATTTTATGAATGTGAAGGTAGCCCTAGTAACTGTCTTTGACTAAATTAAACGTCTGCTTCTATGCAGTGGAACACGATAACGGTAAAAGGCAATCTAGGATCTAAATTAAAATCCAGATCAGCTCCACCTCCCCGGCACCCAGAGAGAGCATAGACAAACAGGTACTAGAGGTGCGCTTTAGCAGCCTGACACTATATCTACGGTGCCTCTTAAGGAAAGGATCTATATGCAACATTAATGGTTCAGAGCAGTTATGCAGTTATAATAAATATGGCTGTTTTTATAGATGCTCTGTAGTGTGATAGCGAATTCCATAATGGAAACATATGTAAATTGTATATATTAAGAACATCATGTTCCATGCACCTGTACTGGATACGTGGTTAGAAGATGTGGAGGAGAGAGGGATGGATGGATGGTTGGAAGAACATAGATATTTTTCATAGTACTCCTATGACAGAAGTCAGGTCACTGACTTGCTTATGAAGCTTTAAGCTAAATACCATGTTGCACATTTGCAGTCCTCATTTGAGCCTGTTCCATAATTGTTAAATTTCATGAATAACGTTATTAATTAAATAGTTAAATCAATATGCAAAACCAATCCCATATAGATGTAGTGGAAAAACATTCAGAATTTCAGCCAATGCCCTTTACAAACCTCAGAAATGGGAATAATGAAAAAGTTGTCAGATGTCTTTATATACTCCAGTTTTTATTGTAATTATCATTAGATCAGATTTACATTTGGCCTATATATATGTATATATATAAATGTATGTGTGTGTATATATATATATACACACACACACACACATGCGCACACGCACACACACACACACGTAATGCAGTGCTTTTTATCCCCTCACCATTGTACGAGACACACAGCTTAGCCTGAATAGAATTGTGACACATCCGTCATTCAGGAGTTCGGGGGGGGGCTGTTAATGACAGAGAACTTTGCAGGCTACTGAAATGCTAATCAGGATAACCTTAAAAGGCAGCGTCACCATAACCATTAAACCAGGCTATGGCTTTTAACTGTTAAGCCCCAAATCTGCCTTGGCAGGTGTTTCGATATTGGTCGTTGCCAGTGTAATTCGCGGCAGTAACTGTCATGGCCGTCGTCACTGTCAGTGGTGACATCTCTTACGTTCCATTTGCCAGGTATCTTACGTAACCCCACATGCATTCACCCACATTCATTATATTCCATTCCATTACACCTACTGCATTCTTCAATTAGGAAATCAATTAAATATGTTTAATTTGTGTCCACAGATTTATGGTTGGACAGGAGAGTGAATAGTTACACAGTAAATCAACAATCTAATAGGCCAATTGTGCAATATGTATGCAAGTGTTTTTTTTCCAGCTGTATATGATGATGCACTAAGATTTCTGTGAGCCTCTATTTATAATGGCTGAATATACAATATTTTGTGTGAAGAATCATCTTTTGAAATTATGAATGATGTTTTCCTCAAACAGGTTTATCAGCCAGTCAGCACAATCGCCTCACTTTTATATATATATATATATATTTTTTAGCAGGGAAGGCAGTTTAATTTTGGGTTAGTGGTTTCAGACTGGCACATTAATAACATTTTTGTGCACGTCGCAGCTCCAGCTCCAGCTCCTGTCCCCTCCACCTTGAGGCCAACAGGGGCACCAACAGGCTGGTGAATGCTAACACAGATTCCTACAAAGTGATATTCTGTCAATTCGACCATAAATCACTCAAAGGGGGAAGAGGATCAATAGTTTCCACCATTATAAACAACAGGGGGGTGATTTACTGCAGATACAGCCCAGCTGGGCCGGCGAATCGAGCCACGTGGGCTAAGAGATGCGGCTTATTAGGGACTGTGTCTCCCGACTTGGGGATCAGCGTTAGCAGACAGTGACGTGGCTGGCGGAGGGGCTGAGCCAAACACAGAGAACAGCTGTATCAGCAAGAGGGGAGCAAATTAATCCGGACGCGGGTGTCAGAGGGGCCTAATCGAAGCTGGAGTCACAACAGGCGTGGGGACCGGGGCAGATTTACGGGGAGAACCGGGACACAGCAGCAGGAATGAATAAGGCACAGGTACAGTCAATTAACATGCACACCCGCCCCCCCCCAACCCAACACCCCTCCCATAAACCCCACACCCCCCCCCCCCTCCCCCCACCCCACACCCAACCCCTACCCCTACCCCTACCCCTAACCCTAACCCTAACCCTAACCCTAACCCTAACCCTAACCCTAACCCTAACCC
>JAODKM010000099.1:2537455-2549589 GCA_026780845.1 Petrocephalus sullivani | reverse complement strand
AAATCACCCCCAACCCGCAAAAGGAGACAGTCAATGACGGTCATCACAAAGAGAAGAATCAACCATATATAGAGAAGTGTATCAATAGAATCAATATGCACTTCAAGACATTTTGTGATCTCTTCTTTCCTCAGCCAATTCCTGGCACAGAAAAGTTGTTAACCCCCAAGAAAACTCAACTTTACTGTGGAGCTATAAAAAACAGCAACAGTTTACTTCTGTTTTTTTAAGGCTATGGCCATAACCAGGTCATCCTAAATACATTGTTTCTCAGCACCACCATGGGGCCTCTTTCCTGGTTCAGACTTGTGGAGTGTCGTGGGGTGGGCGATCTTGTCCACCTCCAAGAGCTACAGCCCCAAGGGTGAAACAAGCGCCTGCTGGAAGGCAATCGGCTCCGTGCTTCCCTCCCCCTGGGATTCACTGGGGGGGTCATTCATTCCACCAGGGGGGAACAGCCAGGTGGAAGAGAAAAAGCAGATGAGTCAGCACTGACCTTATTGATCAGAAAGGCCATGAGGTGACTGCAGCACGGATCACGGCTCGGACGCACTGCTTCTTCCTGGGATCGCCGCTCGGACGCACTGCTTCTTCCCGGGATCGCTGCTCGGACACACTGCTTCTTCCTGGGATCGACACTCGGGCACACTGCTTCTTCCTGGGATCGCCGCTAGGACGCACTGCTTCTTCCTGGGATCGCCACTCGGGCGCACTGCTTCTTCCTGGGATAGCTGCGTGGACACACTGCTTCTTCCTAGGATCGCCACTAGGGCGCACTGCTTCTTCCTGGGATCGCCGCTAGGATGCACTGCTTCTTCCTGGGATCGCCACTAGGGCGCACTGCTTCTTCCTGGGATCGCCACTAAGACGCACTGCTTCTTCCTGGGATCGCCGCTAGGACGCACTGCTTCTTCCTGGGATCACTGCGCGGACGCACTGCTTCTTCCTGGGATCACTAAGCGAACGTGCACTGCTTCTTCCTGGGATCGCTGACTGCTTCTTCCTGAGATTGCCGAGCGGACACACACTACTTCTTCCTGGGATTGTCAACTGCTTCTTCCTGGGATCACTGGGTGGACATGCACTGCTTCTTCCTGGGATCACTGGGTGGACATGCACTGCTTCTTCCTGGGATTGCCGAGCAGATACACACTGCTTCTTCCCGGGATTGTCGAGCAGACATGCACCGCTTCTTCCTGGGATCGCCGACTGCTTCTTCCTGGGATTGCCGAGCAGACATGGACTGCTTCCTCTTGGGATCGCTGACTGCTTCTTCCTGGGATTGCAGAGCGGAGGCATACTGCTTCTTCCTGGGATCGCTGACTGCTTATTCCTGGGATTGCCGAGCGGAGGTGTACTGCTTCTTCCTGGGATCGCTGACTGCTTATTCCTGGGATTGCCGAGCAGAGGTGTACTGCTTCTTCCTGGGATTGCTGGGTGGACACGCACTGCTTCTTCCTGGGGATCGCTGACTGCTTCTTCCTGGGATCAGCAAACGGAGGCGTACTGCTTCTTCCTGGAATCACCAAGCACATGCGCACTGCTTCTTCCTGGGATCGCCGTACAGACGACCCTGTCCCCTCTCGAAGCAGCGGTAGGCAGACCAAGACACCCCGAGGGCTGCCATGGCAGTGCCCATCTTGGCGTTTCTGCTTTAGCTCTGCTCCGTTTGTTTCTTCCCCCGCCCCTTTTGGCTGATATCCTGCCTTCACTTTTCCCTGCCTTTCTATGGTTACGCAGCTAATAAAGAACTTTGTGCTGCGCACCCTGCAATTGCTATCTCCAGTCCCTGGATCCCCCCTTGCGCCTCGACACAGAACTTACTGGCAGAAATGAAACAGCGTAGCATCCAGTTTATTAAAAATCACCCCCAACCCGCAAAAGGAGACAGTCAATGACGGTCATCACAAAGAGAAGAATCAACCATATATAGAGAAGCGTATCAATAGAATCAATATGTACTTCAGACAAGCTGTTATCTGAGAGCCTCTGAAATGCTCTCATGGGCACCAGCACAGGTCAGGAGTTTTCTGGCAGCGGGTGAACAGAGAAGGTGCATGAGCCTTCAGTCAAGAAACGCAACCCGGGCTATTCCAGGAAAATTCTGGCGAACCCCTCAGTGGCTTTGGACGGCCGAGGAACATGGCTATCAAGTCAAGGATGAGGGGATGCTCCAGCCCTTCATCCATTTAGCAAAAGCTTCAGACCGGAGCATCTCACCTCCACATGACAGCAATGACACAGGCCTCTGTGATATTAAAGAACGCAGCTGCAGTGCTATATTTGAACAAAAACATGGCTCCACCTTGCCTACTTTGCATTCCTCAGCATAACAGGTCTACCATCTTGCTGGTGAAGCCTGATAAGCCTGGTCATGTCCCTTGGGCTTCAGCTATGGAAATGCCAGTCAAATAACAGAGAAGCCTATTGCATGAGTTCTTGTCCCTGGTGCTCTCTGCAGTGCATTCATTTCAGGACACGCGTCATTCCACACGGGTACAAGTTGCCCCTGCAGTCTGGCCCTCACGCCATGCAGAGACACCCACGCTCCCAGGGCACAGCCCCCACTGACAGCTCGAGCTGCCCCCATATGGACGTCAGGCCGGATGCTTTACCAGGGCCTGCTGATGGGGGAGGTGTCCATCTCCCGCAAGGTGCCAGGTGGCTTCATTAAGAACGCCAGGTCTCCTCCAATCAGCAGCAATCTGCCTACACAGAGTCACATAACGAATGCCACGGTTCCTCCAATCAGCAGTGACCTGCCTGCGCAGAGTCACATTAAGAACACTAGGGCTCCTCCAATAAGCAGCAAGCTACCGGGTCGGAGCCTCATTAAGAACGCCAGGGTTGCTCCAATCAGCAGCAAGCTGCCTGCATAGAGCCACACAACCTGCAGGCTAAAAGGAGAGCGGTTGGCTGGAGTGCGAATGTCAGAGATGGCCCCACGCAAGCATCTACTGGCATAAAGGCAGGCATGTGAAGCAAGGCAACCGTGGCAAGCCTAAGGGAAACAGGCCAGGAAAGGCATAGTACACACTGCACAAGGTTCCAGTCCCACGGAAACAAGGTGGTATTTCTCACAACCCACCACTAGTGGGAGCCGTGCAGAGCACAGGTGCCCTGGGTCAGACAAGGGCCGGATCCAAGCACGAACTAGGTATCTGTCTTGGGCCTGATCAGCAAAAGGGGGCCCGGAGAAAGTCATTTAAAACTCTAATTATAGGATAACAGGCAGTTGCCTACAGTCCCTGAATCACCTGCATTGTGGAGGAAGTGGAGGACGTGACTGAAAAGCAGGATCTGGCCCTGCGTCAGACAGCAAGTAGACAAGCACATCAGACAACTTTGACTTACTGGAGGTAGTTTTTTACTGAAGATAGGTATTATTGTCAGTTATTACAGGAGGAACGTATGTAGGTTTTATTGTCAGTTATTACAGGAGGAACATATGTAGGTATTACTGTCAGTTATTATATAGTTATAAATCATGAATCTCATGCTTAAACTGCAATTAGACAATTATTTCAAACCCAGTCCACCAATGTTTAAAAGTATCACATTTTGCATGTACTTCTGATACAATGTGCCAACAGAATAAACAGTGATTAATTGTAAGGCATAAGATGGGGGAAGCCTGAAATGCCAGTTTTCATATTCAGGAGAGCCAGATCTACTGAGTGAGCAGATGGTATTTTGCTTTCTTTGTACGTAAGTATCGGTACTGAAAGATGGCTACTGACATGATAGGCAGGGACAATGATCATGCAGGAAGAGTGGAAAGCTGCAAAGATTTTAGAGGATATCAAAATACCAACTAAACAGTCTCAAATGACCAATAAACCATTAGCTCATTTTGCCCTGGTCAGATTACATATCATCCTGTAATATATAACGTCAAAGAAAATTCTGAAGGAATCCGGGAGAGAAAAACTGAAAATGATACAGAGAGGCAGTCTTATGTAAGATCCAGGCCCAATGCAGGATCAGCAGCCAAGCAGAACATCTTGGCAGTAATACTGCTAACACTTGGCTGGAGAAAGCAGATGTATCAAAAGTGTTTGTTCACTTTGTATACAAAACACATCTTATCATCACAGAACAGCGATGTCCACAATAAGAGACCAGCGATCCCTTACATCAGCTCTCCACAAGCACACACACGCATACCATGTATTCCTATCTTTATGGGGACACTCCATTCATTCCTATGGGCATAACCCTGACCCCAGCTATGACACCCTTAACCCTTACCCAGCCCTAACCTTAACCATAAGTAACCAAACTAAATATGAGACTTTTGGCATTTTTAGTTTTTTGATTGCAGACACAGATTTTTATAAAATTGAGGTTATCCTCATGGAGACCAAAAAAATGTCCCCACAAGGTAGAAAATAGCTGTTTTTATCACACTCTGGGGACATTGGGTCCCCACAACGTAATATAAATATGTCCACACACACACACGCACACACACAAATTCTGCAAAAACTGCAGCAAGAACCCTAAGTCCCCAGAAGGACCCCACACAACGTGGGAAGGACCATGCAGAAGCGCACAGGCTGAGTGGAGCAGTAGCACAGGTCCCTGCCATTAAGCCAATCCCCTCAGTCAGTGAGACTATCCAAAGCCCTTTGCAGGCGCTGTAATATGTGCCAGCCACCTTTAGTCACACACACTGTACACATTAACACTCTATTATATTATTACATTTAAAAAGACAGCCGATAAACACAACAAATATTCCATCTCAAATATTTGTCTAGCCTTAATAAAATCCACTATATGCCACTGACTACTTTTTGAAAATAAATGCAGACTGAGTAATGGCACAGGGCTGGTGAATTTGGGCGAGTTCTTGAGTTACCATGGTGACTGATCAACAGCATGGTAACTAATTTTAAATCTAAAAATCTAGCTAAGCTGGATTGAATGGGTCACTGGTAGGGTAGGGTATACGTGGTCATCTGGTGTACATCCGAAAAGGGAGGAGAGAGTTTGACACAGGCTCCTTGGGAAGGGCTTGGGCATGCCTGCATTATGGGAAGGGCCTGGGCATGCCTGCATTATGGGAAGGGCTTGGGCAGGCCTGCATTATGGGAAGGGCTTGGGCATGCCTGCATTATGGGAATGGCTTCGGCATTCCTGCATTATGGGAAGGGCTTGGGCATGCCTGCATTATGGGAAGGGCTTCGGCATTCCTGCATTATGGGAAGGGCTTGGGCATGCCTGCATTATGGGAAGGGCTTGGGCATTCCTGCATTATGGACGTCTGGCTCCGTCTGGCAGTACCTGCTAGTGCCTGCACCTTGCATCCTGTGCACTGCCCCTTTGTGTTAATAAAGTCTTTGGGTGAACTGCGTTGTCTTACGCCTCATTCCAGCCCTTGTGAGTGACCTCTCCACTCAGCTTGCATAATAGCACAATTTCAATCGCTTTCTGTGTATTAATTGTGTGTATCAATTTCAACAGCTTTAGACAAATGCTGAATGTTTTAGCTGAATTGGTGTAGGGTACTTTCCTTAGCCATAGGAATCAAAATCAAAACACTGTGAACCAGCAAGAACTTGGCTCACAGATAAGAAAGGATCAAAGGCACAAATATTGCACAGGTGCAGCAACCTGGTTACAGAGAGCAGCCTGAAAAGCTACAAATCAAGTTGGGTTTTGTGTATTTTCATCTTCAAATCCTGAGGTTGGCTATGTGGTATCTTCTGAATGTCGTAACCCACTGGAACCACTAAGTGCATCGTCTAGTGAAGAGGAGCTGAAGAAGTCAACAAGCTTAAAAGCCATAAAGATCATTGCAGTGAAGTACCAGGCGCTGCTGCATGTATGAATCAGCAGTCGTGCAGGAGATGCGATGGGAAGGAACAAATCTCAGGCAGATGCTGATGTGTTCCTGCCAAAAGCCACTGCATCTTTCAAGAGTTTTGGGTTTTTCTAGTAAACTTAGTCTGTCCTACACTGTTAGCTTTGGTAAAGAAGCAGACCCACTCAATAGAATCATCATGAATATGACCTGCCTGCACAGGTGGTTTCTCAGCTGTTCAAAATCACAGAGCATCTGTTCTCTCAGGTGAGTGAGAACTCCACTGGGTGGAGAAAGGCCAGCAGAAAGGAAAGTGATTTCTATCACGTGCCGTTGACTTCCCTTCGGCCCTGCTCAACTGATCTACTAGAACTTGGTGAGTTTTCAGTCAGCAAATGCAGAGACACTGGTCATCTGTGTGAGAACACAATGTGTGTTTTTTTTTTCACCTATGCTGGAAATGATATATATTTCTGTCTGTCTGCAAGATGACGTTAAAACTCAAATCTGATAACTGAAAGGGAGAAATGATACCTCTGCCCTAAGAAAATAGTACTAGTGTAATATTTCAGTAACAACAAGCACCCTGTTGTGAAATGCAGCTCCTTCCATTTTCTATTCATATTTTATTATTATTTGTACTGTCGGTGCTGTATTATGCTGCATTATTATGTGTAATATACACTTATTGGGTTTAAAACAGCACTCTGTGAATGTGCAGGTAAGCATCATTGCACCACAGTGTCATTGGATTGGGACTGAATGTGACCTTATATTCTGAGGCTTATTCTTGTGACTTTACCCAGGGTTTTGTGGGTCCCTCCCAAGGTATAATGTCCAGGTGCATCAGCTACTCTCCACACATTTTGTGTATAATATTCAGAGATGGGAGACACACATAGCCCACACTGACACATCTAAACTGAAAACATTACACGTAATCAGACTTTTTTATTATTCCAATGGGCAATTATTGTTGAATACTGCAACCACTATTCTAGTGTAGACTATGCAAAATAAAAATCCCCCTCCGCCCCCACCCCACAAAAAAATGAAAGAAGGAGGACTGTAATCACGACCAACAACAAAAAATTCTGTGAACTAAAAGATCACTAGATGAATTGTGTATGAGTGCAGCGAGTGTGTGTTAACCCGGGAGAGAGAGCGAGAGAGACGGCGAGCAAGCCAGCCAGTATGAACTGCTATAATACTCCCGAAATGTTGCGGGGGAAATCAGTTTACGTTTTTACAATTTAATTGGACGTAGCCGATTACTTATGTATCTCGATATATTACTCTCTTCCCCCTGCTTGAATTGTACAATGAGCAGTTTGTGCGGACTACCTAATTTCCCTCCTTTAAAGTGGCGGACGACAAGCGGCCAAAGAATGGAGAGCAATTAAAGGATTGATTACAAAACATGGAGAGGATGATTGCTTTTCCTTTATGGCTCCTCGTGTGCGTAGAACTAATGGATAGAGCTGTGGGTAAGTCACACAGTTTTGCGATGGTCTCCGTCAGACGCGAGTCTCTTTCCCGTGATGTTTCCTGTCATCTGTAGCGCATTCGCGCAGAATAGGATTCTCGCCAGTTCTTTTAATAGGCTGAATAAACAAACGTTTCTTTCCTGGATTAATTTCTCTGGGGCTTCCTGCAGTGTGAACGTGTTTAACCAATGGTGCACGCTATATATATATATATAAACCACATAACAGTGCCTTTGCCTCTGGTACCCTGTCATCCAGCGTCTCGCCCGTTAATTGCCGTATGCTGCACGTACGGGATATGCATCGTGGTAACTTTTATCCTTGCTTTAAATCGGACTGCAAGATCGAGGGGTTATATTGTGCTGTCAGGACGATAAAATTGTAAATTTGACGATGTGGTACCTACCCGTCCCCCGGCGGAGACCCTGCAACTAGTGCATGGGGGAGCGCGTCTCGGCCCCCCGGTGCTTAAAACGCCGCTGATTCGCGTCGCTGCGGAGCGGAGCCGCAGCATCCCGGCGGCGCCCGGCGCGTCTGCGGCCGCGATCCGCCCGGCACCCAGGTGCCAGCCGAGGCGCTCCTGCTTACACTGCGGTAAAGTGCTGAAGACGCGCTGCTGCCGCCGTGAAATTAGCAATTTGCACATTTCCGCAAAATCTGCAATTTGCTCCTGCCACTCTTCCATCAGCCTTACATTAAAAGTGACAAATAATAGCCGTCTAATTGTATTATTGTCTTCTTTTATAAAACGATCTTTTATTTTATACTGTCTGTTTTGTTGAATGAGTAATCAAAGTGACTCAGATATGCGCGGTGAATAACTGTAATTATCGCATCTGAAATGGCACAGTTCGGGGCAGGGACGTCTACAGCATCCTTCATCCCGGCGCACGTTCTTTGTCAGAGCCAGAATTGCAGATATGGAAATAGCTCGCAGCTTTTGGATATGAGAAGTGTTCCCTCTCACACCTCCCTGCCTCTTTGAAGTTTCGCTTGCACTGAGGACAAAGTAGACACGTTGAGTGCTCCGACTGTGAACAGGAGCGGACTTTAATGCTGATTCTGCGGCTCCCTTCGCAGCAGCGAGGACGCCACAAGTTTGTCAAACTCTGCTGATGCGCTCAGTGCCCAGAGAGCCGCCCTTTGTCCATTAATCAGATGAATGGAAGAAGCGGTGAGAGCCCACAGCCCTCACAGGCATATATCTGGATTATCCGCCGCACTTAAAAAAGAGCCGCCTTACATTATTCTCAAAATAACAGCGGCCAGTTGTTGACTGAGTAGAGCTGACGACGTTTCACTGTAAGAGGCCATTTTATTCTGAAAATGCTTCTCCCTGCTTATTTCCAGAAGATTCTTTGCACTTATGCTGTGCAGCTCAAGAACATTTTATCCCGGTAACATTTTGTTGAGCACCCAGCCTGTGTTAAGCCCAGTAACATTAATGGTAAACACAGCCTCCTCCTTTGTACTGAATAACAAAAAATAGGTTGTGCATCTATGAATATGTTATTGCAATTAGCATACAGGCAGTGGGGTCAGCTCCTGAGCTGTGTGAGAGGAATTTGCCTCTTCTCCCCATGTTTATTTATTTTTTTGTGGAATAGACTCCATTTCCCGGGATGGTCTCCATTCTCACTGCTACCCCATCTGGATGCAAGGTCATAGGTAGATGAATGGACAGATATATAGTTATCTGTACTTATCCATTTTTAATGCGCTATAAACCTGTAGAGTGGCCCATAGCCATGGTTGATTCCATTCACCCTTCACAAACAGGGTTCTGTTGACAGTAGCCGCCCTTGCACATTTGTATGTATGACCCTCCAGACTCTGCCTTTGGCTAAATCTCCATGCAGCTTTATGACTCTTTATATGGTGATAGCCCTCAAATGGTGATCCGAAGCCTTGCCTGAGCATCATTTGATGTTGGGTACCACAGAACGTGAGCAGGATGCTAGGCCATTATGCGACTACTCATTTTTTGAATCCTTTCCCTAATAGTAAAATGCGAATTATCAGAATATTTTCCTTGACCTGGGAAAATTAAAAAAGTGACTACACATAGGAAATTTCAGCCGATGCGAAGTTGTATTCAGTGCGCATGACTTATTATGTGAGAGCAGCATTAGTATACATAGTTTGGTCTTCACCGCTTCTGGAACTGGCCTTGATGGCTGCCAGTTACTGCTGACAATGTTGACAGTCCTAAGGTAAAGATAAGATGGGGATTTTTTTTCCTCTTTGACACTTAATGTCAAGTTGTCAAGGACAAAATGAAAGCATTGCCTTGAGTCGAGCTATTAAACGATTTGTGGCATTCCTGCTCGGTGATGACCCAGCAGCACAAATAAGTAACAACTCCCAAAAATGTGAGGGTAATATGAAGATGTTTAAGTGGGCGTGTCATGGGTTTATGAAAGAGCCATATAGCGAAACTAACATACCCTGGACGTGGTATCAGGAAGAGCAGAGCGCATGTCGGGCACCGTCAGGATAGGGGAAGTGTGGCATATACATTTGTTTTCCTCACACAAGTCATCCTGGAATTCAGAAATCCAGGGATATGGCTTCCTACCTGTCCGAGATGATCAGGGATGCACGACTGATTCCCAGGCATGCCACATGTGCCTCCTTGGTGTCGTGACTCAGGCGCTTAAGCCTGACCGTCATTCGTCCGCTCTGCCTCCCGTCGGTCTTCCCCACATCATGCAGGTGGACTGCACTTCTCCTGCCCCTGGATTTAACACAAGGCTCCTTTTGGCTTCGTGGAGGTTTGCAGTCGAGCTGCTGCAGATTTCTTCCTGTGGTTACTACTGGATTATAGTCTGCGGTGTTATCTGTCCACGAGCTGACATCGAGAATGTATGAGGCCCCTGCCGTCCTGCATCAGTTCCCGATAGACCAGAGTACCTTCTGAAGTGACTCCCTCTATTGCCAGGAAAACAGAGCAACTTCTGCACCAAGAATCATGGGGTGAAGCAGATACACAGATATCAGATTACCAGCCACAGCTAGGGAGAACGTTCCTCCAAGACTAAAAAACTGTCACAGCCATAATTTATCAATGCCCATTCAGTTATAAGAAATAGGGCCTATAATTTAGTGTAAATTCATCATTTCTTTTAAAATGGAAGCATCATTCATCCATTTTAAAAAGGAAATATTAATGATTTCCATCCACTCTCTTGTGGTATGGTGGTCAAGAACAGTGGTTTCCAACCCTTCAATGCACAACTATAACTAAACTAAAACTAAATAAAGCTAGAAGGGAGGGAGGTGTTTCCAAAGCCCCCCGCATTCCAAGGCCCCACTAAATACTGGCCATAGACCTGGCCGGTTGGGAACCCATAATCTAGAGCAGGGATTCCCAACCCAGTCCTCAGTTACCCCCCAGACAGTCTACGTTTTTCCAGGAGCTGGGAGGGAGCAAAACACAGATCTAGAAACATGGATCTAGAAACACGGATCTAGAGCCTAACCCAGAAAGTATAAGACATGACAGGATTTGCAGTGGACAAGATACTGGCCAACCGCCAACTGTTCCTCTTTCAATCGTCTGTCCATCTGCTTTTTTTCCCATTGCTGCTCATCTGGTGTAGAATCTGGAGCTTACTCCCAGGAGAGCCGCAAACAGGAGCCGCAAGGCAGGGGCCGCAAACCTTCGACTGGACGCTGATCCATCACTTTAATAGTTCCTGTTTAATAGAAACATTTTATCACCACAGACAAACAGTTTCTTCAAGGTGATTTTAGAACCACTAATGCCATTAAATATTAATGCATACAACTGCATGTAATTCGGTTACATGCTGTATTTTAACATTTATCATGGTGTTTCAATCAGACACTTTCTTTAAAAAGTATTATGGCGTTGCTCGTTTTCGGTTTGGCATATGGAGAGGTGTTAGGCTCCCGCTGTATTCTGTGCCTCACTGCCTGCTTATCCTTGTCCCCATGTACTTAGCTTACATGTTCTCTTTTTACCTGCTGGGTAACAGCCAATAATCCGTTTATTCCAAAATCTGCAGCTGAATTAACTCCACAGGTTATCTGCTGTGTGTAGGACAACTTGACAGGGGTTAGCAAATTAATAAATTGTTCCTGCTGCTTAAAAAAAAAAATCGCCATATCAACGTACTGCAGAACTCTCACTGCGGTCTCTCCTGGGCCACTCCGGCTGGCTTTAATTGCAGCGTAACGAGAAAGCCTTTGAACGCTGCATTGTAAGCATATAGGGGGTTACAATATAACCTGTAAAAACTGTGGCTATAATATTACCTGTAAAAACTGGAGCTATAGTATAGCCGGTAAAACCTTCCCTGTGCCAGTAGGAAGTATTAGACTTTGTTATAGTTACATATCCAATCTGCGCCATTCTGTAAAGCGTTCCAGTTAAATAATGGACATGTGCAAAATAGTAAAATGTATTGAAATAGCTTTAAACTCTATAAACGTAACTAAAATACACTTTACATAAACTTCTTTAAAAAGGATTCAAAATTTTTAATTCCACGGTCAAAAAACTGTTTTGCTCCATGCTTCTAAAATTCTTCCAAAAAAAAACTACAAGTGACCATGGGTTCTTTCCTTATGCCAAACAGGGTCATACCAACACCATCAGCATAGGGTCATTTCCTAACGCACAAACAGGGTCATACCAACACCATCAGCATAGGGTCCTTTCCTTACACACAAACAGGGTCATACCAACACCATCAGCATAGGGTCCTTTTCTTACCCACAAACAGGGTCATACCAACACCATCAGCATAGGGTCCTTTCCTTATGCACAAACAGGGTCATACCAACACCATCAGCATAGGGTCCTTTCCTTA
>JAODKM010000099.1:2517632-2528525 GCA_026780845.1 Petrocephalus sullivani | reverse complement strand
TCACCTACCCCAGTATCACCTAGCCCAGTATCACCTAGCCCAGTGTCACCTAGCTAACCCAGTGTCACCTAGCCCAGTATCACCTAGCTAGCCGAGTGTCACCTAGCCCAGTGTCACCTATCCCAGTGTCACCTAGCCCAGTATCACCTAGCCCAGTGTCACTTAGCTAACCCAGTGTCACCTACCCCAGTATCACCTAGCCCAGTATCACCTAGCCCAGTGTCACCTAGCTAACCCAGTGTCACCTAGCCCAGTGTCACCTAGCCCAGTATCACCTAGCCCAGTATCACCTAGCTAGCCGAGTGTCACCTAGCCCAGTGTCACCTAGCCCAGTGTCACCTAGCTAGCCCAGTGTGTCCAGCACTCATGCCATCTAATGTAAATTGTCTGTCAAGTGATTTTTTATTTTAAACGCATTTTTACGCATTTTCCAGTAATCAGCCACCCCACCACGATTACTACCACTGCCTGTGCACCGAAGGCAATGCGGGAAGGGCAGCTCCAGGATGGGCGCTTTCTAGGGAGCTTAAATGGGAATCAGTGGCATTAAACAGAGAAAATATTTTCTGATATTTATTCTGAAGAAGTACCAGCGAGGGTAAATTAGAAACTTGAGGCAATTTATGTGTAAAACTAATGCTACGAAATAAGTTGCGGTGCCCAAAGCTTTTTGTCGGCACATCCAGACTCATCCCTTCAGCAATAACATTTACAGCCGCAGCCTTAACGAGCAAAGTAGCACATGTTTTTATGGCTGGTGACAGGGGGCGGGTCACCTTCAACAGGGGCATCGAGGCCCTGGCAGATTCTGGGGGCTTTATACTTTATAGCTGGCCCAGAATCTACTGTCGGGGCCCACCCCCCCACCGGGCAAAATCTACTGTCAGGATCCACCCCCCCACCGGGGGAAATCTGCAGGTGGGGCCCTTAGCAGGGGGTCCAAGGCATCATTTTGTCAGGGGGCCCAGAATTTCTAGCTACATCCCAGGGTGGGAAATCTTAGAAGTGGCAGGGAATCCGTGCTCGATCAGTACCATGTAAGTTGTGTTCTATCTGACTGGAAAATAACCAGAATACATTAAAGCTATAGTAATTTTTCTGTATGATGAAAAGTCGGAAATCTCATTCTTTTGCTTTATTGAACGTTTGCTTAGCATGTCTGATAGAAAGATAGATTTCAATGTCTAATAAAATCGAATAGTATGTCTTTTATGACCATGCTAAGTATTACTATACAGAGTGAGAACAATACAGGAATAGATGTGTGTGAAACATCAGAAATAATGGCAGCACAGTACATACGCACATACTACATTTCTGAACATAATGAAACGAATTATCCAAGTAAGGCAAATGATCTAGTAAAAGGAGATAAAACGTGCCCTAAAAGGTTTAGCATCTGTTTCTCGTAGTAGAGGAAGCAACAACAGCCACTTCTGAGCGAATGCACTATATTCTCCCATATTATGTACAGCCACTCTAAATCCATAGGCATCAATATGGAGCTGGCCCCCCCTTGCAGCTATAACAGCAGCTACTCTTCTGGGAAGGCCTTCCACAAGGTTTCGGAGTGTGTCTGTGTATTTTTGCCCATTCATCCTGATATGCATTTGGAAGATCAGGCACCAAAGTAGGACATAAAGTCCACGTCCTACTTCATCCCAAACGTGTTTGATAGGGTTGAGGTCAGGGCTCTGTGTGGGCCAGTCAAAGTTCATTCACACCAAACTCACCCAACCATGTCCATGGGCCTTATTTTGTGCACTGGGGCACAGTCATGCTGGAGCAGAAAAGCCCCCCCCCCCCAAACTGCTCCCACAAAGTTGGAAGCATAGAATTGTCCAACATGTCTTGGTATGCTGAAACATTAAGAGTCCCCTTCACTGGAACTATGGGGCCAAGCCCAACCCCTGAAAAACAGCCCCATACCATTATCCCTCTTTCACCAAACTTTAGAGTTGGCACCAGGCAGTCAGATAGGTCTTGTTCTCCTGGCATCCGCCAAACCCAGACTCGCCTATCAGACGGCCAGACAGAGTAGCCTGATTTGTCATGCCATAGAACACATTTCCACTGCTCCAGACCTGTATTTAAAGTTTTCAAAAATAACATATGACTCTTATTTTCTACACATATCACATAAACTCTTTATGTGACACTCAAAATAACTGTCATTAGACATATATGCCCTTTATCCATGTTAAATATATATGAAATGAAGGTACTGTCAAACATATAATCATGTACAATCCATATTAAATCAATGTGCCATCTTTGAATGAGCTCAATTGAATCATAGACAGTGGATCCACGAAGCTATAATGAGTGTTTTGAAAAGGAAACTTGCTCTGAGCAAGGTTATAACAGGTTTGCATTTTAAATTACTTTTTATTTTTTAATTCATTTTCACTTTTTGTTTTCAATTTCAGTTTTTATTTGTTTTTAAGATGGATTTGCTATTTAGTTTTGTTTCATAAAAAAATACTTAGTTTTAGTTTAGTTTTTATTAGTTTTAGTTTTTTGTAATATAAGAGGCATGATTCAAATAGGTCAGAAAAAGTATTGTGTAATAAAAACTCAACAAAACAGCTCCTTTTTCAAAAATGCATTCACTTAGAACAAATGAGCGACCACAAAAAGAAACAAACTATAAAAGATGTGTGTCAGTCACTGTATTTGCGTATATGTGTGTGTGTGTATAAATGTGTGTGTGTGTGTGTGTGTGAGAGAGAGAGAGAGGGAGAGTTACAGAGATGTGATTGTTCTCACGCCAGAGACAGAGTCATATTCAACCTATGACCCAGTTATATTTCAAATGATCCCAAATGGTACTACGACACTTTCTCCCCACTTTGGCTGCTGTGGTAGTCAGTATAAATGGACAAATTGACAAGTCGGGTGCTTTTCCACCACACCAGATACCGTGCTTTTGGTACTTCAAGAAAGTACCAAAAGTACGGCACTTCAAGGTGTTCTGCTGGCATAAGAACTGGTACCAGCGCTGAATGGGAGGCTCTTTTTATACCCAGTCATCTTACGGACCTGGTGCCAATCAGCCTAATTAGCTATGTGATTCACCGGGTGTTTTGTTTCAGCATCACACAAATTTCCCAGTCTTTTGTTGTCCTTGTTTCTGACATCGAATTCAATTTAAGCATATATTTGTCATAAAGAAATATATATAACATTTCTCAGTTTCAACATGTGATATGTCTTTGTTCTTTTTTAAATTAAATATGGGTTTATATAATTTGCGGAAGGGAGGCATGGCCGGCATGTTGTCTGACACCGCTGGGAGCAGGGTTTGAGCCTCTGATTTGTATATCATTGCATTGTGTTATTTACATTTTACGCAGCGTACAAACTTTTTCGGAAACGGGGTCGTGATTGAAATAAGAAAAATGCTTGATAGCCTTATATGAACCATGCTGTTTATTTTTATATGGGGAGCCCAGTGGCAGTGTGCTCTATACCCTGCCATCCAATGCTTGGCATTGTGAGGCTTGCGTGCAGCTGCTTGGCCATGGAAGCCATTCCATGAAGCTCCCGGTGCTGCGGTTAATGCCAGAGGAAGTTTGGAACTCTGCAGTTATTGAGTCAACATTCGACTTCTTGCATTTCAGCTTTCACACTCTATGGACCTTAGCACTCGGTGACCCCGCGCTGTTACTTTACACGGTCAGTCACTCCATGGCTAAGTTTCTGTTGTTTCTAAACGCTTCCACGTTGCAATGATACCACTTACAGTTGTCTGTGGAATATCTAGCTGGGAAGCAATTTCACAAACTGACAGTGCAAAGGTGGCATCCTGTGACAGTACCACTCTAGAATTCACTGAGCTCTCAGAAGGACCCATTCTTTCACGAATGTCTGTAAACCAGACTGCATGACTAGGTGCTTGATTTTATATACCTGTGGCCATGGATGTGAATGAAATGATTGAGAGATGTATCTCAATACTTTTCTCCATATAGTGTATATAAAGTCATTATCTGACTAAAACAACTAAAATAAATATGACCTTCACTTTAGGGCCCTAGAGCAAAGTATTTCCCCAGGAAAACAAAAAAAAAACCATTATAAAAATGAATGAAAGAATCAATAAAGTATTCCATGCAAATTGTTGAGTGAGTTATTTTCGTACAGAAGTGTTGATGCTTCACACCTCCATGGTATCTGGTCCAAACCAACCATCCTGGTTTGACTAGAGTTTGGGTGTTCAGTGAAGGAAAGATGGAGTGTGGCTCACTGGGTATGGCCTCTGTGCCTTTGAGTGGGAGGCTGCCAGCTCCAGGTCCCGTGAGTCCTTTAGTCCCCTGAAATGTCCTGGGTGTGTATGTCTCAAGGAGAGCAGGGTGGGGGGTGTGAGAAGAAGTTTTGATGTACTTGTGCAGATGGCAAGTATCATGTCATTATTAGCTGTATAGATACCAGTGCCCAATACATGGTGAATAGTCGTCTTTCGTCAAATCATGTTTCTACGAGTTGATAGATGAGGTTCAGTTAACTGAATTTACTTAAGGACGTCTACTGTAAGGGCTCAAGTCGTCAACACATAGTGAATAGTCGTTACAGCTAGCCAAGCATAAAGGGCAGTATAATAGTTTAGATGCCGTGCATGTTGTTCCATCCATCTCATGTCCTGCTTCTTACTTAACGCTTGGTTAAATAAGCTGTGACAGAAAAGGATTTCTGCAAGCGTGCCCCATGCCTGCAGAAGCCTACCCCCACACATGCATACTGGTCTTATTTCTGTAATAATTGTCACATTGACACATTTAAGTGTTTCATTGTGCTGTTGCTATGGATGTGTAAACAGCACACGCTCTGTCTGTTTGGATGGCATTCCTCTTCTGATACAGGGAGTGTAGTCACTACTATTCAAAATGATAAAATAAATATTTGAAAATGGAGCTTAAAAGCCCTTGAGCGACACATTCATGCAGCGGGTTTCCAGCGTAAGTAGGGGGCCAGCTGAGTTTTAATCCGCCTCGCAGCACTGAAAAGTTTGCATGAGTGGTTCATTTTTATCCACATCTCTGCCTCCTTGTACTAAAGCAAACAGCTATTGAGGTTCACCTCCTGAGTTTATCATATCATCCAGCACAATTTAGGCAATTGGCAGGCAGCGTCCCAGAGTATGTAGCTATGGAGGATACCAAAAAATTCTCTTCCAGCAGCTTCCCCGGGCCTTTAATGATTCATGGAATTTCAAACAGTGAACGGAAATTGAAATGGGGAGCGAGTGATTTTAGAGGGTGTGTTTGCGTGGCATGCCTGTTGGGCAGATGTGAGCCACATTACCTATGATACTAGCTACATGCCTTTGCTCCGCTCTGTTTGCATTAGCAAATTAGTCTGGAGGCATTGGCTGCACTGTGTTTAGATTCTCTTAGGTCACAAGCTCTTACCTCTCATAACTGAATTGGTATCCCTGGATGGCACCTTGAATGATTTAAGTGGGAAGCTGTAGGATGTGACTGTTATGCACAGAAGCTTGGAAACCTCAAGGCACGGCAAATCATAAGTCAAATAAAAAAGTGGCAATGATTCGACGTGAAACTCCATTTCCACGAGGTGCAAGAGCGGCTTTCGCGCGTGGGAGGAGCTCTTGATACCCAAGGAAGCCCACTTTTGCTTTGCAGTTTTGCAATCTTCTGCTTTGGAGCTTGTGGGTATTTCTACGCCTTGGCTCCTGCCGTGCGGCGGTAATTTCGGCGGAGCTGTTTCCCTGGACTTGGATTTCACCGGCCTCTGTCGTGTCAATTAGCAGCAAATGACTCCCATCCAGAAGAGCATAACCCTTCAGCAGTCTCGTGTTGTTGGGGGAATTGTGGAACAGAATAGGGCTTGGTGCTCGCCCATGCTCTCCTGAACGTATGCTCATTATAATTACATCCTTTGTGCTCTGTGAGTCTAATGGGCTGCCAACGGTAACGTGCGGTTAGAAGGGCCACAGCCATCAGCAATTATGTGGGCTAATGACATTGACTGATCTAAATCTAAATCCTTCACTCGGTATTCCTCTTAAGAATGAAATGGGATATTTTTAACCTAGCTGTCTTTAGTGTGCGATTTAGGAGGCCATATTAACACTGCTAGTGGGTGCAGTCTTAATTTTAATTTAGAAAAATATAGAGACAGCTCAGAAACTCCCATTGTTATCCAAGTGTGGGAACATTGCTGAGAGCATATTATTTTTGTGTTTTATCCACAGTCACGTTTGTTGTATACTGAGCTCTATAAATGTATTGCTTCAGCTGTTTAGAAGGCTAATTTAAGCTTGCCTTGCACATAATTATGCGAATAACAGGGATTTATATGAATTGTATATGTGTCTGTACAGTTAATATTAAGGCCTTTGATTTTTGCATATCCCATCTAGCTCTCCTATGAGGTCAGACACATGTAGAGGTGAGAGTGGAGTTTGGTGTTGCTGTAGGGTCAGATTTATTGTGTAGCCCAGGGCTTCTGGGAGTTTTACTAGCATAAACATGTTCTGAGAGCAAAATGAAAAATGACTGGTTCAGAGAGATAACCAATAAGATTGTAGCGGAGGCCAGTCCAAACAAATAGAGGAGGCGGGACCAAGAAATCTCATTGGTTGGTCTGATATCTGACACACGATTTGACATGTTTGTGTAAGTAAAACTCCTCATGAGCTGGCCCGAGTATATTTGAATTGGCATTGACAAGGGCCGAGCTGTAATATAACTACTTTGTGAGCCATGGGACTTGAACAAGCAACCTACCAGATGCACCTCTAACCCACATACCCACAAACGGCCCCAAAGGTCTATATAGACCAGTGTTGTTGCTGTGGTTGTAGCCTGATGCAGATGACGGTGGCTCCCTGTGGGTTCTCCAGTTTCCCTCCACAGTCCAAAAACAAGCTGTGGTTAAATGGAATTGCCAAACCGCCCTTAAGTGTGTAAGTGAACAGTGCGTGTGCCCTGTGATGGGCTAGCTCCCCAACCTGGGCTGTTCCCTGCCTTGTGCCCTGTGACAGGTTGATGGCCCATCCTGGGTTGTTTCCTGCCTTGTGCCCTGCAATGAGCTGGCCTCCCATCCTGGGCTGTTCCCTGCCTTGTGCCCTGTGATGGCCTGGCCTCCCATCCTGGGCTGTTCCCTGCCTTGTGCCCTGTGATGGCCTGGCCCCCCATCCTGGGCTGTTCCCTGCCTTGTGCCCTGCGATGAGCTGGACTCCCATCCTGGGCTGTTCCCTGCCTTGTGCCCTGTGATGGGCTGGCCCCCTATCCTGGGCTATTCCCTGCCTTGTGCCCTGCAATGGGCTGGCCACCCGTCCTGGGCTATTCCCTGCCTTGTGCCCTGTGATGGCCTGGCCCCCCATCCTGGGCTGTTCCCTGCCTTGTGCCCTGCAATGGGCTGGCCACCCGTCCTGGGCTGTTCCCTGCCTTGTGCCCTGTGATGGCCTGGCCCCTCATCCTGGGCTGTTCCCTGCCTTGTGCCCTGTGATGGCCTGGCGCCCCATCCTGGGCTGTTCCCTGCCTAGTGCCCTGTGATGGCCTGGCCCCCCATCCTGGGCTGTTCCCTGCCTAGTGCCTTTA
Source organism: Petrocephalus sullivani (assembly GCA_026780845.1). Lineage (NCBI taxonomy): Eukaryota > Metazoa > Chordata > Actinopteri > Osteoglossiformes > Mormyridae > Petrocephalus > Petrocephalus sullivani. The sequence continues at coordinate 2,520,957 of JAODKM010000099.1, read as the reverse complement.
GGCTCTGGACCCCCTGTGACCCTGAATAGGACAAGTGGTTACAGAAATGGATGGGTGGATGAACAGCTCTGATTCCATCCATGCAAAGCACCTTCAGCTACTAGCAGGTGATTAACTTAGCTTTGAAACCTGATGAAGCTATCATGTATTCCATGTACTTAAAAGATGGCCGGTTCTTTTCGTCCCTTCTAAACCTCTGGCTTCGTAAGAAAGTGTGAGTAACAGTGAAGCGTCACGAAATCCAGCTTCCCGAAAGCCGCAGACTCACACTGTTGGAACAATCAATACTGTTGATTGAGTGTATTGGACAAGATTGAATGTCGTGCATGACAGCCGAATTTAAAACTTCACATACCTGATAGGTGCTTTAAAAAGCTCCCTTGTCATCAAATAAAAAATCAGACTTTCAGATAAATATAATAACTGATGAGACTGGCAGTGAGAGGAGCGTTTCGTGCACCCCACAGCTCCACCCCTCTTTGGCTGTTGTCAGACCTGACAAATGTCTAAGTGTCTTCCTGCAGACCTCTATAAAACCCTCTGGCTGGATTCATATTTTTCACCTTATCAAAGGTGAATTTGTGATTATATATTGCTGTCACGTGGAAGGGATTTTTTTTTCATTGTTGTGATACAGGTGTACCTGAATATTGGGAAGGATCTGGAAATTAAATTGAAAAAGGAAATACATCCGAGAAAATGATGGCGTAGATCCCTGTGTTGTGTATTAAACTGAGCTATAGTATGTTTGCGTTACTACACGTCGCACTGGTATTTTCAGAGAGACCATATTTGTCATGAAATTCCTTTGTCATTTTTTTGGATTATATTTGTTTGCAGTGGGGGTGGAGTGGGGTGGGGTCTTTCATATGGTGTCTGGTGGCCTATGTGAGGACACTCTCCCTCACTCAGGACTGACAGAGACAGGAAGGCACACTGGGCTTGTGCACAGGAAGGCACACTGGGCTTGTGCACAGGAAGGCACGCTGGCTTTGTGCACAGGAAGGCACACTGGCTTTGTGCACAGGAAGGCACACTGGCTTTCTGCACAGGAAGGCACACTGGGCTTGTGCATAAGTGGAGCCACTGACCCCAAGTTGACCGGCTTGAATAAATAAAATGGCTCAGCTGTTGTACCCTAGAGAGGGGTATAAAATCCACATTTCTCCAGTAAAGTTTCACTGCATGAGTCATCAAAGTGCAAAATGTCAGTCCCCCTGCCTAAGAAAGCTTGTTGAGCCAGTAAGTGCTAGTAAAACAATCCAGCTGTCTTTTATTCAGTGCCCCTGCAATCTGTCATTTTACAATTCACTGTCAGTTTATCAATGAAAAATCAATATCTGTGCCTCCATGTTCGACATGCCCCCTGGGGGCGTGATGGAGGGAGGATTACTGTGTAAAATGTCATATTTTTGTTATCATTTATAACAAATATAGTCACATCTGATGCATTTTAGCATGAGTTGATTCTCCTCCGTTGTCAATTGGCTTTTTCTTTCCTTTCTATTCTGTCTTTCTTTCATTCTATGTATTTGATTTTCTCTGTTCCACGCTGTTTTGCATATATATATGTAGTGCGGCTGAAATGCGCTGTGTGGCCTGTGTTGTTCACCTCCGTCTATGTTCACTGATGAAACATTAATGGTGTTTATGAGTAACTGATTGTGTCCCTCTTTCACGAGAAAAAGTGCTGAGATCAGCCCTTACAGTAGATGTCCTTAAGTAAATTCAGTTAAACTGAACATCATTTGTCAACTCATAGGACCATGATTTATCCAGAAAATTTGCAGGAGAGCTTGCGCCTTCAGGAAACTTGACCGGAACCGCTTTTCGTTTGACTCACAGAACTGTGAAAGTGAAAAGAGTATAGTGACCTGCTGTTTGGTGTCTGAGAGCGATGAGAATGTGATCATTTGGAGGAGTTACCTCGGTCATTACCTCTGAATTTCAGGTACCAAATTGCCCAGTGACTGGCTGAACCGGACTTCAAATATTAATGCTCCTGGCATGGAATATATTTGGCTTGCCGAACGAATAAGACCAATCAAACTGTTCTGTTGTGAGATCATTGCTGTGGCTGATTCACACACATGTAGCACCGAGACCTCCGCAGAACATTGTGCAGTGTGAGTACTGCATGGAACATGCCTTTCGGCAAAACCCTCTTACTGTGCTGTAACGGGGAATTCCAGTACTGGGGTAATGCAGTGATGGCTGGTGATGGTATAATTTATGGTTTGGGGGGTGGAAGCTCCTAGTTGGGCATACCCAAGTGGACAGGGAGGGGAGAAGCCAGACAAGCTGCGATCCAGCAGAGACCTCCATGGAAAGTACCAAGAGAAACCAAAGTACCCTGGCCGGAATAATGTTACAGGGACCCCTTGATGGCTGGATGGCTGGTGTGGGCCTGGTGACCGTGCCTCCTATGACACCTGTCCAAGCTCTGGGGGGTGCATGGTTCACAGTGGGTGGTGAGATCAGTCCGGAAATGTTGACAGCATCGCTATCCTCATCTGTGGTAATGAGCTTTAGGCAATGACCGAAAGAAAAAGATTGCAAGTATAAGCAGCCAAGACGAGGCTTGTCTGCAGTGTTGCTGGGCTAGCTTCCCCTGACAAGTACCAGATCCAGAGGGACTTCAGAATAGAGCTGCTGCTCCACTGGATTCAGTGGAGTTGGCTGAGATGGCCTCATAAGGATACCACTTGCTCAGCATCTGTGAGAGCTATTCCAGGCATGTCCCACTGGGCAGAGACCCAGGGGTAGACGCAGGGGCATGCTAGAGGGATTATATCTCCTAGCTGGCTGGGGAATGCCTGGGGATACCCCAAAAGGAGCTGCCACTGCAACCCTCAGCAGGAGCAGCAGTGGTAGATGGTGATGGTGGTGATGATGATGATGATGACCGTGATGATGGTGATGATGATGATGATGATGATGATGACCGTGATGAGGATGATGACCGTGATGATGATGGTGATGATGAGGATGATGATGCTGGTGATGATGACCATGATGATGATGGTGATGATGAGGATGATGACGACCATGATGATGATGGTGATGATGAGGATGATGATGCTGGTGATGATGACCATGATGATGATGGTGGTGATGACGATGATGATGACCGTGATGATGATGGTGATGATGAGGATGATGATGACCGTGTTGAGGAGGGTGATGATGATGATGATAATGATGATTATAGTGACCATGATGAAGATGATGATGACTGTGATGATGAGGATGATGATGACCGTGATGATGATGGTGATGATGAGGATGATGATGACCGTGTTGAGGAGGGTGATGATGATGATGA
>JAODKM010000099.1:2488664-2504944 GCA_026780845.1 Petrocephalus sullivani | reverse complement strand
TCACAGGGCACAAGGCAGGGAACAACCCAGGATGGGGGGCCAGCCCATCACAGGGCACAAGGCAGGGAACAACCCAGGATGGGGGGCCAGCCCATCACAGGGCACACTCACACACCAGACACCCACACAGGCAATACGGTAACTCCAATTAGCCTCAGCATGTTTTTGCCTGTGGCGGGTAACCGGAGGAAACCCCACGGTGATCCGTGGCGGGGACTGCTCCCATACATTCATTTTGTGTAACCGTTTATCCAGTACAGGGTGTCAGTCAGCTTGGAGCTGATCCCAGGAAACCCAGGACAAGAGGTGGGAGACACCCTCAGTGAGATGCCTGCTCTCACTTCTCAAAAAAGTGCCAGCATTCTGCCTGTGCCTGTGTGCCGGATTTTCTTCTATAATATTTATTTTACCCCGGTGTGATAATTGTCTTTGTTTAGGTGACTAATTAGAGTTCGGCTAGTATAGCCACAGTCATGTAGGCGCCGCAAGTCTTTGCTTGTTCACCGACGGGCAGACGGCTCGACCTTTGCTCCCCATTTTAATAAGCACTAAGCTGCCTGCACACTGGATGTGTGCTTCCTATAAATGGTCTTTAACTTCTAATGTGGATTTAGGCTGGGGGGAGGGAGGACAGATGTCATGGGTACTGCGTGCTGTCTTAGCGATGCTTTCCGGCCTACAGCACCCCCAGCTCAGTCTGGCAGTTGTGAGCGCTGTCCCCATGGTAAAAATTCTGCGGCATCACCTGACGTAATCCCTGAACCTGCCCCCCCCCCCACGCTCTGTCAGTCACGCCAAGGATTGGAAAAGCTGCTTAACGGATCCCGCATTCACGGGGCAAAGGAGGGGCGAATTATAAAGCTTACAACTATGTGTATTACCTTCCAAGGGTAGATGGTACAGGCTGTGTGGCTTCCTGCTGGTGAAAGACATGTATTTGTGACCTGGAGAGACCCTTGGATGTCTTATGTGAGAAAAAAAAAATCTAAACGTTCTGATTTTTTTTTAGCAAATATGCAGTGATGTAATTGCGTTGTACTATAAGCTGTTCTCCTGCTTTAGTGTAAACTGATCAATAAAATAAATTATCCCTCTATCCATCTTCTAAACACTAATCCAAAACAAGGCCCCGCTGAAGCACAAGGCAGGCCTCAACTTGAATGGGATTCCAGTTCATTGCAGGGCCGCACATGCACACACTATGGGCAATTGAGATTTGCTAGTTTGCCTATTTCTGAATCTATTTGGGAATCTTTGGATTAGCAGAGGCAACAGTTTTCCCAGGTACTCTAAATGTGCCATGGGAAGTACATCTTCGCACACAGAGCAGTTGGGCATTCAGATCCCCAGCCATGGAGATTTGGGGCTGCAGTGTTACCCACTAAGATATTCTGATCCCCAATGCAGAATGAGCCTGCAGCAATCCAATTTTTTAACTGTTTTGTTAGATGTGTGTGAGGCGACGTAAACTGGTTATCAGACAAAGTTGTATAAGTGATCGCTGGGAGAAAACTAAAGTTTGCGGATGTATTGAATAATGCAGAATTATTCTTAAAAGAAAAAAGGTAAATGAGTGGGTTAGCGCTTATTAAGAGCCCCAGAAGAAGCCTGTAGTCATTTGTAAACTCCCTCACTATGGCTATAATGGTTCTCTTTGGCTGAAGGGTATCTCTGCCGGACAGTTTCTGTCTTTCGTATAATGAACGCATAATTGATGCACTCAGGACTTATTTGCTGAGCTCCTTCAGCGCAGAGAGCCTAACGGAGCGGATAGTCTCAGGCACCCAGCTGTTTGTGAGTGCTCTGTCCATTTAGCAGACGAGAAACCGAGATTCCCTTCGAAGCCAGTTTGTCGCTCCTCTGCCCCGCACGAGTGGGCGGAGCCACAGGCCACTGGGTGCACTGGCTGCCCCATGCAATGGTGAGAACGGACTGCCTCTGAAATACGGTGGAGGGGGGGCTGAAGGCTACTCAGCTGTAACTGATTGTATCTTGTGGCGTTACTAGTTCTCCCATTTAAAGTTAAAAAGCTAAGATTGGTAAGATGCTCAGTTTCTCCGCTGAGTGTGCTAACAGCATCACCCCTGTTCCATTCCCCTGCCCCCATCTCCTGTGCTTCTTTTCGCTGTTGTGAGAACAGAAGCATTTCACACATGTCCAGAGGGTTACATTGTGTCTTGTAATGTCAACACGTGCTCAGGAGAGCCGGGAACCCATTTGCCCTGCAAGCCAGTGAGGTCTTGCTGCGAAGAGCCACAGAGACCTTTTTTCTGTTGTTATATGAGGTTATATTGAACTAAATTGCTGCTGATCACGAAGCACTGTGTGACAGTCTTGTTAGTAACAGTCAGTGTAAGAAAAGACAGATTTAGAGGTCTATAAATCTTATGCTAGGTCAAAAGAAGTTCCTCACTGCTCTTTTCTTCTGCTAATGCGGAATTAGAGCTTGTCCCTATCATTATGCCAATCCTACCTGATGCTTTTCTTTCCTAGCAATGTGAAGGTGAGATGTCCTCATGTCTCACAAAGGCTTTATCTCGCATTTCTCCGGCTTTGAAGACAAGACTTTGAATGTGTAGAGATGATTCTGAAGCGATTTGTCTGTTAGTTTTTCCTAAAGGACCAAAGGTCTTTTTCATTCCATGACATCATATTTATACTTGGCCAGTAATTATATAGCTTTCAGAAGCATATAAAATGTTATCACCCTGAATATTACAAAGTTATTTAAAGCAGGTAGTCCATTTTTTAAAATATGAGTCGGCAGCTGTCCCATAAAAAAAAAAAATGCTGAACCCCACCAGCCAAACTTTATTATTGAGGTCCCAGGGGCGGGGCTAAATCCTGTATTTATATCCTTGTTTGTGTATGATTCTGTGGCAATTATATTTGTTCTTCATTTTTTTATGTATATTTTATATAATTATTTGAAGCATACTCGTGTCTAGGTTCAAGCATGACATTTAGAACTACAGAGGTGAATTAACGATCATTCTTACCAGATAAAACTATAATAACTCAAAACTGTGACAGGCCAAATTCAGGGTTCTCATGCGCAGTAGTACAGCTAGCGTCCCCTTTCTGTCCTTCCAGGCTCCCGGAGGTCTGCATCTCCGACAACAGGCCCTACGAGTGTCACGTGGGCGTCTATGACCGCTCGACGCGGGAGAAGGTGGTCCTGGCCTCAGGGACCATCTTTCTCACGGTCATGGGTAAGTTTGCCGTGGGGGACGTGTCACTTGTCTGAATGAGAGGAGCTTATTTCACCCGGTATCTGCCGAAGGTTTAAAGCTGCCTTCCTGAAGGCCAAACCTCACACGCTTCTTATTATTCAGAAAAGTCTGTGCCGTTTTCACTTTCAACTTCATCTGCCGTGTGTGAGTGAATGCTCGGAATCCACAGGGACGGCATACTGGGGATGTTTAAACAGGTGTCGGTGGCAGGCAGGGAGAGCCGTCCTTATCGCATATTCAGTACCACGACTGACGAGCCAAGAGATACTGCTGTGCGTCGTGCAGCCCTAACTAATGGCAGCGTTTCGTTCAATCTGCAGCGTAAGCAAAGCCTAGATTAGATAGATGTGGGTCATGTCACCTCTGATGTAGTTTATATTTGCATGAAGCTGACAAAAAAGACAGGAGGAGGATACATGCACACTTACGATTTCAAATAAGTGCCCTGGGACACCACATGTCCATTACCACTGCTAAGCAAGCACTTACCCTAAGCTACTAACACTACCCGGCACATTGTTGGGATACATGCATTAGTCTGTCGTAGTACTTTGAAGTCTTTCACTCAGTGATTTGTTTAATGGATGATTTTTTAAAAATAGATTTAGCATTTCGTTGCTGAACGTCTTGTGGAGATAAAATATCTTTAAGTGCTGAGCAGAGCAAGAAGGCCTTGTTCCGGCACGGAAAACGTCGAGGTCTGAACAGGAGCGTGGCATCCTCGGAGAGACGGCCCAGAACCGATGCAGTTTAGCATGAAGCTTGCCTTGTTGTGTGTGAGATGCAGAGGGTTGTTCTCCGGAAATCGTTGAGGGAGATGACGTGTGCTGACATGAAAAAGAAAAGCGACACTTGTGTACTTCGAGGAAACTGGTCGCCATATTAGAACGACAAACGTAAAAGGGCCTAGTGACTGATAGATCGCAGCGAAACCCCATAGAGCAGCTTCTCATTTAAAAGGTAACGGACTATTTATGGGAAACAGAAGCGCTTTACTGTGACATTTGATTATCACTTTATTAAAAATCCAGCTGGTAAGGGGAATGACAGCGGACTGGGCCCCAAAAGGCATCCAGTACAAAAGCAATTTTTAATGCACTAATGCAGCTCAACCACAGTATAGTATTTGTGCTGTTACAACCACCACTCCTATTTAAGCCTCTACTCTTTATGCGATTTAAGTACAGTACATATTTTAATTGATTAAAAACTGAATGTTATTTTTTCATATTCACCCACCTGAATTATGCAAGTAAAAAATATCACACAAATCAAAGTGAAACAGTTCCCATGGCTCTGTCCGCATGACTAAAGCGTCCTCCTTTGCTCCGCAGCACCTCCGGTGTTCATCTCTGTCGTGGAAGCAGACACGCCGGCCTCGTTCAGTCGCTACCAGGCTCAGAACTTCACTCTCAAGTGCATCGTGTCTGGAGGAAAACCCGCACCGACGGTGAGCCGAGAGTCAACAGGAAGGACAAACTCTGTAGCCAGTCGCCCCCCCGGACAGGTGTGGTGGCGCTTGGGCGTTACGGCGATCTCCGTGCGCACTCCGCCATCGGCCTTGCCAGCGTGTTGGAGTGTAGCCGTGATTAATGTATATCTCAAAAGGAATAACATCCCTGATCTTCTGGATCACGGGCTGGGAGAATTTCCTAAGCCTGGGACATTAAAGGAGGAGGCTCCAGCTGTCGAAGCTGGTCTGCCAGACGAGATACGGCTACAATGGCCGCGCTTAGCCATCCTTAAAAATGCCCGTGTTGAAGCAAGGCTCGTCACTGGAGACATCTAGCCTGCAAATACTTGCTGCATAACATGCGTTGAGTTGATGAGGATGTGGCCAGTCGGAACATCGCCAAGAGGAAGCAGGATCATTCTAAGCCACCTTCTTCCTTTGTTTACATTTTGCAGCGATACCTTTTAATTTTGACAGTGTCTCCTGGGAACTATTTTTCACTACTTTTGCAGAATCTTTATCACCGAAGTAACATCAGGCAAAAAGGTGCCACATCCACATCAGTAATTACCCCTGTCTTTGACAGTCACCTCTCACTCGGGTGGCCTTTAATAATGATGCATCTTTGCGATGTCCTCACATGAGTAATTTTGTAGTTAAACATTGAAGCGAAGAGCTTGGAGATTACAAAAACGGGGAAGCCAGCAAGCTGGCATTGTTAGCGACCGGGGGCTTCACAGGAAATTCAACTTGATGTCTCGGATTATGGGTCGGGGGTCCATGATAAAAGACGGTCGGTCGGTCACAGAGCGCGCGAATCGTTAAACGCGATTGCACAAAGTGCCAAGATTAATAGCTGATCAAAAGGCACAAACACATCTAAGCAAAGGTCAGAGGTCGCGGCGCTGCCTGTACTAGCGGCCTTGCTCATTAGCACCTGCCCTTCCAAACAATGTTGCTTTGTCTCGCTCTCTCTCACAGGTGTTTTTCAAACGTGATGGGGAGACGATCAACGTGATTCCCTATAGTCAGCCCCCAGTTGGGGGAGAGGGTGGGACCTCAGCAGCGGGCAAAGTATCCAGGCCCCCGGTCACCCGCGTCCTTGATGACACCTCCCCGCACGTGTTACAACCCCTCCTGCACCCGGGCGGTAGGCCAGCCCAGCTACCCCCGGGGATCCCTCTGCACGGCGAAGCCCCCTGGGTCAGCCCGAGGGTCAGCCCGGCTCCGGCCGTGGCACCCCGCCGCTGGACGCCCAGCAGCCACCCACTCTACTACTACCAGCACACGCACATCCCCCACAGAAATGGCACCACGGAGGTGCAGGCACTGCTCACCTGGAGGCTGAACCCCCAGCTGGACGACCAGGCCCTCTTCAGCTGCGAGGTCAAACACCCTGCCCTCTCCGTGCCCATGCAGGCTGCCGTCATGCTGGGTGAGTGCCGCACCCGTCTGACGTGTGCTATGCCAACTACACGCCAACCACCCTCATTATCCGGTGGGTGGCTGTAGAGCGAATCTCCTTGGTTCCCTCGATCTCCCTGGGGTACGTTCTCAGTCTCTGTGACCTACGATGAGGAAGCCTGACTTTAGGTCACTGGTGGTCTCTTCTCAAACGCAACAGAAAATGCAAATAGTTATTCCAGCAATTTCTTTACATATTCAGCCCATCTTCACCTTGTTCTCCCAGGTTTCCGACTGGCAGCTGGGTGACCGGGCATACTCACATTTCTCACACTGCACGTGCCTTGCGATAGGCTGACCTCCCACCCATAGTGCCCCCTGTCTCATGCCCTGTGTCACCACACCCTTGTCCTGAATAAACAGTTATAGATGATGGATGGTATTTATTAATGCCTTCATAAATGCTCTCTAGTGACACTGCCAAAGAGCAGAATAATGACTGCAGTTTCAGTGAAGGCTGCTTCATAAAAGACCTTTTTAATCACAGAGTGACGCTGCGCAGGGATGTGGGATCGTTACCTAGAGCAAAACGCTCGTATACTGTATCGCTTTTGTAAGCATTTAGCGATTTGCTCTTTCAATTTTTAAAGGGCTTTTATTTTCCCCCAAAGCCATGTTTGTGAAGAGTTCTTTATTTTATTATTCTTGGGAAATCCTCAGTGGGTCTGTCTGCAGATCCACGTGACAGGAGGAATGAACAGAGGCTCCATATTCCGGTTCCTCTCTTGGGGGAAACAAAGGAACAGGGACACAGGAAACAGGACTGGGGGCATCAGAAGGTTAGAACATCAGAACGTCAGCGTGTCACTTTGCGGAACTCAAATGGACCTAGGGCACAGGTTACCGGGGCTAGACAGAAGGGAACGCACCAGAACATTCGGAATGCCGAGAACCAGGGAACTGGTCTGACTCATTCCTCTTCTTCTTGAGTGCACCTTTCAGAGTGGCTGCATGTATGCAGCTGAATGTTTCCTCAGCCTTGCCCCTCCCCCATATATATACCTGGTACTTACTAAAATCGCCAGTGCTTCCGTGCTTCTCCTTGGCACCCCTCCCCTCTAGCTCTCATCCTTTGTCCTCATAAATATTTGCCCATGCCATCCTTTCCTCTCCATTAAGAGCGCTTTTCCATCGGACGGCTACCGTCACAGATGAAATAGCAGTTTGACAGCTGCCTTGGAATATTCCCCGAACGTAGGAGCTTAAGGTTCCTCCTGAAGGTGTCTCTCCGCACTTTTAGCCATTAAAAAAAAGCTGGCTTTTTAATTGCACGCTCTCTGTTCTGACAGCGATGGTCTTCCCGTCGAGGGAAACGAGCTGCACATTCAGGCGTTTTCCTCTCTGCTCTCTCTCTCCGCTTTTCCCCACAGCGGCCCCCAAGGGCCCCAAACTCTTAATGACTCCACCGAGGGCAAAGGTAGGCGATACGGTCCGCCTCGCCATCCAGGGTTTCCAGGTAGGAGGACTTGGGGTAAGTGGATTGGCGGGGAGGGGGGGGGTGTTTTTCTGTTAGTTATTCGCACTTTAAGCCTTTCACCTGTTTCAGAAGATTGTCAGATAAAAGTTTAAGACTATGAATAAGTCTGGGGCTCCACAGGTTACACAGCGTGACTGACAGCTTACCATAACCCACATCCCCTTGGCTTTTATGACAATCTGCCAAACGCCTCGCACTTTCATTGTCTCCTTGGTTACCCTCCGAACTGGGAGTATGTAACAGTGTGAGAAGTGAGGGGGGGGGGGGTATAAAGCGAGATTTGTACTGGATGTTATTCATCTGCTAATACAGCTACGGAAAGCGCTTCGATCCCAACACCCCAGCCCGTTACAGGCAGAGCTCACTTTCAGACAATTGCATCATTCACTTCCTGCTCCAGTCAGTCATTTGCTGCACAGAGGCGCTCGTACCTCCAGTGCTCTGGGTTTGATGCCGCCGCGCTCCCAAACCAGTGCTTATGTGAACTGGTGCCTCAAAATTGGACAGGAATCCTATTTGGGAGGGGGGCTGTATTGTGCCCATAGGCTTCAGGTCAACCACAGTCTAGTAATCGATAAGCTGTCTGACAGCTATATGCTACATATTTCGGTAATATTAGGGACTGGTACATTAGCCACTAATTCTTGCTTGAAATTTAACAAATTATGCATCGATAAAAATTGACTGTTGTGTGAAATTATTGGGGGCACCATATTTGCCCCGGATAATGACGCAGTGAGAAATGCATGTGCCTTGTCTCCTGCCCGACCCAAACCCATCCCTCCGCAGAATGACGTGTTCCCTCAGCCCCTTGTCACCTGGACCCGGGTCGGGGGCCTCCTGCTGGATGGGACTGCGGAGCACGACGGCAGGGAGCTGGTGCTGGAGCGAGTGCCAGCTGAGCTGAACGGCTCCATGTACCGCTGCACGGCGGAGAACCCGCTGGGCGCCGTCGACACGCACGCCAGACTTATTCTGTTCCGTGAGTGCAGGCGCAGCCTGGGCATCTGGGGTGGGGGCGGGGCTTACGGCAGCTGTGGGTAAGGCTCAGAGGGTTATGGTGAGGCAGGGGGCGGAGCTTACGGCAGCTGTGGGTAAGGCTCAGAGGGTTATGGTGAGGCAGGGGGCGGGGCTTACGGCAGCTGTGGGTAAGGCTCAGAGAGTTATGGTGAGGCAGGGGGCGGGGCTTACGGCAGCTGTGGGGTGGGGCTTAGGGAAGCCTACAGAGCATGGACTTACCGGCTTGGGTTCTCCCTATCGTGTTGAATCTGTGGGATTAATGACGGCACTGCCTGGACACCTCTTGCACACTGATGCCAAGTCTGTCACCCTGCTTCCACAGAAAACCCAAGTATGATGAAAGGCGCACAGGATCGAAACCGTAAGTGACGACGCCGTGGCATGTATTGCTGACTCCGTTCCAGGTCACCGTGTAAGCTAATGAATAAATACGGACCAGATATTGCGTAATATTATTTCTAGAGGATTTAGGAGGTTTTCTAATGGAATCCGGCTTTGTAGTATTTTTTAGTAATGATATTTGGTCTATTTATAGTTTTCACAAAGATATGTAAATGGTCTGACTTTTATAAAACCATCAGTGGTGATTAATTACTATTAAAGAACTATAGCTGTTATGTTGCAATTAGTTTACACCGGGGGGTTGCTGTTAATGAGTATCTGATTATGTGCAAAGATTCTTTCTGTGGATCATGCTGGAAAAGCTCAGAAGAGAAGCCGCCCAGTGATGGTTACATGCTGTAAACTAGTGACCCTGTATGTCTGCGCACTTGACTGCAGCCGCTCCATTAGGCCTTCGTCACAGGCGGCACACTGAGCAGGGCGATTACAAGTCAAGATTAAGCTCCTCGATGCTTCAGGGTACAGCACAGGAGTCAGCAGATGAGAAGTCCTGCTGAATGCCTCCGTATTGCATACTTTAGCACAAATAATTAACACACATAAGATAAAATAACTGCCGTATAATTAAATTATGCACTGTTGTATACGAGTGCAATGAAGGCTTTCAGAAGCATAACAGGTCGTTCCCAGTACGATGGCTTCTGCAACAGGAAAATGAAACCATATCTAAATCAGAAGATAAGAGATGATAAAGCTTTAGCTGTATTTTGCTGTAGCACTGACAGAATGGGGTTGCTTTATTTCAAGGAGAGATCTGGTGTGGAAATCAAATCATTTTGCATGGGTTTGATGTGTTCATGGTTGTAATTAAGCATGTGACTGAGGAAACACCCACACTCTATGTTTACAGTGCGTTAATGTAGCATTTTACGACTACATAGAGATGTTGTGGATAAGCAGTTATCTAAAATGGATGGAGGTCAGTACTGTAATGTCCTGTACAGAGTCCCGCGGCAGTGCTTAGTGTGCTTATTGTGTTTAATTTCCCCAGCATCATTATTTTGTCATATATGAGTGCATGTTTGCTATACAACTTTTGCTCCCCATGTCTACAAGGGTGTAATTTCAATACATATAACACTGAGTCATATAAACAAACCCACCACTCAGTTACACCTTTCCACTAGGAACCCTGCCCTCTCAGGATGTCTTAATTTTGCAGAGTTTGACGTGTCTCTGGGTCAACAAAGGAGGGGCTTGCGTCTCACTACTTTAACCAATCACAGTCCCCGTGGTATGACATCATCACATTGGTCCATTATTTATTTATTTATTTGTTTATTTTTTACACTCATTCTTAAAGCCAGCCACCAGCAGCTTTAGCGGGCTAAGTCTCTGTGCTTGTGCTCAGAAGGTTGTTGTTATGACTATCATCATGAACTAAAGACGCGCCCTTACATTGCCCTGTACAGCCTTCGCAGGCAAGCATGTAACAGTGTTTCACCTATGTGTATCAGTGACATATCGCTTAACAACAGTTACTTTACACATCTGTGCACCTTGCTACTTAACAGAAAATGCTGGTTTTAATTAATGCGGCGATGTCATACAATGAAGACTGTGATTGGTTAAAGAAGTTAAATGCAAGCCCCTCCCATTTAGCAAAATCGGGACGTGCTGTATTGCCATGTACCTGGTGTTGGAGGTCCTGGACATAGGGAGGGGCCTGAATGTGTGCAGGACCTGCAGCCTGCGTCTGCTGACTGCACGCCTGCATTGCCATTGCAGACGCCGCACCCCGCAGTGACGCGCTGGCGCTGCGCGTGCTGACGCTGCTCCTTACGATGACCCTTGAAGTCACATGAGAGCCACAGACCCCCTGGAGCTCGATCTGCCACTTCCGCAAGGACCCGGGGTTCCCCTCTACCCATCTGAAAGACTGCCGGACTGCATTCTGTTTTTGTACAATCAAAAGACAAAGAGAACAGGCAGCCTTTTGCGAGAAGACATATTCTGACGACTCATCTCCTGGACTGCTCTCACTTCGGCAAGCATCAGTTTGATTCTGTTATTTTTTAATTGCAATAGGGTAGTGTTTGTCTTCAGTAGTTTTTTTTTTTTTTAATCGGACTGGCATCGTGTGGGCAGGCCCACAATGTGAACCCCCCCACCTTTCCCTCAGTTACGTTTTGGGCCCTTTGTACTCGGTGACAGTAGCTCCAGGCTGGAATTGTTTGTTTGAATGCCATCGCCGCTATTTCCCATTTCACACATGACATTTTCTTAATGAATCTGGGTTTAAACTGGAAAAAAGAGAGACACAAACCTTGTCCTGCTTTTTTGCTTTGCAAACAAAAACAGCCGTGTAAATAAATGTAAATAAAATGTAATTTAATAATTTGAACAAAATATCATTATACAATGAATTATATTTACATATATATATATATACACAAAACATTTATGTTCAGTGTGGGTGAAAATCCCATAAATGGACTCATATTTTGACACAAACAAAACAGTTCCTGTGTTAAAAATGGCACTCAGTCGCCAGTTTGGACACCATGTTTAGGTTGCTTCGGTTACATTAAATCAACGAAATATTAATTTGACAGTCGCTTGTATACAAAGCCTTAATAATAGGTAGAGACACCAAGAGATCTAAACGCAAGTGCTTGTTATTGCTGGGCAAAGTTACATGACCTAATTTCACCAAATTAAAAAAGAACCTGAAATTATCCCAATTTCAAGTCATTTTCACCTTCACCGATTAGAGCTCTGGTGATTGGTGAAATAAATGTCGCAGTGCCAAGGCAGGTGCCTGCAGGCTGGAGCATGTTTGGCGCATGCTTATTGCCATGCAAAGAAGCTTACATGCTGAAAGCATGCAGCACATGCAGCTACAGAATGCGAGGGTCTCAGTATTCTGGTTGGAGCAAGTTGGGTCTTTAAATGCCTCCCTTTGCTTCAGTGGATTATGTGAGGCCATAAAACCAGGTAATTCATAAGTGTTTTTCATGGAAATACAAAATATTTGCACAAAATAATACGAATAATTGCCTCAAACAGAGTTCCAAACATGGGCATCGCCAGCATTAATCTGAGGGGGACGTGTCCCCCTCACATTTCAAAATTACTCGTTTGGACGCCCCCACATTTAACATAAAATATTACTTCACCCTGCCAGTGTGCCCCCCCCACTCAAAATGCTTCTGACGCCCCTGGTTACAAAGGTGAGTTTTTATCTGGGTAAATAAACATGATATTACAAAACATACTCTGTGCAGATTTAAGGAAAAGGACAACATGGTATTTTACGTATGAGCAAGACGTCTTAACAATAAGTGTTGTTATTTTATAACACAGCAACACCGCTCTCGAAATCTATTAAACTGTGCATCGACAACTAGAATATCCGGGCTACATACGCAGCTTTTGTAAGAAATGTCAAGAAATCCCGGGAATTTAAACGGGCTTCATGTGAAATGGGCTTCATGTGCAAACCCAAACATATCCGAAACGTATATCGTAGCCCCTGCACCCTAAAGGATGAAAGTCAATGCAAAAAATAATAAAACATAAATTTTCTAAGAAACGCATATTTTGCAGTATTCTCTTAGTGTGGCATTCCGTACGAATAATTTAGTAGAAACCATTCATAAATATGCATGACTGAAATTTATTAGATCGTAAAGGCTGACCTTATTTGGCCAAATACGAAAGAACAAAAGTTACGCATATATTAGCAATATAGCTGCGGCTATAGGGCGCATTTTAAATAAAGCGCGGCACGTTAAAAAATACATAAAATGATATACTTCCTTAGCGACTTTGTAAAGCATCTGTAGGTGGCAGTGGAGACCTCCGAATTGTTTTGTTGAATTCCTCTTGTAGCAGCCTTCCTGTGAAATATTAGCGAGGACACAATAATGACAATACTATATCTTAATCATAACAGTATCTACAGAAGAAATGTAATAATGCCAGTTATATTACAAATACCATATTATAGATATTCACATCAATCTCGGTGTCCCGAGGCATTAAATGGGAGAATGATATGCTATACAATACAAGTAGCTAGTGCGCTTTAGTTCACGCACAGTATAAAAAGGGGGCCTTTGTAGAAGACGGAGAACATGCAAGGGGGCTTATTTGCTGTAGTGACATTAAGGTGACGGTGCCTGCGGGGCGTTTCATGTGCAGCACAGGTAGGGACAGGGCTGAGCGCTGCTTGGGGATTTCGTGGCCCCCTCTGCAGCTGCAGACCCGCCCCCACAAACCCAGCCTGTCAGCAGATATTAGCGGGTGCTTCCAACGTGTCATGTTCCTGCACAGGAACTACATTCGGGCCAATATGTGTGACTGTAATGCTTTTCATGTTGGCCTACATTGCTGTGCCGCTGGCACTAATAGGAAGAAAGTTATCTCTCTTTTAAAAGTCAACCTCTTTCTTGACACAGGGGTATCGCATAAGAAGTCTGTTTTACTTATTTTTTTCTCATAAAACTCCCAGTCCGAGGATATTCTTTCCCAGGCTATACTGAAATCTGAAGCCAAACTTGAACTAAGCAATTTACATAAAACATAGTAATTAACCGTCCGGTTACCGTGCACTCAGTGTCACCAACATGCAATGAAACTACGTGGATACTCCATATCAGGACTTCTGTTTGAGATGCATGGAGAACAACCCAGTATATTTCATTAGAGCCTAAGCGAAACAGCCGGCGATCCCCATTTGCTGGGTGCCTCCCCCGGTTCCTGCATAACAGGTCTTGCGGAAAGAAGCGGGCTAAGGCGTAAGGTGCTGCGAGCGTGTCCGCGCGCGTCCGGGCTCCGGCACGCCGATCCGGGCTCCGGCATGGGAGACGGGAAGAGGGCATTTCCCCGCGACGGGGGCGGCAGCTTTAATACCTAAAAAAAAGAAAAGAATCTTACGCCAGCGTAAACTTTTTGGGTTGACAACGCCATCAATACCCCGAAATTAATTACATGACCCCCGATAGAATGGATTGCCGACGGCGTGTTACGCGTTTGTCACGAACGCATTTCGATCCCCCCGTGGTACGGAGGATAAAATTAATATCATAATTACAGCGATCGCTCTGGGAGACATCTTGTGAAGGAAAAAAATGTTTGAAAAACATCTGAAGGATATTACACCGCCTGCATGCACTGGCGACTTTAATTCACTAAAGCAAAAAAAATATATATATATGTATATATAATAAATCTGCGTGCTGCTCTGTGACTTCAGAAACCCAAGTTCTGGGGAACTTTCTGAAATGCATTTTAAAGTCCATTTACAAATGCGCAGATTAAAAAGCAGTCCGCTATAAATCGTCACTCCACCGGACCCATATAAAAAGCCTTATAGGGTTGAATTCAGCGTGAAAAATACCTTGAGGATAATTGCCTGGCATCGGAGCGGCTGGGGGCCGGAGCGGCCGAGAGCAGCCACTCACAGACAACACAGTAGTGCAATATTCCCCCAACACTTAAACTGTCAATCAGGATTAATGGCCTATAAAAACTCCCCATCAGATACAAGTCTTCCAGAAAGTGCGAGGAAGAAAATAGACTTAGAGAGGGGCCCTGCATTGAGAAGCTCCTGAGGGTAAATGCGATTGTCCTGTATCGATTTAATTCCCAGTCCCAGGCGCAATTAGACTTTTATTTTAAGGGTTACAACTATTATTATTATTATTACTATTATTATTATTATTATCATTGTTGTTGTTGTTGTTTTAATCCACAATTTTATTAGAGTTATTTTCTACCTTTTGGCAAAGGGACAGGGCAGGGGGAAAGGGCTGGCGACTCCGGTGCGTTTCTTTCACCGTGACATGCGAACTTGCCTGGATCGCTCACCGGGGCAAAGTTTATGCCACTGTGTCACAGACTAGAACGAAAAAAAGCTGTTTGCTGGCGTCCGCGTCCGAGAGGGAGAGGAGGGTCCCGGCGCGGGGATGGTGCGCGCGGACAGCGCCGGGTTTGAGCCCGCGATCCCGACGGCGAGCACCTAAAGGGGGAGAAGCGCACGCGCCGAACGGCCGCTTCCACGTCGGGAGCGGCGAACCTGCGGAAGACTGCCACCGAGCAACTGCACCTAAAGACATTTCATCAACTCCGAAAGAGCACGCCTGGAATTAATTATCCCAACGGAAAGAAAGACATGGATCTTAAGCATTTAACTGCTGTTATACTTTTCCCTATCCAAATGGCATATTACATACTGAAGGCATGCGTCTACCTGTTGCTGCCGGGCAAGCGGAAAGACCTGGCCGGATCGGTCGTGCTTATCACGGGCGGTGGAAGGGGAATTGGCCGGCACCTGGCCAGGGAGTTTGCCAAACAAGGGGCCAGAAAGGTAAAGTACCGCTAGCCCGCGTCGCTTATGCAGGCGTCCGAGCGCAGCGGCACTCTGGAGTTTGCCTGCAGGTTTATAAAGCCATTTATAGGGCACCGGGGACTGCTCGCCTTCCGCTCCCCAAGTAACATTAGTGGGTAAATACTGTTACATTATGGCACTGACTGGTAAGCGCAGCAGAGAGACGCGTGCGTGGGCTTGTCACCGAAGAGTTAATAAGGTTGGCACAGTGTTTTATAAGAGTACCAAGCGCTTGGGGTCGGACTTTGCACCAGTCACCTCTGCGGAGAGGCAATCCACTAGGGTTAGGGGGGGCTGAAGTCTGTCCAGTTTCATTGCAGGCTGTTATCAAATGCTCTTAAGAGTTTATTTCCCGTTTGATTTCGTTCAACTTTTCTCTTTTATTGTGGTGGTTTAAATAAAACCACTGTCACGTATTCAGGATGTGATTGATGGATCTTCAGCGGTTTTCGGGTCTGGCAGAGGATGTGGACACGTCAGTAGGAGGGCGCTGAATTCAGGAATCTTTTAATGATTTTAAAGGAGGTTATGTTTTCCAAAAACTGTCCCTCTTTTGTGCGAAAGGTGAAGACACTTATGAGGGTATGTCAGCATATGAGGCTACGTCCCAATCCTTAGGTCACAGGGCAAATGTTCCAAGCAAACTCTTTAAAACACTGACATTGTTCTCAGACACATTGGCTGGAGAACAAAGTGAGGTGAACAGCAATTGCTGAAGGCCGGCTAACGTGGCACTCTGAGCCCTGTCACCTGTGTGTGCTCTCGTGCCTATGTCACTTACAGAGCGTAAGACAGGACGGGACTGCCTACTCATAGAGTATAAGACAGGACGGGACTGCCTACTCATAGAGTATAAGACAGGACGGGACTGCCTACTCATAGAGTATAAGACAGGAC
>JAODKM010000099.1:2465604-2481995 GCA_026780845.1 Petrocephalus sullivani | reverse complement strand
GGGGGGGGATGGCAGTCAGTCCATCTTCCAGACAAAAGAATGTGCTGCCAGCAGTCTGTGGGCTCCCCAGGAGGCCGAGACTTCTGCAGTTCTTCCATAAATTGCTTTTATTTATGTGGCCACAATGGCTCATCACTCTGAAAACTACCAGCAGCTGCATGATTGAGATGAACTGGCCAGCTAAGCGTGCTCTACTGCACCTTTGGCTCTCCCCAGATGGTCCTCTGGGGCCGCACCGAGAGGTGTCTGAGAGAGACGTGCCAGGAGATCCAGCAGATGGGGACCGAGTGCCACTACTTCATGTGCGATGTGGGCAACCGGGAAGAGGTGTACAGGCAGGCCAAGGTGGTGAGGGAGAAGGTAAGGAGCTCTTCTGAATTAACCCAGCAGACGGCTGGCACATTGCAATCAAAGCACTCAGAAACAGACTTGGCAAACCGTGTCTTCAAATTATGCTGAAGTCATGAATGTTAATAAACATATTCTGAAGGTCTTCCCTAACAGTAATCTGGTTATCTAGCCATTTATATTGCTTATGAAGGTGTCATTAGGTCCTCCACAGAACGATGCCTAATGTTCTGAGGTTGGTAATGTGGGCTTTTGTTTGAAAGCGGGGAGCCTTCATAGAAGGGGATACCTAGCAGTATGGGCTGGCCAATGTAAGCATTTCTGAAAGTTCCTGTAGCACTGGTGAAGGTGTTATGTGTAGCCCTTTGTGGAACGCGTTAACTGCAGGCGAGCGGCACCTTGGGGAGGGTCAGGGGCTGCTCCTTCCAGCTAATGTGTCTGCATTCCTCAAAGGCCTCATCCCGGGATGGATTACACTCCGTTTGAGAAGTCTGGATAAGATAACAACAAATAATGATTCTCTGTCAGCACGGGCAACACGAAACCCAGCGAGAGGCGACGAAAGCGAAGCACTCGAAAGGGAAAATAAAAAAAAATGAGAGGAATTGCATAACCTCTCTGAACTGCAGGAGGTATCGGGTTTTACTGTGTCAAAATATAAATGGCACTTGTTTTCATTGTAGGTGGGGGATGTTACTATTCTTGTGAATAACGCCGCCGTGGTCCACGGGAAGAGCCTAATTGATGCCGACGACGACTCGCTGCTGAAATCGCAGCACGTTAACACTCTGGGCCAGTTCTGGGTGAGTACTGCGGTGACGGGCCCGCGCCGTGCTCCATCCACAGGTGTCACGCTGGGGGAAACTCGCCGGCTGCTTATATCGCAGTAAACTCGCTGTATTACTGTCGCTAATGGGCGTTCTAGCTACACTGGTACGAGTCAGCCAGCAGCGACCGGCTCGGGCGCGTGGAATGTGTTTGCCAGAACCGGCGTGACTGAAACAGAAAGTTAGCACTAAACCGCACATTCCACTTAAATAAATAGAAGCTGACAAAACCCGGCCTGCCAGTCTGTTAATAATAATGGGACCGCTCCTTAAGGAGAATGCTGTACTTCCATTGGACATCGCCAGAGGCCCCCGGAGCGGAAAGGGTCCCGACTGTCGGTGGAGGCGCAGAGGCGGTCCCACGTGGCACCGCGAGTGCATAGTTGGGCGAATCTGCGCCGCCTGTCTGAGCTTACAGAAAGCACGGAGAGGGGGAATTCCACATCTCGGGGTTAACGGCGAAGCGGCGCGTCGGCCGCGCGCACACACACACCGGCGTCCGAGACCCCGGCGCGTTCATGTCTGCAGCATCTCGCCTTATTACTCTCCCGGCGATCAAACGTCTTCGTGTTCTGCTGGAGAGCCGGGTCCCTGTGTGGCGTGCGGTGCAGCTCAGACATCTGCGAAGTAAATCAAAACCTCAAGTCAGCGCTGGGTTTATGGTGATGGGGCTGTGGGGAGTGCTCGCCCCCCCCAACCAACCCCCAACCCCCTGGCTCCGCTAACTTTGCATGATGACCCGTGTGCTTCAGTCTCTGGAGCTGCTCCTGGGGGGGTGGGGTGGTGGGGGGTGAAGCAGACAGTTCCCGTCCTCGAGCTCCTCTTCAGATTGCTGCTTGCCTTGGGTGTGCAGAATTAATCTTATAAAATGACAAAAAAAAACGGTCTTACACACGCCACGTCCCCACTCTATCCCCTTCCAGACGACGAAGGCCTTCCTGCCTCGGATGCTGGAGCTGCGGGACGGTCATGTGGTCTGCCTCAATTCCATCCTGTCGCTGTCCTCCATTCCCGGGGCCATCGACTACTGCACGTCCAAGGCGGCCTCCTTCGCCTTCATGGAGAGCCTGACGCTGGGCCTGCTGGACTGCCCCGGTGTGGCCTGCACCACCGTGCTGCCCTTCCACACCAACACCGAGATGTTCCAGGGCATGAAAATCCGGTGAGACCCACTAGGTGCTCCTGGCTGACATATCTAACCTGACCTGCTCCAACACAATGTGCCCATTCATACACACGTCAAATTGTACGTTACTTTGCCTAAAAAAATGCCAGCCGGGCGGTAAGGCGGCTTAACGTCTCGCGGCTGGGCATTTGCTGCAAATCGGGTGACGGCCGATGGCGGAACGCGGAGTCAGAGCGACTGGGGGGCGGCCGTGGTGTGAGATCGCCCGTCTCGGGTGGGCGGAGCTAATCCCCTCATTTGTGGCATTGGCCTCCACCCAGGTTCCCCCAGCTCTTCCCACCCCTGAAGCCTGAGCTGGTGGCCCAACGGACAGTGGATGCAGTGAGGAGCAACAAGGCCTTTGTCTGTCTGCCATGGACCATGCATGCTCTCATCATCCTCAAAAGGTGGGCGTGCCTCCAATCAAAATGCCAGTAGCATATGGCAGTGTTTCCCAACCCAGTCCTCGGGGGAACCCCGGACAGTCCACGTTTTTGCTTCCTCTCAGCTCCCAGCACACCTGTACCAGGTATTCGGCGATCCTGATTGGCTGGGAGGGAGCAAAAACGTGGACTGTCTGGGGTTCCCCGAGGACTGGGTTGGGAAACACTGGTGTAGGGTCATTGTGCCACATCATAATCTCGTACCTTTGTTTTAATGTTTTAACAATTGTCTTTGTTAGTATAGTGGTTGTACATCTGACGGGGAGGGCCAGGGTTCGAATCCCATAGCTGGTAGGGTGATTTCATCATCGGGCTCCCGAGGAACCCTTAGTCACTCCCAGGATTCGCTGAGCCTACTTTCTCAAAAATGTGCATTGCTTTGTATAAAAGCATCTGTTAAATACACTATATTGCCAAAAGTATTGGGACGCCTGCCTTTACATACACATGAACTTTAATGACATCCCATTCTTAATACATAGGCTTTAATATGGAGTTAGCCCACCCTTTGCCGCTATAACTGCTTCAACCCTTCTGGGAAGGCTTTCCACAAGGTTTAGGAGTGTGTTTATGGGAATTTTTGACCATTCTTCCAGGAGAGCATTTGTGAGGTCAGGCACTGATGTTGGATAAGAAGGCCTGGCTCGCAGTCTCCGCTCTAATTCATCCCAAAGGTGTTTTATCGGGTTGAGGTCAGTGCTCTGTGCAGGCCAGTCAAGTTCCTCCACACCAAACTCGCCCATCCATGTCTTTATAGACCTTGCTTTGTGCACTGGTGTGCAGTCATGTTGGAACAGGAAGGGGCCATCCCCAAACTGTTCCCACAAAGTTGGGAGCATGAAATTGTCCAAAATGGCTTTGTTTGCTGAAGCATTAAAAGTTCCTTTAACTGGAACTAAGGGGCCAAACCCAACTCCTGAAAAACAACCCTACATCATAATCCCCCCCTCCTCCAAACCTTACAGTTGGCACCATGCAGTCAGACAAGTACCGTTCTCCTGGCAACCGCCAAACTCAAACTCGGCCATCGGAATGCCAGACAGAGAAGCGTGATTTGCCACTCCAGAGGACACGTCTCCACTGCTCTAGGGTCCACCACGGCATCGCTTTGCATTGCACTTGATGATGAAAAGCTGCTTGGCCATGGAAACCCATTCCGTGAAGCTCTCTACGCGGTGTTCTTGGGCTAATCTAAAGGTCACACCTCAGTCTTTGTACACCTGTGGTCATGGAAGGGATTGGAACACCTGAATTCAATGATTTGGAGGGGTGTCCCAATACTTTTGGCAGTATAGTGTACATTAAATGTATACCAATAACTGATTGTCATTATGGTAAATATTGTTGTTTTATAATCACTGAAACAATGAATTAATCTAAAGCATTTGCCCCACTGTCTATTTTTATGTATATCATTTACCACCATGGCTACCCCAAAATAAATCTTAGTTTAGTAATAAAAATTTTTTTTCCAGCATATTTGACACAAATTACCAGGCATTAACACCTCTTTGCATCTCTCCACACCAGTTTCCTACCACAAATTGCCCTTGAAGAAATTCACAGGTTCTCCGGGACGTACACCTGCATGAACACATTTAAGGGGCGGACATAGTGGGCGGGGTCAGCGGAGCAGCTGACAGCGGCGTGTGAGGAGCACGGCACAGACGCAGACGAGTACCCCGCAACGCCCCACCAGTGCTTTGGCACGGGAGCAGAGGCCTCGCGGACCTTTTCGGAGCTGCCCGATCTCGGTGGCCCTGCTTCTGGTGTGTTTCGGGTGACTTTGGAATTTTTGGATGCCATTTCATATTCTTCAACCTGGAGGCATTCAAGTATTCCTGTTAATTCTGATGTGGTACCCCAGGGGTGATATAGGCTTCCAGTGTGCCGGCCTACACAATTAAACCTTCCCAAAGGACTCTAATTTAATAACCTATGGTTTCATAAACAGATTCTTACACCAGATTCCTTATGAACTTCTGATTTCTTTTAAAGGGTTCATTCCTCCTCCCTCCTCAAAGTTTTAAAGTAACTGAAATCTTACTTGTGTTGGATCACTGAATAAAATACATCTGAGAACTGCACATTTGTATATGTTCATGTAACTAGCAGAGAGCTCAGTACGCATGCGCAAGGGTGGGGGGGTGTGTGTGTGTGTGTGCTTGGGGTGCGGGGTTGAGGGTCACTGTGGCACCCCCAGCCGTGAGATCGTGTTGCTCCATCCTGGAGTGTCTACAGAAGCGGAGCCCACAGATTAAAGAGTAAGAGGATTTTTCCACCTTCTTTTGGGAAGGGGGTGATGGGGGGTGGAACACTAACAATAAACAATAAGGCTTCGACCCCCCCCTCCAGCCAGAAAGCTGGCCCGTCTCCCTGTCTTTGCAACCACGGTCACTGACGGGTGAGGTTGCTGTGGAAGGAGAGTAAATTAGAGGTGAAATCCACTGGATGATCTGGCCTCCACCCCCGATCAGCCAATTTGGAAAGGAGATCTGAGGTGGCAGGGGCTCGTGAAGTCAAAACTATATAAAGATTACAGGCAGCTGTGCTCACTCTCCCTGTTCCAGTAATAAAATCATTGTTTGGCAGCGAAGGCCTTTAGCGCTGAGATTTCTCCTTATTTTCTAAATTAATGCAAGATCCTTTTCTCTGGCGTCCCCCCTCCTCTGGAGTCATCACTGCCATCTGGGGGGTTTCCGTGGCGGCTGGCGGCAAGCTCTTCCAGCAAATGCCGCTCCTATGGATGGGTGACCGATGACAGAGGATCCACGCTCATCGTGACAGGCCGGGGCGCGAGTGACTGACTGCTAGTGTCGCCTGGTCCGGCCGAGTGTCTGACATACTACCGTAGGTGGCGAGGCATGTTAGCATCTCATAGCATCTCCTACACCTACAGTCACTGTGATTCTGGTGATTTAAAATCAAGGACCAGGCATAAAAATACAGCATTAAGTAACCGTGACAACCGTGCCACAGCAACCTTTGGCAGGATATGTGGAACACATGGGCTGATGGATGGACTTTAATGCAAATGGTCACGGATCTGTTGGCTTATTTGTTCAAACCTTATCTGAGACTTGTTCTAGCACTGCCTATCTGTTAAACTAGATTAGACCTGGGCTTTTTAGTTAGACTTCAAACACGAAAAGCTCTTTAAAAAAAAAATCCTCAGTAACTCGATTGAGTGCATGTAAATCTAATAGGGTTTAGGGGAGTGGGGCATATGAGAAGCAGACCGTCTTGGCAAAGCTGAGTGTTCACTCAGAATCTGGAAAATGCATCAGCTGAACACGAGGGTGTGTCCTTTACATTTGTCACTTAAAATCATAGGAGAAAAATTGCAGGTTTCAAAGCACTTAGCTGTTTAAAGGATTTCCGTTGTTCATCCGCCCAACGTCTCCATACTCACTCACCAGACCAGGCAGTTTGTTTTGGTGTATAGCTGGTGCCTCTTGTCACCCGATTAATGTGAACGGACAATCTGAAACAAGCGACTAATATTAACGTGAATGATTTCTCCGCATGCAACGCGCAAATGTCTCGTGAATCTACAGAGAAAGCCCTAGCCCATGCATGCTGGAAATCCAATGCAGAATAAGGTGTAGTTTATGTTCATGTGAAGCTGATACACTGGGACATGCCATCCTAATCAGTGCTGTGTGATATATACAATATACAAGTACATTCAGCCACTTAATGACAATCATTCAATTACACTGGAATCTAAACATTTTGTGGACCATCCAAGTTGGTGCCTCAGAGTGTACAGCAAAATGTGAAACTCCTTCTCTCTTAGGAAAGTCATTCCTCAACATCCTGTGAGCAGTGGTACTCTAGGTTAAAACCGAATAATGCATTGCTTATTATATTCTGGGGGGGGGGGCACCATCTCGTCTGTCAAAGCAAAAAAAAAACGTATGCATTGAATTGATTAATATGTCTAAAGCTGCTTCCCCATTAATTTTTCTTTCAGCACAATGAATTTTGGAGCAGAGGCTGGGAACAAGAAGGAAAAAAAAATCAGTCTGTCGTTATAAGTTTCTTTTTTTTTCCGGCCCTGGCTCTGACCGAATACACAGACAAAGCACTTTGAACATCATCCATCGACAGCCCAACTGTGAGAGAACATTTGTCTCAAAGTATCAGACAAAGCTGACAGAATCTATTAAACATGCACCTATAAAACAACATAGAGGCAGGCAGGCCAACATTTTAGATGTGCGACTCCATCGTGACGCTTTCCAAACAAGTGCAGCGGGACCCAGTGCCAAACAACAACAGCCGCGGTAAATGGGAAGAGTGCGTGACCTCTGGCTACGGGACAAGGCTCATAAACATTTATTTGAATTCAAGCAAACCGAAAATACCGCCCTGTGCGATTACAAAATTCCTCTGTAGAGATCCTGCTATGAGCTGTGTGACCCATGTCTTTGTGTGTGTGTGTGTGTGTTTGTGCGGGGGGGGTTGGAATGCATGGTGAGGTCACACATGTCCAAACCGCAATTGTGCAGCCGTGTGTGCATGTGTATGTATTTTAGATATATGGCTGAGATTTATGTGAGAGTGTTTGGGGGGGTAACAAACCATAATCTTCTCACTGGACTTCTGTTCATCCGAACGAGGGGCCGTCGCGGACGGAAAAAAAGTGTCAAGCGTGAACTGGCCCAAGGAAGCGCGTGGCTCAGTGTGCACATGTTGGAGAAGACAGCTCATATCTCGAGGGGGTCGGGTTCAGAGGGAGGTTAGCCAAACAGCGGATAAATTAGAGGGAGCTGCGGGGGCAGGCGGCTCACCCAGCGATGAACTCCCCAACCGGAGAAGCGGGCCGCTCCGTGGGGTCCGGTGCAGGTGGAGAGGGAGCCAAGATCGGACAGGAGGGGTAGTGGTGATGGTTGGGGGTGGAGAGGGATACAGAAAGCTCATCTACATGGGAAATCCTACTTGCAGAACTGGGACCACATCTGATCGCCGTGACGACGCCTCTCAGTATGTGAAGTAAGGAGATTGACATACATGCAGCCCTCAAAGAAGCCGTTTGAAAATAAAAGATTTCTAACAGATTCGCAGAATTCCCAAGCATGACATCTGTCTTCTTGTGATATGGCAGAGACAGACAAGTACTCCCAGTACGAGTATTTACCTAAGGACACTGAATTTAGATTTCATGCATGGGGACAGGATTAGATTTTCAGTTAAACTGGCCATTTTTGTTGCTTGTTATTTCTGTAGACCAAATGTGAGGCTTCTTAAGATGTTTGATCAATGTTTGCTGAGGACTTGGTGGGTCAGATGACACCAGAACATTTCTGCAGTCACAGCATGGACAGTGGGACGCATGAAAATTCACATTTGAATACAGGTTTCCTGCCAATTAGCAATCTCATACTCATAGCTGAAAACACTGCTAAAGCCCATTGGCTCTATAGCAGAGCCCATCTTGGGGCAGAGTCCATCTGATTGTAGATAGCAGGTCGAAACTCATGGATTGCTGAAGCACTGGGTGAGATATACATCAGCAATGAAGAGGTAAGAGGTTAATGCCCTGGGTGAGCACCTTGGTTCTACATAAAGCGATGTAGATACCTGGGCTCTGCAATGAATAAGACGGGATAATCGGAGATCTCAAATGTCCAGATCTCAAATATCCAGCATTTTTTTAAACCAGAATATAGCAACATTATACAATGACCATTCAGGTATGGTTTAATTAGGCATTAGAGAGACTAACGTCGAGATGAAAGGAACTGAAAGTGGTCGGTAATGTGTCTCAGTGCCAGGGATCCTGACAGGAGGAGGGGGACGCCACCGACCACGTGCCCAGCCCTCAGCTGCTCCAAAGCAGACTTGCTCTGCTAGCACCTGGAGCTTAGCTCTATGCTACCATCCTGCACAGAGCAGAGTGCTCAGATAGTATGAGGGGTTAACGGGCTGCGGGCAGCCTCCGCCCTAAGGCCATCCATCACCAAGCAGCACGTGCACGACCATGCGAGAGACAAACGGACTTGGAGTGTGGCTGCACCCCCCCGGTTAGCCTGTGGGAGACCTGTGAGAACTTTTGTCATACTGTCAGTGCAGAGGCTTGTGGCTGTGGCTCTCATTGGTAGGGATTTCTGAGAATCCACAGCTGGACAGTTGGAAATAGGAACTGGCCTATATACAGAGGACATAAAAAGTGTACACGCATATTAAAATGCCAGGTTTTTGTGATGTTGAAAAAAAAAAAAAAAGACCACAATAAATAATTTGAAAACTTTTCCCAAATTTAATGTGACCTGCACCCCGTACAATTCAATTGAAAAACATCTTTTAGGGAGAAAAATATAAAACATACAATAAGCTGGTGTGCACAGCCTTAAACATTTTTTGGTACACACCTGCCATCAATTAAAGTGAATCTGATTAACCCCAAGTAAAGTTCAACTGTAGTAGGATTTTCCTGACAGTTTCTTCCGACAGCAAAGCCATGGTCCGCAGAGAGCTTACAGAGCATCAGAGGGACCTCATTGCTGAAAGGTATCAGTCAGGAGAAGGGTACAAACAAACGCCCACAGCATTAGATACACCATGGAACACTATGAAGATGGTCATCAAGAAGTGGAGGAAAATATGGGACAACTATAATGTTACCAGGAACTGGACGTCCCTCCAAAGTGGATGAAAAGAAAAGATGAAAACTGGTCAGGAAGGCGGCCAAAGGGCCTCCAGCAACACCGAAGGAGCAGCAGGAACTTCTGGCAAGTACCGGTTGTGTGCTACATGTGACCACGATCTCCCGTATTCTCCGTATGTCTCGACTAAGGGGTAGGGGTAGTTAACATCATAAAAACCTGGCATTTTAGCAGGGGTGTGTGTGAGTTCTTGTGAAAGTGCAATATAAATAAAATGTATTATCATTACTTTTTATACATGTAATGCCCATTTTCTTCCTTCAGAAAAAAGCCCCCCCCCATTTGGGTGATACAGAGAGATACAAAGTCGCAACCATAGGCTTGCAGTTAATGCACTTAATTTTATTATCAAGCTTCATAATCTGTACACTTTAAAATCATAGAAAAGTTAATGTCCTTGTAAATCAGCAGGACAGAGGGACACAGCGCTGGGGGGAAGTGGATCGGTGACCATTCATCATGGGGAGGCTTTGCGTGACAGCGACATCGTTCTTAAAGCTTTCATCAAGGAAATCCATAACCGGGACACATCTGTCAGTATGTCTGTTCCACTGCCATATAACAATTAAATTTCTGTCTCTATATACTTAAACTGTCATATTGTTTTGTTTTAATAAAGAAATATAAGCAATATTAACCTCCGTTCTACATTTTCTTAACATTTTTACAAGTCAAAAATTAGACTTCCCTTCTGAACACAGAGTTATTCACCCTTCAGATGTCGGCAGCTAGCCCTCCTACGATCGGGATGGGGGGGGGGGGTTGAATCCGGCCCTAACCTAAGCACACTCCCTCTGCAGACAGCAGGTTAAGGTGAAGTGAAGATCAGCACCACAGCAGCAGTGCAAGACCTGACTCTGCACGTGACATGTGTGACGGCGCACAGGCGACCCGGTGACATCGGAACAGCAGAGACAGCAGGTCGTATTCGGCAAAATGCAGGCATGCGAGCAGCAGGTCTGGAAACCGGCAGCCCGGCACGGACACTTAGTTTTTGGTGAGCCGACAGTGATTTTTATGTTAAACGTGGTCCTGAAACATTGTGCAGGGTTAATACACACATATTGCAATGCCACACACACGCACAATGTTCACATACACATGCATACCCACTGATTTTATTAGGCTACTGTCAGGTCCGGAAAACTATGGTCAGATCATCAAGTAGAATCCTGGAAAAAATAAATGGATTATCAAAAAGTCTGGAAGACTGCTTGTTTGTTGAGTGTCCACAGCAGGTTAAAGCCCGCAAACGGTTTAAGCGGATAGGAAAAATGACGCAAGACAGCACAAAGCCCAGATTAACAGCGCAGTTACACATTTGCTCACACACCAACCTACCGTACGCTTTTTAAACTCCTAAGATGGCAGTTTCTAACTTGTGCAGCAGGAACAATAAATTGCTTCATTCGGCAGCTCAAGTAAGTATTGGGGGGGGGACGAAAACTGCACAAGAGTAAATTGAAGAAATAACTCCTTTCGGGAAGAGGGTCACCTAAGCCTTAGAACATCAAAAGGGCCTAGATGTATGCTCTTCCGGCTGCAGGACTGGAATAAAGTTAAGAGTCTAACCCCCGGCAAATGGGACAGACGGCGTGTCCGCGGTGCTTCCCCGGCAATTAGTGGCTGCTCACTACAGCAGGCCCCGAGTCTGCGGATGACGCGGCGAGGCCACTGAAGCAGACGGCGCCGTTATCAGAGACGCCGGCCATAAGTATGCGTGTAAGCACGAACTGATATCACCTGAAAAGCCTGGGGGCATTGGTCACTGCTGCCACGGTTACCAGATAAAAGGAGGCCGGCGCTGGCCAATCTTATCCCAGGACATTCATCATCCACGTCGCACGGGGAAAGCGACCCGGCGAGGAACTTCTGATTGGCGAGGTATTTCTGATCGTAAGCCAGAACATTTTATTGCATTGGGAAATATAACTTAACGTGGGAAAAAAGGCACAGTATGTCAGCTCTGAAGACTCAGAAGATGCGGTGTTGTACTTAATGCAACACGTCTAGCTACACAGCTTTGTGGACCATGGGTGATTTGTCCCAGTGGAGGGGGGGCAAGAAGGAATAAAATAAAAATCAGAAGAATTTATACGTGTATTTGTCCAACAGGGAAACGGCGCAGAGATGCGTGACAGAGTGGACGGCTCACGCGGGGCCCATCTCATTTCTCATTAGCGGCAGCGTGCCCCCCCCCCGGCTTCCTCGTGGGTGAGGGTGAGAGTGACCCCCGCCCGACGCTGAGACCCTGTGCAGCATTCACACAAGTGCAATTTACAGTGTAGCTCACCCAACAGCGCTTATTTACAGAGGGCTTCTGCTTTAAAGGCAGCTACACCTGACCATCCCCATTCAATTACCTTCATAAAGATGTGAAGCTTTACCTTTTAGTGATATGTAGCTTCACAACCTCAGTAGTGTTCAACTCTATATACATGTCACTGTATGTATATACACTCAAACATCAGGGTTCTTTTATAAACATCTCTGTAAAATAAAATATCTTTATAGTCTTCTCTCTTTGCAGTCTTATACTTACAGAGCTTGGTGCATATTTGACTTATTTTTACAGATGTGCTTCTTTCAGTATCCTAATTTGTGTACAAAATAAAGCGCCTCCCAGCAGGGCTGATTGGTGTTTTCAAAGCTCACGTTGTACAGAAAACAAAACAAAAAAAAATCTGACTGCCATCTGATTGGTCAGTCAGGAGTCCAGCAGCAGGCTATCTTCATTCTCATTGGGCGGCAACATGAGCTGTTGCTCGTAATAAAGGCTCTTGGCGTAGTTGATCTCTTGAGATACCTTGACGGCAAGGCTTTCGTTCTTCACGTGAACCTGTAACATGAAAGCTTGGTCAGTCCCTGGGAGCATGCCAGCCATCGATGACTGCCAAACACCATCGAAGCGCAGATGGATCCACACAAAAAATGGCAACGCCGCTGCTCAGCCCACCATCAGCAGTAAATGAAAGGTGATCAATTGTCATTGTTGATACATAACAACAAAGTGTGTCCTCTGCATTTAACCCATGTGACATTGTGACATAGCAGTGGGCAGCTAATTTAGCGCCCGGGGAGCAGTGCCTAGCTCAAGGTACCTCACTGGTACTTGCGGGTCAGGGAATCGAACCTGCAACCTTTCAATTACACAGTCGTGTCCCTAACCACTGTGCCACCACCGCCCCAGTAATGCTATTTAATGATGAGAGTAAAGAGGCATCAAAAACCCGGGTGGGATTTCCATCCGCTACCAGTCGCTGCCTGGATTAACCCAAAAGGCAGCGCTGAGCAATAAATAAGACAGCATGTTAAAACAGGCAGTTGCCTGACAGCCTGCTTTGTCTCATCAGTTAACGTGCCTCTTAAATATATTCTGGAAACTCCTTAGACCGATCTTGTTTTGCAACGCCTTCTTCAATCGCTCACCATGGGCTTTTGGTGTGACGGGCCCGGAATGGCCACTCCGCTACTGGTGTTGTCCGCTTTCTTCGTGAGCTGGACATACACCTTCCCGTGATCCTTCGAGACCAGGCAGTGGTAGAGGTCATCGTACTTGACCTCCAGGAAGATGGCCTCGCGGTCGGCATACTCCCCCGGTTTCAGGAAGTACACCACTTTGGAGGAGATGAGCACGGAATAGGTGTCGACGGGCTCCACGGCGATGAAGCTGTAAGGGCGCAGGAATGACGGGGGGTGAGAGGCAGCGGGCTGTACAGGTCAGCATCCACGCTATTCGCACAGTCTTGGACTGGGAAGACCAAGCAGGGGCAGCTTTGGCAAAAGTCGGGAAGAAACACTATGCCTTAAATGGAAGCAGATGAAACTAATCCAAGAAATGCAAAAGCAGAAGAGCTAATGTGTTACACCTGTGGCCTGGAATTCGAAAAGAGTCAAAGACGAATGCAGAGAGAGACGAGGCGGGCAGGAGCGTGTGGAAGTGTGTGCTGAGGCCTAGAGCAGACCTGCGATTGTTTCAACAAAAGGCAGATGGACCCTGCCCCGTTCTCTCTCTCACGCACACGCACACGCACACACACACACACACACGCACACGCACACGCACGCGCGCACACACACACTCACACACTCACACACTCACACACACAAACCAACAAGACTAATGGCCACTTTAACACCTTAAGGGCGAAAGGCCACACAGAGAGGCAGGGGCTCCCCTTATCTGCATTAATTAGCCAGAGGTGACAAACAGATCCTCACACCCAGACGCAGAGCTGGTCGGAGACAGCAACCCAGAACCATTAACTAATGCCAGCAGGATTCAGGCATGGTTTATAATTACAGAGCCTTTTAAACAAACGCTAAAAACCAGAGACCTTTCATGTTTTATGAAACACTGAAAATAAAGCATAGAACCAGTACTACAGGCCACACCTCCATGGTAGAATGGTAGCTGGAGATCTTGAGGTTCTTCTCTTAGCCCATGATGGGAAAAAAGTGACCTTATGAGAGGCTTTGAAATCCCTGTCAAGGGTTATTACCAGTTGCGGTTCTGGCAAATCCCTGATTGTGAGCTGTTCTAAAAGGGAACGCTATAAGTATTCTTTGACATTCTATGTCAGAAGCAATTACATTATATATACATTTTTAAGGCATCACAAAAAATAAATTGTAGTTGTGGTAAAATCCATTCAGACATATGATCGGCATCCAAGAAGTGAATAAAACCTGAAAACTTCACTAAAGACTTCAAATACTTTTAAATTACTTGGAAAATTACTTGTAACTCTCATAAAGCATAAGAGTTGCGGTTTGGAGTAACAGACCGTTATGCTTTGACACGCTCAGCTATTTGGCATCCCTCCCCCTGTTGTGTGTGGTGGGGGGTGGCGCGTCAAGGACACTCACAACTCGGACTGGATGTTGTCCGTCAGGCGGAAGAGCTGTTCCTGTCCGTCCGCTTGGGTGGCAGAGAAGCGTGGCAGCAGACCCTGGGGGCCTTTACAGCAGCGCGGCTTCCTGACCCGCTGAACGCTGAGCCTGCGGGCAGACGGGAGGAGCATCAAGGCTAATCACTGCTAAGCAATGCTAAGCACCGCTAACCATCACCAAGCAATGCTAATCAATGCTAAGCACTGCTAACTATCGCTATGCAATGCTAATCACCCTTATAATGTCTCTTATACCTTTATAAATAGGTCTTCCATTATCACTGTGAACATAACCTTCATCATCATCATCACCATCATCATCATTGTTGTCCTCATCACCACCGTAAAAATATTCCGCAAAAAAGGCAGGTTATTGACCCAAAGGCTGCTGGTTTATGTCCCAATCTGGGTCTTTCTGTGATACATGGATCCCCATTTCCCGGAGGCCCAGGCTGCAGCAAAGTCTGCAAATTTCCCTGCTCAATGATACCCCCTAAACCTGGTAATGACCTCCAAATTGTGTTACAGATTGGCCCTCCAGGACCGGAGCTGAGGAATCCTGACATACTGCCTTTGAACAAGGGAGGTGGTATGTGTAACTCAGCACATTAGGAGAGATTGAAAGCTTGGGGGTTCAAATCCCAGGGTGATTTCATGATTTCAAACCCTAATTGCTCTAGGTACTGTCTGAGCCGGCCTTCACAATTGTATGTTGCTGCTAAATAAGTAAAATGTAAATGTGCTTATCGTGAATCACTCCACTCAGCTATAGACAACTGTAGGTCATTCGGGATGAAGGCAAGAAAAAAAAATCTACAAAGCACACAAGTGCAATGGCCCTTAGTGAGACTCCATGAGAAGATACTCCCGGTGCCACTATCTGCCCTTATGCGTTATTAGCAGTGAACCAAATGCCCTACATCAGCAGATCAACTAATAGCCAGACCAATACGAGCACAGAGCAAACAAGAGTCGACATGCTGCACCGCGTTCCAGAAACCCGTTCCAGATATAGAGGCCAAGAACACAAAGAGCAAAGAGGGGAAGAGACGGCCTCAAATCAAAACGAGCTGACATGCGAAGCACGTAAGTGGAGAGCCCACAGGCGGGAAACCAAGGAAAACCACTGGAAGGACAACAGATCACACCTGGAAGGCATTACCGAGCATGCGAGCCAAGCTGCAACATCCAGCAGCATCTCAGAAAGGGAAGGAGATGTCCACACACTCACATCTCTTCCACAAACTCGCGCATTGACGGGCGTCTCTTCCACACTCTCGTGGTTTGGTGGGTGACTCTTCCATACACTAATGGATTGGCGGGCATCTGTGTCCCTTCCACACACTCGCAGATTAGTGGGCGTCCCTTCCACACACTCGCAGATTAGTGGGCGTCCCTTCCACACACTCGTGGATTGGCGGGCGTCCCTTACACACACTAGCGGATTGGCGGGCGTCCCTTACACACACTAGCGGTTGGCGGGCGTCCCTTCCACACACTCGCAGATTAGTGGGCATCCCTTACACACACTAGCGGATTGGCGGGCGTCCCTTACACACACTAGCGGATTGGCGGATGTCCCTTACACACACTAGCGGATTGGCGGACGTCCCTTACACACACTCGTGGATTGGCGGACATCCCCGTCCCTTACACACACTCGTGGATTGGCGGACATCCCCGTCCCTTACACACACTCCTGGATTGGCGGACATCCTCGTCCCTTACACACACTCCTGGATTGGCAGGCGACCCTTCCATACACTGATGGATTAGTGGGCGACCCTTCCATACACTAGTGGATTGACGGGCGACCCTTCCATACATTCATGTATTGGCGGGCGCCCCTTCCATACACTGATGGATTGGCAGGCCACCCTTCCATACATTCACGTATTGGCGGGCGCCCCTTCCACACACTCATGGATTGGTGGGCGACCCTTCCATACATTAGTGGATTGGTGGGCGACCCTTCCATACATTCACGTATTGGCGGGCGCCCCTTCCACACACTCATGGATTGGTGGGCGACCCTTCCATACATT
>JAODKM010000099.1:2444433-2455920 GCA_026780845.1 Petrocephalus sullivani | reverse complement strand
GAGGACAGCTCGCTTTAGTAAAGGAAGAGCATGAAAGGCGAGGATCTGCACCAGCACAGGAGGACAGCTCGCTTTAGCTTCTCCTCTTATGAACCAGGACTCAAATACATAAATCAATTTAAACATAAATAATATCAGCACCAATTAAAATGAACCACGAAGATAAACACTATTAAAGTTCCAAAGCATTGCTGTGACTGTTATGCTTGTAAGTGCTGCTAATCTTTTCTTCCTGATAGGTATTTGCATCCAAAGTAGCCATAAGCAGGAGGTAAAAAAATAAAATGAAATAAAAATAAAAACAACCCACTTGGCTCCTGACCACTTCTGGGGGAAAGTATGGTTCCCAGAGCCAAGAGGGGGCTCTCTGAGTAGACCTGCTGGCTGTCTGTACCTTCACAAGACAAAGACGAGGATGGCCCATGCTGAGGAGAGACCTCCCCAAACAGCGCAGGCCGGGCCAGAACCTGGATACAGCCGTAGGGGTGCAGGCTTTGCTGGACTAAGAGCAGACCACACACTGAACAGGCTGCTGGACAGAGCTGGCTGCAGAGTGGCCACTAATGCACCGATGTGGAATGAGATAAGCCTGAAGAAAGATCATGGACCACGGTCCCAGTCAGAGCCATCAGGGGATACAAACCACTTACCGTCATGATATATTATAATCATAGCTTGCCCGTTTTAGTCTTACAAAGAGGTTCTCTAGTACCTCAGAGCAAGATGAACTGTTCATACCTTGCATAAGTCATGTTCAATAAGTAAATGACATTGCAGAACACTTCAAATGCATGCAAATGTAATTAATTAGTGGATCTCAAAATAAGAAATGCTAATTAAATAAGCACAGGTTTCTGACAGGAATGTTTTATGATACCTTTAAGCATCTGACATATAAACAATCAGATCTGAAAAAGTCTATGACAGTGCTTATTGCCAAGGATGTTACTCACTCACCCACTCGCAACTGGGAGGATTCAAAAGAGCCCCTCGATAAAACACGCTGGGTGACAGGTAATTTAAAACCAGAGAAATGTCCCATTTTGTAAAGGAGATCACAGAACACTGCCTGAACCAAACAGTGGGACATTTAGGCCTAAGCCTTTCTCTGATGGTGGTACCTTCCACGGAGTACGAAGACCCCTACCTTGGCAGCAGAGTTGGACACACCATGGGTGACGTTGCGGATGAGGCCGCTGACGTTGCCATACTTGATGAGCTCAGAGACGCCCTCGGTGACGTCATTCAGGAGCCCCATGGGGTTCCCCAGGAAGTCCACTGAGCCCAGGATCTGGGCCGCTTGGCCCATCAGCTCCTGGGAGGGAACCATCATAGTTATTGCGTGCTAGCTTGTACCCACATGGCTAACGAGTCCATCACATGGATAGACGTCGACTTTGTGAACGAGCTCACCTCCCGGAAGTGTTTCAGGACGTCGTTGATGATGATCTCCTGAGTCTCGTAGGGATGCACCCGGGTGTAAGGGTACATATTGATGACGGCGTCTTCAAATCTGATGAGGGGGAATCCGAGAGTTCCCTTCAGAGCCTAGACCACACAAGCAAGGCAGCAAAGGGAACCATCAGTGTCAGCACATCATGGGAAGTGGGAAGGGGGGGGCAGTCAGGGGAAGGGGGGTGTTAAGATGAGGGGCTAATCAGTTCTAGAAGATGAAAATGTCTATGAATAATATTTCTTTCACTTCAAATATCCATTTCAAAATTTCAGAATGAGACGGGATGAGTAGCTAAGGCGAATCTTCAAAACACATTCAAATGCAACCTTTAGGAAATCTGTTGAAGGTCAGCAAAAACATAAAGCATTAGCTGAACGTGAACTAATATTTAAACTGCTGATGTATGATGAATGATCATAATTACAGAAAGAGACATTTCAAAACAGTAAGATTTTACCCCTAGAGAATCCATAGAGAAAAACAAAACACACACAAAGAAATAAAGACTGAACTATAAATAACAGATGACAGACTGGTATACAGGCAATCTGTCATAGCATTCCAGTTAATTGGAGCATGGAACACAGTTATTGGTAAACAGCGCTCTTCCACCCCCTGGTGGCAAAAGGCTATGACGGTGAACCACTCAACCACCTGAAAAGCCCGGCCACACAAGACACTGCACTGTGCATTTTGATGGAGCTGTTGAGAGCCGTTCTGGAGGGAAGGACAGACATGTGGGGTGTGGCCTGGCCAGCAGATACCTTGAGGTCCGGGGGGAGCTTATGAGAGGTGAACACGCTCAGCTTGACCTGTGGCAGGCTGATCTTCAGATTCTCAAAGTAGTACCGCTTGGGAGCCCCACTTTCCTCGCTGGTCTTCTCATACAGGTTCTCATCCAGCTTCTCCAACTCTGAAGAGGAACAGAGAGGTTTACTTGTACATCAAGGCAGCGAAATGACAAAACAGTCAGTGCTGCCCCTGCTCAGCACCTTCATTGTTGTCATCATCATATTAGCAGACTGTCATCCACCCAAACCCATTGTACCAGCTGCATACATCACTAGCACACGCCCAATCAGGCATCTCATTCTGCGGGCACCAGCACCAGGCCCCTCCCCGGGGGAGCTCCGCCTTCTGTCGTCGTACCGGCTTCAGATTGGCCGTAACCGAAGAAGCTGAGCAGCTTGAGCAGCAGTTTCTCCTCGACGATGACGGTGAAGCGGCGGGTGGTGACCATCAGGTGCTGAAACGAGACGGTTTTCCTCGTGTGAAAACCGC
Source organism: Petrocephalus sullivani (assembly GCA_026780845.1). Taxonomy (NCBI): domain Eukaryota; kingdom Metazoa; phylum Chordata; class Actinopteri; order Osteoglossiformes; family Mormyridae; genus Petrocephalus; species Petrocephalus sullivani. Next base: position 2,453,183 of record JAODKM010000099.1, on the reverse strand, counting down.
GGAACTCCAATACCAGCTACGGCTCACCCCTAAACGGGGAATTTCGGCTTCACCTTAAATACGGTACAAGAAATCTCACAAGACAGTCAGTTCCAGAACATAAAAAAAAAAAAACACAAAGGCTGTCCTTAGGAGAAGCGGGGCGATGAGAGTTGTGAAGGGCTGAGGGGGCAGGAGGCCAGTGGGGACCCCTCACCTTAAAAAGCTCAGTGAGCGAGAGGCTGCTCGGCACCTTGACCGCGTTGATCTGCAGGGCGGGGCCTGTCTCCATGACGCTGCCCTCGCCCGAGCTGGGCGTGATGCACAGCATCACCGGCTGCGTGCTACCGAGGAGTTGGTTGTCCACCTGTCAAGATCAAAGGAAGCGGTGGGGGATTATACCAAGCTCTTGGAGGGGGTGGAGGAAGGGGGACACACGCTGCTGTAATGAGCTGAACTCCCCTAGGTACAGCCTTGGTACGACCCAACTACAGCTGTAGAAATACAACGAAGGGATCTTGCACTGCAGAAGACCATGCAGAGATGTGTGATTAGGGAGACCAGAGGGGTGATCACTTAGATAAGCCATACACTTACGATAGTATCATACACAAATCGCTGTATCCCTCACAATCTCAGCATCACAAACTTACTGCTATAACTTGTGGCTAAAAGAATTCACGGTTTTTCTCAGTCATCTTTAATAAAACACAACCTAATGATTTAACAGCAGAAATGGAGCTGCCACATACTGTGTGAAAACAGGTACAGGATACAGAATACAGGCACAGCACCCAGGGAAACTTCGGGGTATGTGGTTGATATCACACTTGTTTGTTTTTTTTTATTAAAGAGGTTCTGAAGGCTTAGTAACTGAAAAACATAGGCAGGCTTGAATTATTTCTTTTGGGTATGCGTAGTCTGGCTGTTTGAAGTCCAGCCCAGGGAACTGGTTTCGTTTAATGAACAAATGACGGAACAGCTTTTCCCTAAACCCCAGAGGAGTCCAGTTTAACCTGCAGACCTTCAGGCCACGAGGCGGCCTGGACCGGAGCCGCCTGGCACGGCACTCGGCGCTCCCACCTGGATGTTCTGCACGCTGAGCTCCAGGACCTGGCTGGCGGCGGTGCAGGTGAAGTGGACATCGATTCCCGACAGTGTGGTGAACACCAGCTCCTCTGGCAGCTTGTTGACCAAGGAGAGGCCCACCCCATCCTCCAGGTTCACGAGCACCTGGGAGAGCCGAGCGGGCGCCGTTTGTCTCGGGCAGTCAGACAGAATGCTCAAGGCTATTTATCCGGGTAGTGAGTGTGCATCTGCTCAGAAGAATGCACTATTCAGCATTAGAACTCATTAAAAATAAAAAATAATCAAAAAGAACTACTTCTGTTCTCCAAAAAGTCAAACATCGTCTCAGTTCCCAAACCTTTCTTCGGGGACACCCAGCCATTCCAAGTATGCATCAAATTTCATACCAGCTCAATTGATCAATTAGCTTAATCAGTTAAATAGTTCAATAAGGTACTCTGAAATGGCCAGAGTAGAGTAGAAAGCACTTTGACAGGCATTATATCTTAGTTTTACACCGACATGAAGATCACCTGAACATCAATTGTTTGACTGTCTAAGCCTTTTGTACAGTACTGTATATAAGGCTCATACATATATAAAAATTCTGAATTGTGTGTTAAATGGGAAACCCACAGCATTTCCTACACGCCGCTGCTGTGCAGTCCTTGTATGCCACATATCCAGCTAACAGCTACATAAAGAGGCTGGCCAGACCCCACGGTACCTCCAGCTCCTGCTCCAGGGCCGTGGGTTGCTCACTCTCCTGGCCGCACTCCCCGTCTTCTCCCAGGTCGTGCTGCGTCACGCGGTGCTGGTTGAAGTCGCTCACCTGAAAGCAGCCAAACGGGGGTTGAATGAATCCCCAGTGGTTCCCCGGAGACACACCGGCCAGAGCCGCCGCCGGAGGCCAGCCTCACCTGCAGGACTCGGGTCGGTCCGTCTGGGAGGACCTGCACCGAGAGCACCCCAGAGCCTGGCCGCATCTTCTGGTTGACAAACTGCTGCGCGGCAGGGAGATCCAGAAGCGCCAGGTTGGGTCCGAGCACTACCTCAGCCCCGTCGTGCAGCCCGTGCAGCCCCCCTTTCACCTGGAGAACACGCCAGCCCCTTTAGAGTGGTGCAGGGCCCTCCAGCTTTCATTCTGATTTTCAGGTCTACTTAAAGTGGGTCCAGATTAACATAACCCAACAGTTTTAACTTTTTCCGAAGCATGATCCATCCTCCTATTCTCTAATCAATGATGCCCATCACAGCTAACAACTGGGTCACAGACCAAGGAGGGACCAGCTCCATATTGATGCCTATGGAATTAGAATGGGATGTCATAAAAGTCCCTGTAGGATGTAATGTGCTGGTTTGTCCATACAGCGTAGCAACTGGTAGGGAGGGCACTTGGGTGGATACCAACCTGGGCCACCAGTCTGGGTAGGCCACACGTGAGCATGCCGGAGCTGAAGTGCCAGGTCTGAGTGGTGCTCCGTCGAGAATCCGGCCTCCTCAGCATGAGCGGCTCATAACTAGGAACAGGGGAGCAGGATTGGGAAACGGCTCACACAGACCAGCCAACGTGCTCCTCATTAAGCTCACACAAGCTTTGCTTCTATCATCAGCAGATGTTTGCAAGCGCTCTTCAGGTCCTCAGTTTCATAAACACTAGAGAAATGGCAGAGAGCTCTGAAGAAAGGGCTAATATCCAGAGGAGACTGCGTTATATAACCAGGTGAACTCGTCATGCACCCGGGCAAAGTACTTCCAGCCTTCTCAGGAAATGTAAGGGAAAGTGGCTTTCAGAAGACATGGCTGACATTTCACTCTGCAGTTTACTTGAACTCCAGTACTCTGTTAAAAGGTGAGAAAAACATCAAATCTAGCTAAAACCTAAAGCACAACATCTCTGTGACTGCAATTTTACCATCAGCATTGTTGTGACAGAAGGGTCATGCATCCATCTGAAAATGGATCCAACATATGGAGCTCTCCTCAAACAGCATCTCAAATACAGCTTAATCAGGCTTCGCGGAGCCTGCACTTTCAGTAATGAGTTACACGTTATAACAGCATAAACAATTACAAACAGAATAATTGGTTCCAGCTTGACGGTGCACAGATCGTGACAATCGTAATGACTCCCACCTGTTGTCGGTGACGGCAGCCAATCCCGCAATATCGAGGACGAGGGAGGAATGGAGGGGGCGTGGCTGGGCGGGTTTACTCTGAGGCGGGGAGGAGCCTTCGTGACAGAGCATCCCCGAACCAGTCATCCTCCACAGCTGCGAGCGCTTCCCCGGTTCCTGAGTGACAGCATGCCGCACATGTGCAGGAGACCCAACACAGCTCTCTCATATCTGACCAATAATAAGAGCTACATCTTACCTTCTTCTTTAGGATGACTCTCTGGGTCTTGGTCTCAACATCCAGCACGAGCTGAGCACATCCCACGGACCGTTTCTTCCCCACCGGTCTATTCCCAGCATCCCTGCAGACATCGCACTCTTAAATCAACAGGCCATGTGTCTCTATCCTTCCATCTGCTTCTGCACCATTGTGACACATTATCAGACCAAGCATGGTAACCATCTGGGACTGAGCTGATGTCTGTCGTGTGTGCCTTGGCACGAGCCCCAGACCTCCATACCTCTCAGCAGCCCACAGGGTGGATAACCCTCGTTTATTACATAGAAGTATCAGAAGAAGACATTTATGAATCACTCTCAGAAAAGTGGTGAACATTTAGAGCAGTGTTTCCACACCCAGTCCTCAGAGACCCCCAGACAGTCTACATTTTTGCTGTGATCTGGGGCAGTGGCAGAGGACTGGATTGAGAGATACTGGTTTAGAGGGAGAGCCAGTCTCACACTCACTCAGAGAAGGTGAACGTGGCTGCTATGTAGATGAAGTTTTCGTAGTAGAGCTTGTTGTACTCCCGGAAGAAGTTCATGTCTGCCGTGACCTCGGACGACCCCGCCCCCTTGACCGTGAGGTTAAGGTAAGGGGGGAGTGTGGGCTCATCGCAGGCGTATTCCACGATGGCCCCGGCCTTCACCTCCGTGTGCAGCCGAAGGTCAGACACGCCATGCTGCCAGAACTGGATGGGCACCTGGAGTGAGAAGTGAGAAGGTGAGCAAATCCAGGCTGCTGCATCATCTGGGCAGATGAGCGGTTCTGAGCGCTAGATGTGGCTCCTGCACATCATGATAAAATGAAAAGTGAACCAGCTCAAGACCACCCATCCATCCATCCATCCATCCATCCGCCCATCGCCCAAAAGCTTATCCCGTACTGGGTCAGTGAGCTACTCAAGACTGGTCCACCACACATTTTGATAACTGATGCTAGCCGAGTCATTTTCATACTCCTGAAAATTAAATGACGAACAAAACGGGTTAAAGAGAGATGCACCAAACATCACACAGGCACTGCTTCACCCCATCTCATTACAGCCCCAAAGCGACTCACATTTCAGGGGGAATAAGAAATAAGCAAAGTAATAAATCTGTCCTTCCCAAGACTGGGAAACTGGATGCATCATTTTTTAAATTCCTCATTGAAAACCACTTTGTGACAATTCTAATGATAAAAATGTGGCCTATCAAATAAAATCTCCGGTTGATGGCAATTTGAAGGATACTGTTGGAGCCGTACCCCTCACCTCAGAGATATTGTCAATACGGAAGGGCGGCGGGAGCTGGTCAGTGTCCGTGAAGGAGATCTGATAGGTCGCCCCCTTCAGGGTGATCTCAGCCCGAAGAAAGAAGCATTTTCCTATAGTGTCCCTGGCGAAGATTTTAAGTAAAATAAATCAGCTTAACATGCTTATAACAGATATAAAATCAGTCGTCAAACAGAGCAAATATTGGCTGTTTTGAGTTTCCACAGTTAACGTATACAAATAAGAACCACAAGGTCTCTAATAGCACTAGCAGCACTTTCATGACCTTTTACACACTGCTTGTATTCATTCATTATCATACTGAAATAAGCTCTCACTGCAATGTAAACAAATGCACGCAGGCCACATCCGAGTCAGAGGGCGACCCAAGTCTGTGGTGAGCCCAAGCCTTGGGGCAGTACCTCATGTTGACGTGAAACGATTTGGGCTTGTTGACCTCAAAGCCACCCGACCAGGTGCAGTTTGGGTTGTCCATGAGACGCACACAGAGCAGCTGGTCATAATCATTCCTGGGCCAGTGGAAGACCACACTGGAGCCAGGAAGAGTTGATATGTATCCCTCAGGGTTGGCAGTGAGCTGAAACAGACAGGCATAATAACTATGGAGCGTGATCCTCCGTCTGCAGGTATTCATGAGCACAGTCAGGTGACGTCGTCATCATCACTCCACTTATCCCCATGTTCATAATTCCAACTGTTTTTATAAGCGTGATCAGCGCAAGGTGCAGCACTTACTTTTCCTCGAGCAAACTCCCGTTGGGAAAAGGCAAGTTTGTGCGAGGACCGATTGTCCAGCAGGTATCGGGGGGCGAAGGTGACGATGAGCGTGTCGAGATAGCGACCCTTTCCCTTCCTCACGTTGATGCCTGCAACCACACAGCCAGATCATCAGCACCCGCCTCTGGCTCCACCCACCTCTGGCTCCACCCGCCTCTGGCTCCGCCCCCCCACGCCTCGACGGCGACTTGCCTATGTTGTAGATAAGTCCGGGTCGATTGCCAGGCTGGATGACCTTGACCGCCCGTACCCCACTGCCCCCGTCCAGAGAGAAGCCCTGGCACCAACCTGGAACGCCGTCTGGATGGATGCCCTTCCCAATCCGCATCGTGCACCTGTAAAGAAACAAGTGAAGGAAGGAAGTCACTCGTGCGACACACACACAAGCAGGTTTTTATGGCAGTTTTCACAAGCATGTACCTTGAGTAAGTATGTATCTTATGACTATAGGTAACCCATAGTCATAAGGTCTTCAAGTGCAATATAGGAGTATTACTACTACCACCCCGTGAAGGGGATTTGAAAAGCACCTCAAAGGTAGGATTCCATGCATTTAAGTACTAAGCTATCCGCAAAGACCTATAAGATGTGTTAATCCATTGGGGGGCACCGTACATGTTAGGCTGCTCCTTATCCGTGTAGCAGAAGAGCAGAGGACTGAGACTCCTTGCCAGTTCATGCTCCTCAAACTGCCCGGCTGCATCAGTCTTCCCGTTGTCCTGGCGAAAAATCAGCGGGAGCCCTGGAAGTATGCGGTATTGGTATTTATTATGCCTTTCAATTTGCTCTGCTATAATGTGAATAACGAATCCTCTGAGCCCACTACAGTTAAACACCGTGTCCCACAGGGATCAGTTCAGGGCCCATTTCAGGTTAATTTATATCTGCTAGCGCTTGGTAACGTTATTATAAATCGTGGTGTTAGGTTCCATTGTTATGCTGATGACACAGTTAGTCATTTCCATCAAGCCAAATAAGCTTTCAGGGTTAGAAAGCATCCAGTAATGGAAAGCAAACAACTTAATTATGCTAAACAGAGAAAACAGAAGTGGTGCCGATTCACAGCCTAATCCTTGGTGGTCTTTCTGCTGATCCTATGACAGTGGTCAGAGATCAGGGCATTCTTATTGATTCAGATCTAAGTTTTGATGCTCACGTAAGGACTAATGACTAGAATTGCATTCTATCATTTACGAACATGGCCAAGCTTCGGAAGATGCTCTCCTTCCTTGATGTACAAAAACCATCCATGCCTTTATAACTTCCAGACGACTAACGCCCTCCTTTCTGGTTATCCATCTGGATCCTTAAATAAACCTCAGCTGGTACAAAATGCAGCAGCCAGAATTCTTACAAAAAACTAAAAGAAATGTCCATATTAGCCCTGTCCTATGCGCCCGTCACTGACTTCCAGTTAAGTTTCAGATTGATTGCTATTAACGTATAAAGCACCGAATGACTTTGCACCAGAATACCTTAGAGATCTAGTGGTCTCTTACAACCCTCCTCGTCTGTCAATCTCAAGGAGCAGGATATCTATTAGTACCTAGAGTAGAGAGAACTACGGCAGGCTGCAGCATTCTTTTACAGGGATAAGTCTTCCAGCGGATGTGTGAGATTCAAGCTCACTCTCAGTATTCAAGTCTAGATTAAAAACACACTTGTTTACCCTAGCTTACAGGGACTCTAGTTCCAGCTCTAGCTAACTGCTCACTCCCAGTTAGGCCTATGGTGTATGGCACAGAGCTGGGTGGGGATCGGTGCCATTGGCTTTGGATGAACTGAACAATCAGTGCTGTCACTCTAGCTTCACACTCCCCCATGGAACTGGAGTGTTGATGTTCAGGGACTCCCCATGCCTGTGTTCAGGGACTCCCCATGCCTGTGTTCAGGGACTCCCCATGCCTGTGTTCAGGGACTCCCCTTTCCTGTGTTCCCACTTCCCTCTCCCTCTTATTCATGCTGCTACAGCCATATCTGCCAGAGCTTACATACTGCACTCACCAAACTGTCTGCACTGCCTCTAGTCTCCCCTACTGCCTCTACTCCACTGACTAGTGCACTTTGTATTACCCCCAGCCCTCCTGGAGACCCAGTTGGAAGCCCGGCTGCCCGCGATGCCCCTGCTACCAGTGACCTCCTTCCTGCTTGCCCTACTGACAGTGATTCTGCATTTACACCCGGACTTAAGTCAGGACTTTCCTAATTTGACCTCCTATGACTGCTCCTATGGGTCCGGTTCCTACCAAGGTTCCTTGTTACTAGGGAGTTTTTCCTTGCCCGTCACCTCTGGCTTGCTCTCTGGGGGCATTGGGCAGAGACAATGTAATGCTGTATAAGCGTGTGGAAAATTTGATTGAATTATATATGAATAATTCAGTTTAAAAACCATATGCCACTTGATCATACCATGATAATATAGCCCAATAAGCATGTGCCAATTGGTCAGAAGTGGTTGAAGGGGTGGCATACCGGTTTTGTTAATGAGCCAGTAAGGGGAGGAGATGAGGATCTTGAGGGCTCCCTGGGCACGGAGCACGATGCGGATGGTCAAGCACATCAGACGCTTGTTGCTGTCATACAGCCGCATCCTCACCACGTAGTTCTGCGTCCCAGGGGGGATCAGCAGCTCCTTGCACACGGGGAAGTTCTCCAGCAGCACACCTGTCGAGAGAACATGGAGCGGTGAGAAACGATTCCGGCTTGGGGTCCTGGAAGCCCACTACACTGGGGTAGGCAGCCATGGACATCCAATTCAGAACACCCTTGAGTTCTTGTAAGACCTTTATGAGTTGAATAAATTTAAACTTTCAGGACAGAGTGGTAAATTTGGCAGTTTCAACCCCGAGTGGACCACAGACCTCCTGGACTCAGCCTAAATCAGTGTCAGACAGAATTATATAATTATATAATAAATATTTATTAGTGTCCCAGCCAAAGCCCAGAAAAACGGCACAACAGGTAGCATAGGTAGGAATAAATAGATATGTACGTGCAAAAAAACACTGTGAAGATGCTTCGGCAGTTTTCCGTTCTACCTCTTTATATAGCTGGTTATTTTGTTCCACACACCAATTAAGAGTGGTGTGACAAAGGAGGATTTGCAAAGCAGTGGGGGGGGGGGGGGTTACCATGTACAATTCCAAAGACGGGGAGAAGAGCAACTCAAAGCTCCATGTCCCATGGTGATAAGGCGGGCAGACGGAACAATAAGATGGTGGAAGATGAAGATCTGAGAGTTTGGGATGGGGTG
>JAODKM010000099.1:2400151-2438044 GCA_026780845.1 Petrocephalus sullivani | reverse complement strand
TCTACCAATGGTCATGAAAATAAAGAAAACACATTGAATGAGAAGGTGTGTCCAAACTTTTGGCCTGTACTGTATATATGAAAAATGCATAAAAACAGAAATATGAATAAGAATACAATAGACTTCCAGCAGACAATTTTTCAGAAAAGGGTCGTTCATTGTACTGCAAGATGTCAGAAAGGGGGAACTGCCATGTTGTTGGAAACTTAACTTAGAAGCTTTCGTTTAGAAACTCGGCTGCCTCTCAATGCACCACAGTGACCAATGGGGGAACGCTGACCTTTGACCCCCGCTGTGGACTCACCGAGTAAGACAGATGTGATGTTGATGTCCAGCCTCTGTTTGGCCCGCACGCTCATCCGGAGCCGAGGGGGGTGGAGGCGTCCCGCCGCCTGCTGCTGCCAGGTCAGGAAACAGGGCCAGGGTTCGATGAAGGGCTCCCAGCCTGGGGACACAGACGGGGGGAGGGCAGGTTGGCTGAGAGGCACATGGCCACGACAGGCCCCGCGATGGAAGCCCCGCGATGGAAGCCCCGCGATGGAAGCCCCGCGATGGAAGCCCCACGAGGGAAGCCCTGCGAGGGAAGCCCTGCGAGGGAGGCCGGCTCACCGGACAGCTCGCGGTTGTAGTAGTCCCCGGAAAGCGCGAAGCTGGCGGTCCCCTCCTGGGTGGATCCGATTCGCTGCAGTACACTGAGCCCTGGAGAAACACGATTAGGGGAGTTAGACGCGGAAACGCTGACAGACACCGCTCTTATATCAGCAGCGGGTGGCTCAGATGAGCGCGCTGTCCAGGGTTACAGGAGCAGATCCGCTTACAGATGGAGCCGCACCCTGGGATAAGTGATGTCACCTAGCGGCACAGGGGCTAACATTGCCTAGCAGCCTGGAGCTAACAGGACATCAGCTGTGCTACTGTACCGATGCAGAACTGCCACCTGTTCGGCATTAAAACCCTCATGCTTTGAAATAATGCTCTAAATCCTTTTCTTCCCTTCATACTTATTTAAACATAACTGCATCTGTCATTAGTTAATATTCATCTTCTATAACTGCCAGTAGAGGGTCACTGCCAGCCTGGAACCTATCCCAGGAGGCACAGGGCACAAAACTGAGGACATGCTGAAGACGACGCCATTCCAGCGTGGCCTCTCTTAGTATCAGTATAAAAGTAATGAGCAAAATCTCCCCTGGTGCACGTGCTTCACCAGGCAACAATCACCTGGCTGATCTTAAGCAGGAGGGACTGGGGTTCTGGAAAGGGTCGACGCTGGGACTCACGCGACAAGGTAAGCTCGGCCAGCGGGACGTCGCAGTCCAGGCAGTCATCGATGAAGCAAATGCAGACATTGTCAGCCTTCACCTCCACCCCGGAGAGGGGCGGGCTGGAGTGACCTGCGGAGTCAGCCCCACCCACTGCCGAAGAGGTGGCCATCTCCGCATTCTCCAGCAGCCACGTGGCAGCCTGGTCCAGTTGCCCTGACCAATCACAACACACGTGATGAGACACGCCCATGTTTCACAATCACTGCTAGGCCAGGACATTGGTTCCACAGTGATAATTAGCCCTCATAGGCTATGAGTACAAATTAAAAATCAGTTAGATCATTACAATTATCTCTGTTAACTCATCTCTGTACACTTCTGGTTTATTTATATTTACTTATGCTTTTTCCCTATCCTTTGCTGTCGGTCTGGTTTTGGTTGTTTGCAGTATTTTTAGCATACTTATGTGTTCAGAGCTGTGGGACTTCTGTCTCGATATAAGATAAATAAATATATAAATGTAATAAATTTTACTTAAAATATTTGAGGTTTTTTGGTAGTGAAACAATTTTTCCCATTTAACATAATAGAAACAGGACTTTCATCTGCATTTTTTCAATTTACGATGGTTTTCCAGGAACAAATCAGTAAGGTCACTGATCGCCAGTCAGGTGATGTGGACACTCACTGTGAGCAGACACACCCACCTTTACACTGGATAAGTGCCTTTCTACAGTCCTCCTTCTTAAAGCCCAGGTCCTGCAGGCGGTTCAGCTGGCCCTCTTAAGACAAGAGTAATGCATTATTCACCGTGGAGGTCTCCCAAGATGGGTGCAGGCAAAGAGAGACCTTGCAATGTACCTGTACTTGTGCAAATGGCAAATAAAGGATTTATCTTTATTCTTAACACCATCAGTCACGCCATGTGAGCATATAAAATGACACATTAATATAACCGTTCAGTTTACACCTATTTCCATCACTTTCTCTCAGATGGCTGTATAAATACAAACAAGGCTCATAGGAGTTTTACTTACACAAAAATGTTCTGAGGACAGAACGAAAAATTATTGATTCAGAGAGAAAACCAATCAGATTGTAGGGGATGCCGGTCCAAGCAACCAAACGGCAGAGGAACAAAGACATCTGATTGGTTGGGCTGACATCTCACAAGATATGATTGGTTCTCTCTGCCTTCAGAACATTTTTGTGTAAGTAAAACTCCCATGAGCACAAAAAAGGGAAGCTCTGGTTAAATGACTATACAAAAGATGCTGTTAACTTTTCTCTCCATTGGTTATTACGATTCTTGATCATTACATGTGCACTAGTAATCTGCCTGGTGCTGATCATAGCCCTTACTGTAGGATGTTTGACTAACATTGTGGTCTAAACGGAAGTTTCCACAATGGATGCAGGGGAAAGCTAAAAAAGATGGAAAGATGTTATGGCCAATACAGGCTCTGTAACAATGAGACTCATACCAAGTAAGGCCTGTGTCTTCTGCCTGAAAAGGTCTTTCTGGCTAGTAGAGGAATCAGAGCTGGTTGCAGATGGCCCTGGTGGATCGCTGGGGGCAACTTCCCCAGAGGCTGAGGAGCTGGAGGTGGGGATGGACTTGGCAATGGCCAGGAAGAGCTGGACATCATTGTAGGAGAGACGGATGTCTAGGGCTGGGAACTGAATCTGCAAAAGAAAAGTGTTCTGAACATGACATCAGCCAAATTCTGGTCTGCTGCCCCGCGCCTAAAATGTCTGCATACCTCCAGCAAGGGGGGGATGTCCTCCATGTTGAAGGCATCTAGAAGGCCAGAGCTGCTCTGGTAGGTGGGGCTTCCACAGAGCTCCACCTGCACATTGACGGGGTCGACGATGGACAGCGCAGTCTCCTGCTCGCTGCCGAGGCGACAGGAGAACACCTGGGAGAGGGCGGGAGATGCGAGGACGTGAGATATGAGACATGACAAGTCAGAGGCATCCGCAGAAAGCCACAGTGGGGAACAGGCACAATCAAGAAAGCCATCGACTGGGGAAAATCAGATATGAAAGGACCAGATGTACATAGCAAAAATATATAAGGCGGAATCTGCACATATTTGATTATTCAAAATGAAGATAAGCAAAGAAATTTAATAAAAAATGGGCATAGTTTTATTTCACATTTCTCTAAGAAAAATATCAGTTTTGAACTGGTACAAATGCTGGAGCTCAGAATGTACTCAGCATGACCAAAGAACCATGAACATTTCCTACAATGACATTACTCTATACGCGAAAACTCCTCCTATACAAGCCACTTGTTCAGCGTTTCCCAATCCGTGCTCAGGGACCCACAGACAGTACACATTTTTGCTTTCCGCGTTACCAACCTCAATGCCAGCCAGGCTGCCAGAAAAAGGACGGTCCAACAGACGAGGCTTGTAGGTCAGCACAGTGGTGCCTTTCAGGATGATGGCGCTGGTGTCCAGACAGGAGCATTCCTCCACCACCACAAACTCCGTCCCTGTGGCACACAGCAGGCACGTCCAACACAAACTACACGGGTATCAGGCGGAATTAAACTGCAGGTAGAACTAATATACCCAATGGGTACCAACAACTCAAAAAGTCAAAAGCAAAGAAGAAACTGTGATACTACAGAAACTTGTGTTCATCCTACAGGGGATTCTGGGTAATCTGCTCCGAGAGGTGGGCTCCCGTCTTTCTTGCAGCCTTACCCGTCACGTTAACCTTGATCTCCAGGTGACGCTCCTGAGTGACCGGCACAGTGGATCGCTTGGTGACCACACCGCTCTTGACCGTCTTGGGCATGACGGCGGTGGGGGCGGCTCCCGGGTCACTGCCGCCGCTGGGGCAGCGCTGCCTGCCGTGGGGGGTACCGCTTTCGGCCGGCATGCGCAGAAAGTCACGCACCAGCTGCAGCCAGTCGAAGATTAGGAAGACGCGCAGGTTGTTGAGCACCACAGTGAAGCAGGACGAGTCCCGGGTGGACCTGAGCCGAGATGGGGGGGGGGGGGAATCAAGTGGTTCTGTTTACTGAGCTTCTCAGCACTATCCAGCTTCCTTCAGCTCCATCACAGAAAATATTTAATGAGGATTCAGCAGCAATCTGACCTGAATGTACAGGCAGGTCTGCCAGCTGGCTGAAAGACATCACTTTGGTACAATGTCTAAGCCACCAGAGCAAAGGTTTTGTTCCCCAAGGTACAAACAACAACGTCTCTCCAATGGTAAAATTTTTTTTTTTTTACCTTTAAAAATACATTTGCCCACGAGGTAAGGTACAAATCGATCCTTTTTTTCTGACAGTGTTCCATGAACACTAATTTATTTCATTTTTTAATTGCACGACTATGACACTAACAAAGGAGCCTAAGGGCACAGTAGGACGGGACTGGACCAGGACGGCAGGCGGACCTGTAGTGCAGCTCCATCTGCAGGGAGGCCCGGTTGGTCCCGGTGCGGGAGGGCTGCAGGATGCAGTGGAACACGTTGCGCTTTCTCCCAGAGGCGTCAGGGACTGGCGCAGAGTCAGGCCCACCACAACGCGTGTCGTACGCGAGCAGCGAGTGGGACACCAGGTTCACCGACTTGGACCCGTTGGAGAAGCTCTCGAACAGCAGCTTGGACTTACGGAAGTCAAACCTGCGGGGGAGGCACGACACTTAAAGAACTGAACCCGCGGGGAAGCAGCCAGATGGAGCCGGAATGATGCTACTAATACGTTAGCGTCCGCTAAGCGTAACCACAAACAGGCAGCTCCGTTGCTGATGCACTGCTCTTCAGTTCAGGACGGCCAACAAGAGCATTTAGTTTGGTTTCCGGGAGAGAAAAGCACCTACCTGGCCAAAGAGCTTGTCCAGCCAGTCGCGGCCGGGCTGTCGAGCAGCTCCAGGCTGACATCCATCATGTCCACAAGGAAGGACAGGCCAGTGTACACATCTCCACTCAGCACCGTCTGGGACAGCACCAGGCGCGGGAGCCAGGGAGCACAGAGAATAACTTACATTTCATTTTGTCACATTAGGCACAGCAGTGCAAAAACAAAAAACATGATTTTGGCTGCATATATGGGTAGACTTTGAAAGACAATGCAGATCACAAAGCTGAGTAGGGAATCAGCTCTATATTTCAACAGAAAACATTCCCGCTAATGGACCTTTGTGTGAGTATGTGTGCGTGTTATGTATACATTTATTTATTGTGATAAAAACCTGTTGTTATTTCGACATTGTGGGGACCATTTTTTTCAGTCCAAAATGGGTAAACTCAGTTTTATAAAAATCTGTGACTGCAATCAAACGACTAAAAATTGTTTGGTTACTTATGGTTAGGGCTGGGTAGGGGTTACGGTTGTCATTGTTGGGATTACGGTTTTTCCCTGTCGAAATGAAAAGAGTCCCCACAAAGATGTGAATACAGAATGTGTGTGTGTGTGTGTGTGTGTGTGGGTGTGGGTGTGTGCGCGCGCGTCTTCTGTTCTCTGCCAAGAGCAAAAACCCACTGTCACACAACGGCAACAATGTGTAACAAGCAGAGTCAGAGGTGAGCCATTCACCCTTAACTATGTACTTAAACCTACAGCAAGCTTCCTGCAGGCCCAACCAAGCAGCATGTCTGTCATTAACACCTTTAACACTGCCACTTTCTGCTTGCGCTTAAAAACCAAAGATGCCATTTGCCATACATAGGTTCTGGGGTCCTGCAGGTTGTAGGGTCTGAGGAATTCCTCCACCGGCTCCCCCAGATTGTTCTCCAGGAGCCCTCGGATCAGCCGGTACCGGTCCAGGTCCAGGGAGCAGTGCACTGAGGACAGGCTGCCGTGGACGGACATGTCTGGCACAGAATGACTCAGCTCCCTGCAGCAGGAGAGGAGTTTCAGGCAAACTTTTTATCACGTAAATAACAGGAAGGAATGAGCTGGCTTCTCCACACAGCCGCAATGTTCCCTTAGAAATGGCTGAGAGCGCGAGCAGTTCCCGGGAGGAGATTAGGAGGAGCCACCTTCAGCTCCTGCGACAGAAGGCTTAGAGCGAGTTATTCAAACAGCCGGCTGTACAAACAGGATAACGTTTATGCTAAGCCAGTGAGCTGAGCAGTGCAGGCATGGAGACAGGTCCCCAGCTCACGGCACAGGCAGGGAGACAGGTCCCCAGCTCACGGCACAGGCAGGGAGACAGGTCCCCAGCTCACGGCACAGGCAGGGAGACAGGCACCCAGCTCACGGCACAGGCAGGGAGACAGGCCCCCAGCTCACGGCGCAAGCAGGGAGACAGGCCCCCAGCTCACGGCGCAAGCAGGGAGACAGGCCCCCAGCTCACGGCACAGGCATGGAGACAGGCCCCCAGCTCACGGCACAGGCAGGGAGACAGGCCCCCAGCTAACGGGGCAGGCATGGAGACGGGGGGGCCCCCAGCTCACAGCAGGCATGGAGACGGGGGGGGCCCCAGCTCACAGCAGACACAGCGACGGGCCCCCGGCTCACAGCAGACACAGCGACGGGCCTCCAGCTCACA
The DNA here is from genome assembly GCA_026780845.1 of Petrocephalus sullivani. NCBI lineage: Eukaryota > Metazoa > Chordata > Actinopteri > Osteoglossiformes > Mormyridae > Petrocephalus > Petrocephalus sullivani. The sequence goes on along the minus strand of JAODKM010000099.1, from coordinate 2,431,263 downwards.
GCAGACAGTGACGGGCCCCCGGCTCACAGCAGACACAGAGACGGGCCCCCGGCTCACAGCAGACACAGCGATGGGCCCCCGGCTCACAGCAGACACAGAGACGGGCCCCCGGCTCACAGCAGACACAGCGACGGGCCCCCGGCTCACAGCAGACACAGCGACGGGCCCCCAGCTCACTTGTCCAGGTTCCTCTCCACCTTCAGGCTGAGCCTGCAGCGCTCCCTCAGCAGGCTGCCCCCCGTGCGGCGCACAGAGTAGGAGGGGAAGAGCAGGTCACAGTCCGCCGGCTTCCGGGGGCCGTCCCAGGACTCGCAGGGCAGCCGCTCTGCAGCAAAGATGTCCATCTCCTGCAGGTCCAGGGCGATGCAGTCCAGCAGGCACATGTGCTCTTCTGGCGGCACAGAGGTCAGAGGTCAGCGGGGCGGCAAGATCCAATCACAACCCTGCGTCATTTTAACACCAATTTGCACTTGTCCTGCTTTTTTTGCGAGAACTGAGAACGGAAGCTCCTAACGGCACATATTTTACTATGGAAACAAGTCATTTTACAATTTCCTCTATATGGATTTCCGATGTTTTATGACATTAATTAACGGGTAATGATGATTGCACATTAGTCACGATTTCCACGCTACAGCGGAATAATTAATTTGCTAGTTAGTGATGACCCGAACACCCGACCCGAGTGGAATCTTACTAACAGCATCTTTTATGTCCACATGGGGCCAGGGGCCTTGATGGAAATGGATGTTATAAAGTGGGCATATTCTGACCTTCCTGAATTACAGCATTGCTGAGCTGGGGCATTTCCACAGCACAGCATAAGCAAATAAACGCTTAATCAGCAGTAGGGGGGGCTCTGGCTTTTCCAGCTCACCAGGGCTAACAGGGACATCCACGGCAGGCATCCTCCCCAGCGCAGGCGCAGGCCGACCTAGGGAAAAGCCGGCGGCCTCGCTGCTGGAAGCCGCCTCCGGCGACTCCTCCCTGGGCGCGGGGCCGGTCGCCGAGGGGACATTTCTCACACGGTCCTGCAGAATGCACCGCGATGTTAGCCGAGCCCCTAACAGGACCGGTGTTTGCACCACAGACACTAAAACGGGCTGGAGAGTCAGAAAATGAACCGGATGGTGCCGAATCAAAATGGCTGCAATTAAAATAGGCATTAGCCAATTAAAATTAAGTGCACATAAAAAAAAAAAACCAGGGCAGCAAAAACGCCGTTTTCCCCGCACTGTTAGCAGAAGGTTTCTGCTTCCAGCGAGCTGCCTCTTGGTGCTCGATATACGGGGAAACACAAGCCTTGCTGCCCGCGAGCAGGCACAGCATACAGAGAGAGCCAGCCCTGCCCACGGATGGCAGCGACTCACCTCAAAACTACAGCACAAATGAGCAAAGTCTGCTAACAACCGATGGGAAACAGATTAAAGAGCCCTCACAGGTGGACCAGATCAAAAAGAACCCACGTTTCTGACAGACACGTATGCCAACAGAAGGAAATATGCGAGGGAAAATGATGCAAAGGAGAAGAGGGTCTCCCGTGTGACCAAGGCCACTGCAAAGCAAAGCACATCCATGCCCTGGGTACCTCACAGAGGGCAGCATCCCGGAAGGAGCTGGCATGCAAAGCCAGATTCTCGTGGAAACAAAGCGAACACATGATGCATTAGTGGCAGCAGGGAGACATTACTAGAAGCAAATTTTAAATGACAAAAACACAGATCAGTTAATGGCAGGTGCTTTGTCCAGACATGACACAAATATTATTCAGTATTCAGTATTTTACAATGCTCAATTTCCAAGGAAAGACCACGAAAAGATTACAAAATTCTTATTAACATTTGTCACCAAAAATCCTGGAGGTTGCTTTGGGTAAAGGTGCAGGCTTGTAACGTCAAGGTTAATTAAAGAAAACAAATAAAAAGGTTAAGGAACCAAACCAGGTTCGAGAGTGAGAGACACTGCTCACAGAAATCTAGCTCAGGCATAACTAAACGCTCGCAGAGACCAGGCAGGTAGCAAGACAGGCAGAGTGGGGGCCAGAGACTCACCAGAGAGGGGAAAAAGGCATGAGCCATGGTAAGTTTCTCTACCTTGTCTTTGAGGGAAAATGTACCGCGTGAGCCAGCGGGCAGGAAGCGGTTACGGACACGCAGCTGGCCAAGGTTGGCCACGATGAGTCGGGGTGAGCGGGAGCTCTCCGGGATCAGGAGCACAGGAGCGCCAGCCTTGATGTCCAGGAGCACACGGGCAGCGCGCTGAGGACGTTCCCGCACCTGCCGGGCCAGGCCGGACGCAAGGAGACCCAGGGAGAGCAAAACAGCCAGCAATACATTATTGCTTTTGGCCTAACTACTCATTTCATCATCAGTCAATGTTCTGGGACTTTCAAAAGAGCCTTAATGGTGTTCATGGGCTCATAGGAAGGCTTACAGTTACACTACAAGGATTAATAAAGTAATTCATGGAGCTACAAGTTCAAATTAGGTTAAAGCACATCCAGGACAAAAACAAGGGGTGTTTCTCAATACCAAGAATGCCAAGATTGTACTTGTGGTCTTGGCAAGACTGGTCTTGCTAACTTGCCTCCCAAGAATGAACTTGGCCTCATTTAACGAGGATGCAACTGATGTGTCCTTGATATTTGAGGCAGGCCAAGAATGCTGTTCTTGAGTATTGGAACTGGTCTTCGGCAATGATGCAAAACGGGTACGCGAGAACAAGTATGGTCAAATGTGCATAACACTCAAGATGACATACAGCCTGGCCCTCCATGGCAGCTCTCTGGCGGCCCAGGACGTCCTGCAGCTGGGTGAAGTGCTGGACGAAGGCCACCACCTCCGCCTGGAAGCGCTGTGTGTGCACGTACTGCACTGAGGCCATTTCCAGTAACACCTTCATGTCGTACTCGCGCGCCAGCAAGGGGTCCGGCTCACCGAACCTGCACGGGAGGCAGAGGGCGGCTTCAGAGACCTGGGGGAGGAGCTTCACCCAAAATGCCTTTACCAGTTAAAAACTGAGAGATTAAGCAACAACAAAAAGTAGTGAGATGTGGAAAAGCACTGCCTGTACTTGTGTAGGTGAATATCGGTAAGAATAAGTCATATATGAATACTTGTGGATGTTGAAAACGAGGGCCTCCCCGCCCCGCGTGGTGAAGCGCTCCCGATACAGGTCCCCATGTGGCGTCAGGTCACTCAGCGATAAACTTCCCAGACTGCCTTGCAGGGTCAAGTCTCCCTCTGAAACACAGGAAGTGTTTCAGGAAGACATCGGGAAATGTGGGAAGACGCTTCAGAGCTCAAGAGAAGCCCGACGCAGGTCACTGGTGTCCTGTGACAAGAAAATAGGCTTTACTGGATATTAATCTGACTTTGATAGCCAAGCTCTACACTTACCCATCATCTCTAAATGGGCAGACAGTTTGGAGACACTAGCTTTGGCGAGTTCATTGGTTTTCTTGTTGAGAACGAGGGACAGGGAGTGGACCTTAGAAGATCAATAAGAACATTAATGAATGGCAATCAAAATCTGGGAAGGAATAAATACATGTATTTACATGAATAACAGCCAAAAGGTACTAATTAATGCAAGTCATTAATCTTGTCTTTTGTATTCAAAGTCCTCTTTGGGAATTACCTTCAGGTCAAGTCTGGTGTTGACCCTCTCCGCGTCTTCCTCCTCGTAGGCTAGTTCTGATTCTTCTGGACAGGTGTAGAGTGGCTGGTGACTACACGTTTCCTGGGTAGGGTCCAGAGGAACTTTCACAGCATGGTTGTTCGCGGTGGAGCCGATTCCAAAGAAGTCAAGAATAACCACCCAAGTCTGAAGGGTGATGAGAACGTCCAGGCAGTTGAAGTCCACATCCACACTGCGGCTGACGCTGCCATAGCGGCTCTTGAACTCGGGATGACGTTTGTCCACCAGAAGGATGTTTATGTGGACCAGGGAATCATCAAAATCTGGGGCCTGGAGAGATGATGGGATGCTGCGGGTTGGGGAGGGAGGTGGGGTACTTGGGCAACCTGGGTCTTTAGTTTTCCGAGCACCAGAAGATGGTGTGTTGGGGTGCCTCTGGTAGAACTGGAAGACATTCTGTGCCTCCTCCATCTGGGCTGGGAGGGAGCGGGGCATGTCAGGGTAAAGAACACTGGATGATGTTGGACAGGACTGGGAGAGGTACTCCTTGCGGCTAAAGGTGGACAGCTTTGGAGCACCCCGGGAAACCATGAGGTGTTTGTACTTTGAGTCTGGATTGGGCTCTAGGAGATCCTCCATAAGGAGAGAACGAAGGGTGAGGTCAACTGCCAATGACTGAGGATGGTCCTTTGTGAATTCCCCCTCCAGGTCCTGGAAACACAAGCTGACAAGCCCCTGAGACCCCTGGCTAAGGTCTGCGCTGAGATGCACCTGCAATTCCGCCACTCGAAAGACGGCCCTCAACTGGGTAAAAGACGGGGGCTGGAGGGCAGGGCTGCTGCCGGGCAAGGGAATGGGGGTAGAGAGGGAGGAGGACAGGGAAGCATGGGACAGCCCAACGAAGGGTGGGTCATGTGCAAAGAGCCCGCCCTGCGAATCGGGGAAGCGGGGCGGCTTGGTGTAGGACGGCGTGGGGGGCGGAGGAGTTGGGGGCTGACTCGGCGTTGGTCGATCGTCTTCGATAAAGGACAGATTGTCCAGGGTCTGTAAAACCTGCTCATACACGGACTTGGCGAGAAAGACCTAGAACACAAAAGCATCATTTACATTAGCGAAGTACCCATGACTACACCTACAGTACTGAGAAACAGAGAGGAACAAAGACAAATGCCAGTAACAGGTATCTGGTCCCAATGAAAACCCTGACTGAGTCTGCATCGACAGGCTAAATATATACACTGAATATAACTGATTAAAACAAATGACCTGACTTTTACATGTAATTCGTTTGCGTGCAGAGCAATAAACACTAGAGAAATTCAAAATCAAATGACAAATTAATTTAAAAAGCCGGAGCAATTTACCTGTACAGCATTGACAAATTTGCCCTCTACTCGGAGCAGTCCTGCACTGAGGAATGGCTCATCGCTAGAAATGAAGGAGAACTGGGGGTCATCTGTGATGGGAACTTTCTCAAGGGTGAACTGGATCGTGGTGTCTTTGAGGATATGAAAAGCTGAAACACAGGGAAACATGACAGCCGATTAACAGGTGTCTGGTGAGAGGCTAAGAGGCTATGAAATCATTCAGACTGATCTGAAGCTGTCACAAACATGAGAGTTTGATATTGTGGGGGACAAACTTATTAAATTTAGACACAAAAGTCTATTCATTAAGGGGTACCGAATGAAGCCAAATGAAATGTTGGGGATTCCTATGCCCCTGATCGCATAAACTTCTAAAAGGATTTTAGAAAAATCAATCAATCTAATCAACCAATCAACCCATCCAACCATCCTGTCCTTTGTAGGACTTCAGGGGTCAGGAAAGCATTAATTCAAATACCACTGAAAAACAGGCAACTGTTTATCTTTCCTAAATGGATTAAGGTATAACCAAAGTAAGCATCTCACCTTTCCCACGGTTCAGGGACTCAAAAAAGTCATGACGTGTGAACTGAAGCTCCTCCTGGCTGCTGCCCTCATTCTGAGTGGATGAGAAGCTGGAGGTGGAGCTTCTGTCAGCACGAGTGGCCTTGCGGGGGACCAAGTGACCGGTGTTGAGCGAGTACAGACAAATGTCTTTAACCTCAACCTGTAACTTTTCCCTCTCTAGACTATCCTGCTCAGACATAAAATTCTGAATGGTTATGCTACCTAAATGCCCCACTAGCAGCTCTGGGTGACCTGGCCTGCGAGGGATGGAAACAACAGGGGAGTCTATGCTGATGTTTAAATTGAGTTTGACCAGAAAAGAATCTCCTTTTGGTTCCTCCACTGGAACCTCAACATCAGCCTCATCTTCAGAACTGCAGGTCCAATTACACTGACTCTGCCGTCTGGACCTCCTGGATGGGGCCTCAAAGAGTGATACCATGCCACTATACTCTGCAGTCTTTGTGGCAAGCACCGTGGATACTTTGGTTGCTGCAGACTTCAACATGGAACGAAAGTTGTCCTCCACCTCATTAGCAGAGAGGCTGAGCTCCTTGAGAAACTTAGCAGAATGGTTGTAGTGCAGAGAAGCCATCTGCAACTGCAGGGAGCACTCCCCTTGTGACTTCTCCAAAAGCTGGAAATTCAGAGCCTCTGACGGTGCCCCACCAGCACAGGAGAAGAAGTCCATCTTCCCTGCTGGGGGAAGATCTTCCACATTTCCTATGCTGACCACAAACTGGCTTTTCCCTCCTTCCTGAGTTAGGTCCACCAGCTGAATGCATCCAAGAGAACCATTGACGTCGAGACGACTCCCCATGGAAACATTGACTTTGGTGCTGTTTATGCTGGCAGTAGCAATCTTCATGCCTTTCTTCTCTCCTCCCAGTACAGTGCTGGTGGCAATAGTGCGCAAAAGTAACAGGTTCAATCGGTGAATCTCCACAGTTACTTCGGTGTTCTGATCATAAGTGGACTGATAGGTTTCATTCATACCTTCTTCATCAGGCTCCTGGCAAGACTGTTGAGGTGAGGGAGTCCACAAGCTTTCTTCTTTGGGGAAAGAATTTTGGAGGAACTTTAGAAGTTCCACAATTGTTTCGGGGTTTAGGATTATGTCTAGATTGTTGACTTGCATTGTGGCCACTTGGAGGGAGCTATCCAGGTTCATAGATGGACAGTCAGAGCTGACAAACTGGTATTCTAGCTTTATGAGGGCATCCTGGTCTTTAAGAAATGAACTATAATGAGACACTTTCTCAAATTCTGGCAAAGATGAATGAATATCTGACAACTCATTAAGTTTTCCAGCAGGTAAGACTGGGGAGGAAGGCTGGCTCTCCCTAAGGCTGCCTGTAGGAACATCAAAGCTGAGATGCTTGTGGGAGGCCACCAAAAGGTCAAAGTCTGATCCATAGGTCTGTAGGGTATCAACCAGGAGGAGCCCATGGACAGTGAGGGAAACTTCAGCATCATAAGGTCGTTTCACAAAGTGGGCATTTGTGCCGAAAACTTTGAGTACAGAAATATATCGGCCACCACTCTCGACCCCCAGTTGCATGTAGTTAATGTTGAACTCTGCAAGAAGCAGCCTTGATTCCACCAGGACCTCTCTTGTGTGTTGCTCCAGTGTCATCACACTCTGAGTGAGATTTTTCGAAGACCCCTGAGATTTCTGAAGGCCATCTTCTTTCTGGAATATTTTTTCATGACGCAGTGTCACAGGGTCTGGAGATTTTCCATTCTCTGTAATCTTTTGACTGGTGTCCTCCTCTTCTCCCGGGCTGCTCAGACTAGCTAAGCAGCTTCGGAGGGCTAACATTTTCTCCATGTTAACATGCACTTTGAGGTCAGGCAGAGTTCCTGACAGAACTGCACCGGGGAGCTGAGGGTCAGAAGTATAGCAGAGCCTCTGCTCCAGTTTCAGGAGGACATTGAATTTCTCAACAACATGAGTTGGCCCCACCTCACTTTCCTGGAGGTGTTTCCAGTTGTCCTTGTTCCGGCCAACCATGATCTGCAAGTCATTGAAGGACAATGAGTACTTTTCATAGAGCCTTCGATTGTACGCCAGCATGCCCTCTGACTTCCAGCTGGGAAGCTCTGTGCTCTTTACAGAATCTATGAGCTCCATTTCTGGCTCAGGAGATGGAGATGCAGGGGGCGTGGCCAGAGGAGTCTGGTATTCTTCATCACTAAACTCATCCGCTTCTGACTGAGGGGACTTCAGCTTTGTCTTGGGTTCATCTTCAAAAAGAAACACCACATAAATACAAACCTTTTCATAATAGTTACTATCGGCAATCATTCATAACACAAGTACGACAGTCATTCAACGGTACCTTGAGAATTAGTCAGGAGAATGCGACCTAAATCCACAACCACTAGCATGGGATCTTCAGACTGAAAGTCATCAGGGAAGATCACTTGAGGTGCACAGATGTCCAGCTTCATGGTCCAACGCTTACTGTTCTCCTGCCAAGGGAAATGCAAAATAATGAAGGATCGACAGCTAGAAGCGGGCAAATCAGAAATGTAGACGGACAATAAAACCAGAGAGAGGCCTTACGATGAACTCGCCCACCAGCAGCTGGTCTATCGTCTGCCGGATCTCGGCCTTGGTCTGCATCTTCAGCTTGTTGTACTGCCTCCTGGCAGCTTCTGCTACCCTCAGCTCCAGCTCAGACTGATAGCCAAAACCTGAAGCATACAAGGTCAGCTGCCACGCCAGCAAGCCGAAACCTCCTCACCGTGATTTAGACGTAGAATCGTAAGAAGCGTACCAGAGGTATGGACCCGGCCCTTGTAGAAGAAGTCAGCCACCTTTTTGATAGCCTGTGGGTTGTAGATGATATTGAGAGGGCTCGTGTTCACTTCTAGGCGCCTCTCAAAACGACTTCTCGGTGGGTTCCGCTCATAGATCATCTCAAAGACTGGTGCTGCTGATGACTGGTCTGGGCCTAATTTAAGGGTAATGGAGAAATCAACACACTGCCACAACGTGCCTTGAAACAAACTCAAAACATATACATACGAACCACAGGCTATTTATATTTTAAAAAAGAAACATACCAGTATTATGATATCACAACTAAAATAATCTGCATTACTACTTAGTAAACTTGCTTTAAATATTTACCAGTTAAACAATTATACCGGTACATTTTCAATCAATATTTGCATGTGGCTCAAGATTTGATGAGGAGGGTGAGAAGAATTAATTTGCTAAGATTAAACACTTGCCTGAGCTGGATGTTTCTGAACCACTTGCCTGACTAAACGGCTGGTTGATGCCCACAGCAACCTTGTCCTTGTACAAGGAAAAGGAGTGATACCATAGTGCATTTAGACATGAAAATGTCACTTGCAAACATTTCATGCTAAAAGGCGGTCAATAGATCACAGTGACACTGACCAGTTTTGGAGAGACAAGCACAGGGAAGATTGTCCCCTGGGTGGTGAGGTCCCTCAAAAACAGCCCTCCAAGTTTCAAAGACAGCAGAGAAGACTCTGATCGGGGAAGAGACTCCACCCCAATCTTCACTCCTGAAACCAAATAAAAAAAAAACCCAGGACAATTAGAATGATTTGCTTTCTACACAAAAAAAAATCATGGCAACAGATTTCCAAAAAAAAAAATTACAAAACCCAAGTACCTGAGAACTCTAACTGAATGACGCCTTTCTCGTGAGGTGAGGCACACTTCTCAGTTTGGGCAACATCTCTGTCATGAGGCACAGAGCCCTTCTCATCCTGGTGGAAGAGAGTGACCGCCCCTGTCTCCAGGAAGAAGTCAAGACGTGCAAAAACATGGTCCCTCCTCGTGAAGGTATTCAGAGTTTGGGAGTCTTCCAGCGGGTCAAAGAGATCATCGGGGTTGGCTGCAAGCGCACATACATTCTCTGTGTCAGTCAGACTGGTCTCGTTTCAGAGGCTTATACACGTTCATTAATAAGAGAAACCGTCTGAAGATGAAAAACAATAATCCAGGTCAAGATTGCTAAGAAAAGATCACAGAAGGCGGCCTGCTACTGGTTCCACTTTATTTAGTTCTTGCTCAAGTAGGAGCATCCTAGCAGTGTGCTCTAGGTATAAACCAACAGCTAAGGTCCACAGCTCCCGTCCCTGTAGGATTCCAAACTGAACTCTCACCCAGCATGTCCCACGTGCCCTGGCCAGTCAACAGCTGCTCAGCGGCCACCTGACCCTCCACGCTGCCCTCCGGGACCGGGGCCGAGTCCCCATACCAGCCCCCCCAACCGGGGAACCAGGACTGCAGGTACTGTAGCATGCCCGAGCTGCTGCTCTCGGGGATGGAGCCGGCGGGGGGAGAGGCGGCCAGGTCCGACATGGGCTCTCGGAGGCTCTACAGCACGCCGGAGAAGCTCCATGTCAGCATACATCACACAGTAGGGCCACTTATTTAAAGTGTCATCTGACAGGCTAATATACAGATAGTCAGATAGACGGGACAGACAGATAAAACAAGGCAAAATTATTTTGGAGGGAAAAAATGCGTACAGATTGCAGGGATGGTTATTCTCTGTGCTGTGATGTTCACAGCGGTTTATACCTGAATAAAGGAAGCATGTATGCTAATCACTGGTGGATGTCCTACATGTTTCTAAGCACAGACAAGGAACAGCACAGCCTAAAAGTCCTCAGGATTCGGGATTTTAAGGATTACTGCAAACAGACGAGCCCAGCCTCGGCACGTCTGTGGGCCCTTGAGCAAGGCCCTTAACCCCCAGCTCCCTGGGCGCACCTCGAGGTAGCTGCCCTTCACGGCCAAGCTTGCTCTCACAGAGAACATGTTAGGGGGAGGTGAGAAGATGACAATTTTCCCACAGGGATCAATAAAGTATCTCAAAATCAAAAAAAAAAAAAGAGACCTCATTGAGACACAGCACACAAAACATCGATATGGCACTGAAAGCCTGAGCAACACCTCCAGCAGGAAAAGCTGACGGCAGCTGCTTGCCTCTGCAATCTCCTCCTGCTTGAGAAAGCGGTGATGGACAACCTCCCGGAGACACTGAAGCTCCTCCAAGCTCTGTTCAGTCTCCACTCTCTCCAGGTCACTCTGTTCAAAGAGATGACGGAAACCCTTGATGGTCTGCCTTTCCCCATAAGGAAGACTTAATTGGATTAAACACTAATTTGCAACTTGACAAACTTCAGGGACTATGAGGGATGATGACCCTTTGCCCACAGGAAATTCACGTTAGCGATCTAAATGTTTGGGACAGGAATTCTCAGCCTTATGCCAAGAGAAACGGAAATCCGGATTAAATGTTGTATAAGCATCTTGAAGGCATTTTACACACCTTCCTCTCACTGTGGGGGAGGGGCAGTATGTGACTCAGTGAGTTATCAGAATCAGAGTCAGAGTCAGATTATATTCAGAGTAATCAGAGTACGTTGAGTCGCACAAGGAATTTGGTTCTGGCCAACAGTTGCTCTCAAGTTAAACAGACAATATACAGACAAGACACATAATGTACTGATAGTTATGCCTCTGTGGCTGGAATCAGAAGGTCACTGTTTCACATCCCATCCATGGCAGAAGTGTCATATCTCCATTGGCGGGCCAGATACAGGGTTAACCCTACACACACACACACCCCAAGCTTAACTCTCCAATATATATGTGTGTGTGTGTGTGTGTGTGTGTGTGTGTGTGTGTGTGTGTGTGTGTGTGTGTGTGTGTGTGTGTGTGTGTGTGTATCTGTCTGTCAATGTGTATGTATACGTCAACAGACAAGATGGGACGCATGTAAAAAGCATTCCAATGTTAGAGTACTTGTGAAAATGGCAAATAAAGTATAATTTCATTGTAAAGCAAAGCCCTGGGCTGCCTACCTCCTCCACGGGGTCCAGGGGCACACCCTTAAGCCTGTCCATGTACAAGGCTGTGTACAGCTGTGCATCCTTTGCCCGCCGCAGGGCGAATTCCCAATTGCTCCGCCGCTTCCGCTCCCGTGTCTCGCTCAGGGTGGCTTCCACAGCAAACTGCCACCACTGCCGGCAGCTGCGTGGACACATGCGTCAGGCGCACCGAGGACACCGCTAACGCCCCACGTGCACACAGTGCATGCACAGCGAGCACACCGCAAGCGCATCCACGTGCACACAGTGTATGCACAGCGAGCACACCGCAAGCGCATCCACGTGCACACAGTGTATGCACAGCGAGCACACCGCAAGCGCCCCACGTGCACACAGTGTATGCACAGCGAGCACACCGCAAGTGGCCTACATGCACACCGTGCGCACACAGCGATCACACCACAAGCGCCCCACGTGCACACAGCGAGCACACTGCAAGCGCCCCACATGCACACTGTGGGCGCACAGCGAGCACACCACAAGCGCCCCACGTGCATGCACAGCAAGCACACCGGCCTGCTGCCAAACCAGGGTCCCACACTCACTTTCCGGACACGGGGACGCGGGGCCTCCACCTCCGAAAACGCATCTCCTTCTCCTTGCGGTCCAGCTCCTTGAGGAAGGCCATGACCTGCTGGTACTGTACCTGAGTGGGAGAAGGCGGACCACTCTCAGAGGGCCATACCGATGAATAGGGACTACTCAGCAACTAAGACATCTATAATTAGCCAACAAGCAAAGTCAGGCATGTAGGTGGTGTAGCAGAAGAAACACATGGACTGAGAAGCACACGACTAATACCGGCACCCTAAGTGACTTGGATTGCCTTGCAAATCACTGACCAATTTCCCGGAGTGCAGGGACATTGGGCATGCAGCGGCGCCCCCTGCGGGTAATTACCTGCGAGAGGCGCAGGGACACGGGCTCCAGCTGCACCTGGCCCTCGATGCGCGCGGTGTGGCGAGATCGCAGCGGCTCCTTGGAGGTGTTCCTGCGCAGCAGCATGGAGGCACACACCGGCTCAAAGACGTACTGGTGCTCTCTGCTCTGCATGCAGCGCGTCATGGCCTCCTGGGGGGGGGGGGGTGACCGCAAAACCACATCATCATCATCTTAATAACAATAACAAAGCAACATTACTATTGTTGTTTTTTTCTCAATTGATTTCCGTGATATTCTATAATATTCTGTTTTTCATTGGTGTACCATGTACTTTTTCATTTGTTTGCACTATTTATACCATCTTTATCCATTTTGCATTAAATGTGTTTGGCCACACACTATGAACCTTGCTGCTGCGCATAAAAATTTCCCCCTGGGATCAATAAAGTTTCTCTGATCTTATCTAATGCAACCAAGACCTGCGTACCTGTGAGTTGTAAGCGACAGCAGACTGCTCGCCCTTTATGTCAGTCAAGTGGTGACTGCCAAAGGGAGGAGAGATGACAGGCCAACATCTAGAGCAATCTTGAATGTCGCGCGAGCTACCCGCACTACCTCTGCGATCTACTGGTCGATCGCGATCAACGTATTGGGCACCCCTGTTCTAGGGTATGAATAAATAATGGAGCATTCTGGTTTTAGAGTATGAATTTTTACACTATTTTGAATATAGAGCAACTGTAGGCTACTCCACAACACAGAGCGCATCACGGCTATGGCACTTCATGTTTCTCTGATCAGCTCCCCAATGTGCCTTCACGCTGCGCTTGTGTGCCAGTGTGGTGTGAGTGACAGCAAGGCTTGAGGGTTGATTGGCTATTACTCGTGTGACATAGATAAGAGAGACTGTTGTGGGCGGGACATTAAATGAAGCAGCAGAAAAGATGGCGACGGAGCCACAGTAGCGCACTTTGTAATTACTTACTATCGGTGAGCGATACCGATACTGATAATTGGCAAAATGCCTAATATCAGCCCCCACTAATCGCGTTTTAAACCCCTAATTATAAGCAATGATCCGCTATCCATAACCCCTTATCCAAAGTAAGGTAACGGTGAGCACACGGCACTAACCAGGTGCTAGCCCCAATGGGACACATGGGTGCACATGCACACAGACACACGCGCACACACACATGCACACGCACAGCTGGGGACTTAAACCCACAACCTGGAAGGTGTCAGGGAACTCGCTCAACCCGCTGATCCCTGCATTAAAATGCTTTTTATTAAATGATGACAGCCGTGGGATTCTACCTGGATCTCTGCTGCAGGAAGGTTTCCCAGCATGCAGCATTCCGTGTCCCAGTACACACAGAAATCCCGGATCTCCAGCTGTTTCTGTCGCAGGAGCTTCTGTGTCTGAGGGAGGGAAAAATGCCTTATTGACTAAAAACCATATCCATGTATTTTTAGGCAGAATAGCAAAACACGGTACACATCTCAGTATTTTCTAGGAAGTGGGTGAAATGTTCAGTTTGCCAGTCAAAGCCACATGTGAGGTGTCACAAACACTTATTAAAACAGTGTGGTCAAAACACTTAATATAAAGGGTTCCCGTTCCTCTTTGCAAACACACAACTTCAACTATTATTTTACTATATATTTCAATCATTTTTCTAAATTAAATGAACCAAGTAACAATGAGGTTATTTTCCATGTACCAAGAGCCAGCTTTGGCTGTCAGCGATTGGTCTGTTGAGGACACTCCCTTTGACTGCCACCGGATCTACAAAGCACATGGCCCCCACAGCTCCCCCTGCAGGTGGGGGACCCACAGAGGGACGCACCCAAGTTATTATTTCAGGCTATGCCCGGCTGGGCCCCATGGTCACCCGGCCACCCGGCACTCGCCTGTGAGCTTCTGCCCCAGGCCTGGCTCCAGGGCGAGGCCCCCGTCTCCCCGATTCTTATTGTTGAACTTCATAGGGGCCTAATATGAACTGCACTTAGCATGGCTGCACATCTAGGACCAATTTGCCTTGGGAGACCCGATCATCAACCTCGTTTGAAAATATATCAATATACCATAAAAAGGCAATTATCACCCAGGCCTTGGTGATATGTACTGAAGTAGAGGACCTCTCAGAATCTCACCGGCTCTTTGGAGGTGTTTTGGGCAGACACATTCTTTATACAGACGCCGAAGGAATACGGTTTAGATGGGTTGGAAAAGTCATCCTCAAAGCGCAAGTGAACATCCTGAATCTTCAGCTGAAAAGAAACAAGACAACAGTTTCATTCTAACTGTGCACCATCAAACATTACGAAGGGGAAATACAAAATGGAGGAGAGCAAAAGACGGGTTAAGGGCGCGTCTCTTTTCTGGAATGTTCAGAATTCTGTGTGGGAGCATAAGCATCACAGAAACACCAAGAGCCACACTGCAACGAGACAAGCTGAAGGAGGAGCCACTCAAACCTGCAAAATACAAACTAAGTAAGCTTCAGTGCGGAGCTAAACTAATCTGAAAGGGAGGAAGCCACCCACAGCACCCCGACCAGAATAAGGACCTCCATGGAGTGGGCAGTGAGCCATGAGAAACAAGCTTACCTCAATGTTCTCCACTATCCTGGTGACCAGAGACGCAGTTACAGAGTACCAATAGGATTCTGCCTTCTGCTCGCACTCATTCTGGGAAGCAGAACAACAAATAAGAGCTCAGCACCTCTGCCGAGGCCCTCTAAGCTCATTAACACAGACACACACACAACTGCACTTACATTATCTAGCAGGCACTTTTACCCAATGCAACATACTTATTGTTTTTTTTGAGAACACAGGGTCAGAATGTGGCAGAAGAAATTGGGGGTTAAGGACCTTATTCAAGGGCCTAAGAGCGAAACCACTCTACCGACCCTGAGGTTCAGACCAGTGACTATAGATATATAGATACACACACACACATATATACATACATATACATATACATGTGTATATAAACACATATGTGCTTACATATAGATATATATTTAATCTTATATATAATCACTGCTTTATAAGAAAACAACAGCAATAAAGCACCTAAGAAATAAGACACCAAGGTAATAAATACAAAAAGGACAAAATCCCCATATCTAACCATCTCTGTGGTTTCAGCACCCTGCTTAGCTCAGTTAAGCCTCCCCATGTGACTTATCCTCGTCGTTTGGCACTTTTGCTGCTGGGCGACCGGCTCCCTCCGCAGCACTAAGGGGCCTGCCTTTCTTCCAGTTCCCAGGCGACCGGCTCCCTTCGCAGCACTAAAGGGCCTGCCTTTCTTCCAGTTCCCAGGCTACCGGCTCCCTCGGTAGCACTAAGAGGCCTGCCTTTCTTCCAGTTCCCAGGCTACCGGCTCCCTCAGTAGCACTAAGAGGCCTGCCTTTCTTCCAGTTCCCAGGCTACCGGCTCCCTCAGTAGCACTAAGAGGCCTGCCTTTCTTCCAGTTACCAGGCGACCGGCTGCCTCCGCAGCACTACGGGGCCTGCCTTTCTTCCAGTTCCCAGGCAACCGGCTCCCGCCGCAGCGCTAAGGGGCCTGCCTTTCTTCCAGTTCCCAGGCGACCGGCTCCCTCCGCAGCACTAAGGGGCCTGCCTTTCTTCCAGTTCCAAGGTAAGCGGGTCCCTCCGCAGCACTAAGGGGCCTGCCTTTCTTCCAGTTCCCAGGCGACCGGCTCCCTCCGTAGCACTAAGCGGCCTGCCTTTCCTCCAGTTCCCAGGCGACCGGCTCCCTCCGCAGCACTAAGGGGCCTGCCTTTCCTCCAGTTCCCAGGCGACTGGCTCCCTCCGTAGCACTAAGCGGCCTGCCTTTCCTCCAGTTCCCAGGCTCACACCCACACAGATGCATGTTCTTCTCCATCTTGTCTTCTGTCACATTTCCTTTGCCCTCTTGGCGCACTTACGAGAAGAGGCCATTCAGCCCATCAAGCTCATTTGGGGAGAATTCCACTAGTAGCTCAGAGATGGTAAAATCCTGTCTAGCACCGCTTTAAAGGAACCCAATGTTTTATCTTGCACTACACCAACAGGACAATTTCATTTGCAAATTTATTAGTAGAAATTTAACATTTGCATAAAGCTGTTTTGTTTATAGTATTTAATAGTATAAAATAGTATTTCAGTATTTCCTTTTACCACAAGTCATTCTAAATAATCCATCCACCCATTCATCCATCCATCCTCCAGGCCCAGATTGCAGGGGCAGCAGTCTAAGCAGACATGCCTCCCAACCTCCCTCTCCCCAGACACCTCCCTCAGCTGCTCCAGAGGGATACCATGTATGCTTCCCGGCCAGCATGTCCTGGGCCTGAAAGAGTTACATGGTTTCCTGTGGGCCCACCACCTGCAGAGGCAGCCGTGGGAGGGCTAATCCAGGACTGCTGAATTATATGCACTGTGATTTCAGGGGCGCGGTGAAAAAAACAGTGACATGAGCGGTCAGCGGAGCGTGGCGGCCCCAGACGCTCACCCTCCACTTGTCCTCCAGAGCCTGCAGCAGCTGCTTCTTGCGTTCTCGCTCGGCGTCCCTCTCGCGCTCCTCGTCAAAGTCCTGCAGGTCGGCCGGCCCGATGATCAGGTTCAGCTGGGACATGGAGACGACCCAGGGGTCGCTGTGCGGCCGGTAGACTGGGATCTGGAGAGTGATCTTCCCAATGAAGCCTGCAACGTGCCGGCGAGGTTACAAAGCCCTGGTAGGATTTGCTCAGGTAATGCATTAGCAAAGAATAACAGCCATTTAGCATTAGACAAGCCAGCTCATTATTTTAATAGACGTGACAGTCTGATCTTTAGGAGGAGTGTTTTGTAATGTTAAAATGCAATGCTAATGCTACAATGCTAATGTCTATATGGATCAAACACTGCAGCAATCAATGCAGCCCTGCTTGGCTGCAAATTGCATCTCCCATAACAGACCTCTCTGCTCCACATTCATGCTTGTTAACATTGTTTTAATGCATAAAGCCCATGCAGAAAAACTACTAGCAGGCTCTTCCTCACCAGCTTTGACTTCAAAGGGGAGATCAAATTCTCGCAGGGCATCCTTTCGCAAGGGGAGGTTTTCCAGTTCGACTGCCCCTAAAGCACAGCAGGGTTAAGAGTCAAACTCACAAGCAGGTGGACACATGGCTGCTCTCATCTCAGCACATGTACATTTTCATCGTACCTTTCAGCAGGGCAATGGAGAGCTGGTCAGTGTTAAGATTGCTGACATATTTGCCCAGGTAGGTGTTGAGTACCCAGGCAACAAGTCCTTCCAGCATAGTGAGGGATCACAATGTGGGAAGAGGGGGATGGGCTGAGGGTCACAGGGTTTACTTTGGGAGTTGATGGGGCATGTACTGATGAGCATCAGCAATCACCCTCCAAATCCTAACCCCAAGACCTGGTAAGGAGAGAATGCAACACGGTCAGGTGACCTACACCTAGTGATACAGAATTAAGTCACCCAACTTCAAAAAGGTGAAACCTTAGCACAGCCATTTCATATAGAGAAATAAGCATCAGATCTCAAAAAGAAAGTCATGACGCTCGTCTTAGGCACATTATAAAATACAGATATAAACTAGTTCTAACATGAATGGTATTATATACTTTCTTGTCCTGCTGCATGCCACATTGTGATGTTCTACTTCATTAGCAGATTAAAGTAGAGTAGATGAAATAACAGATATAAACTAACAAAGATGGCTAACCAATTAGACAAACTGGCTGGTTACCATGATCGTTGTAAAATCACAAGCACGCAAAGTGGCAAACACCACATCCAGATTGGTTAAAGAGACAATGAAATACAATGGACGTAGAATCCATGCAATTTCCCGAAATAGGAACGTGCTTATCAGGATGAGCGGCTGGGTCGGTTAAATGACTTAACGTTCCAGTGCAACAGAGCTGGCAGAGCTTAGCTGCCCTAATTCCAGAGACGGCCGGCGGTACAGGTCTCAGAGGTGACTCGCCTACTTGGGTTTCACCAACCAGAAACTGTCAGCTTACCATTGTTAGTGCCGGCGTCCCTTACGTCAAGCATCGGACTGTTTGGATAAAATGCATCGTCACGGCGTTCGTGTAAAACTCCTTCATGTTATGTGGCTGCAGATCGAACACGCATCCTTCCACACAGAGACTAACTAGGTATCAGGCTATTTACACAGAGCGCCGAGTCGTTATCAGGTTCGCCGAGCACTATTTCTACACACCTACAGAAATGTCACTGTGGAGAGATTCGGAAACTGAAACTGTTTTGCAGCACAAGGTTGGTCCAATATTTTACACAAGAATACAAACTGGCTGCTAATGAACAGATATCCAGGGTTCTACGCTTCAGTCGTTACGGTCGCGACATTTCAGCAACAAGTTGACGACAAGACGAGCTGTTTGTTTATTTCCCCTGTGCCTTTTGCTCTCCTACCCTTAGATGTCAGCATCACGGGCATAGAAAAAACAATATTGAGTGCATGTAACAGGCTCTTCCGGTCACGTGTCTACTGACGTCATTGTTTTCTAGCGTCTTAAAATTATGCTGAGGACACCTAGCGGATGGATGATATATAAACTGTAGATCGAGAACAACTTGGTGACTTGGTGGATACGGATTCGTCAGCCACCGCAGGAGACACTTTAGACAGGAAGCCAGTCCTACTTTTGGTACACACACTAACTAAAGACAATTAAAGACCCATAACAACGTGTTTTTAAACTACAGATGAAAACTGATTAAATTCAAGCCCAAAACCCTTGAAGTGCAACCCAGTGGGCTACTCTGATATTGTGATGGCTTCCAACTCACACATATCTGGTGTGACACGCTTTTAGACTGTCACACTCATACAAGAAATCTTCTGGCAAATCTATATTATTCCACTATAACCCTAAAAAATGCTACATCAAAAGTTTACAAACCCTATAGACTATTTACAAGGTAGTAAAACTCTTTCATGCATGTAAATGCATGTGCATATGTGTGCAGACTCATCTCAAATTGAAAATCTCACTTCAGGCAGTTGGCAAAGTTGGTACTGGCATGCCCATCAAATCCATCCAAAGTGTACCCCAGCCTCATGTCCTACCCTGCCTCATATCAGCTTCAGGCCCTATGACTGGACAAGCGATTTTAAGATAGACAGATAAAATTATCACTTCTCCCTTTCTGGAACTGCATTTAAAACCACTGAATCTAAAATATATGGCATGTAGTATGGTGCTGATCTACGGTTCACTGAAGTAGAACTGTCCAAAACCACATCTGAACCAAGTTAAAACCTCTGAATGAATTGTAGCTACATTTTTCTACAATAAATAAAAACTATAAATAAATAAATAAAAATAAAAACTATATATCTACTATATAGTTCTGATGAATCTGGCATTTTAGAAGGAATCATGTTATATAGGAAATTTAGAGGCACAACTAGATTATCCGCTTCTGTTTGAACTGCAGAGGGCGACAAAGGGAGGAAATGAAACTACATATAAAATGGGGGTGGAATTCGAACCCCCTACCTGGAGATCTGAGGTTACAGCGCTACACGCTGAGCCTTCAGCTCCCACTCGGAGTAATGTGTTTAATGGGGTCTCCGTAAATGTACCCGTCTTCAGTTACTCCATGAAACCAGAATAGCTAAGTCATGGACCATTCAGGGATTAAAATACATGTTTTTTTGGCGTTTTCTAATACCTTGATAAAGCAATAAAGGTAATTCGGAAATACGTATTTACGTTAACTCTAACTTTCCTCAAAGCAGAAATTTGCGGGAACAGGTGAGAGTGTTCAGCAAGTAGCCGTGCTTGGGTGGGAATAAAAGTGACACTTGGGTAACTGTCACTTTTAATGGCAGTAAATGGCATTTGGAAAGAGTGGGAGGCACAGGGAAAAGCACAGAAACGAAAGTATTTCAGCTTATTCCTCCTCTCCATTTGGCCCATGTTATGTATTCCTTATATGTGCACATTTTCCGCTAGCTAGTCCACCTACAGGGTTTTCACCTGGCATCTGCAAAAAATTTTGTGTTTAACAAAATGCATGACTTATTCTCTCTCGTTTTCGACAAACATATGTCAAATGTATTTCTTTACGTAGTGTAATTATTTGATGTGTCATACCATTCCAAGGGCATCTATATACTTTTCTATAAAAACCATGCATTAGTGGTAGGGATTTCCTATCTCCTGTTTCCATTTAACGACCAGAAGGTTGAAAACTGCTAACAAACAGAAACCCTCGTTCATAGGGAGTTTCGATGCACAGTTGACATTAATGGTACGGTGACGGGGGCGCGATGCAGCCGCGTGAGTCAGCGCGCCTGTCAGCTGCGCGAGCGGCGGCCCCGCGTCCTCCCACGCCTCCGTCCAGGCGCGCCGGCCAATCGGCTTACCGAGGGGTGGGGGGCGCACGCAGGATTTCCCGGCCTTGGCTCTGGGATGTCCCCGTCCCCACGGAGCTGCTTTCGTTCCAGCGAAGATATTCATGAATTACGGGTGATTTAGCGGTTAATTGAATTCCAACCTTCATTTGACATCCTCTGAATTGATTAATTCTCTGGATGCACTTCAGTTGGACTATAGATACTACAATGTTTACGCTTGTCCTTTAAATAGAATAATTCATAATCATTAATACATATAAATAATTCATGGATTCTACATTATAAATAATGAAATAACTGATGCAATAAATGTGATTAGTTGAATAAACCGCACTGTAATACGAGGCAGTTCATAAACATGGACAATGACATTTTTTTAATTCTTTTGGCTCTAGATACCACCACAATAGATTTGAAGTTAAACACTCAATAAGTACTTAAAGTGAGGATTGTCTGCCTTAATTTAAATATACAGAAAGCTATTTTGGATGAACTATGCAGGAATTATAACCATGGTTATACATAGACACCCCCTCCCCAATTTTAAGGGTCTAAAAGTATTTGGATAAATTAATATTCTCGTAAAGAATGCCTGAAGTAGGTGATGGGTTTCTTCACTGGCGATACCCTGCCAGGCCTGTACAGCAGCCTTCTTCGGCTCTTATACACGATGTTATCCATGAACACCCACTTATTTTTGGAGACTGGTGAACGGAACCAATCAGTTTACAGCTAATGGACATGAACATCAGCATTGTTCCCTCTGGCCAGACCAGAAGTAACAATAATAGGCAAATAATTAACTTTCATATTGTAATGGGAAATAAGATGTATTACGATTTATCAGAACCGCACCTTGGAAAATTATGATCTATTATGTGTGATGCTCTACGACGTAATCCTTGTCGTGATCAGTGCTGATGCACTCTGAGGCATTAGTTGTGACGCTAATGATTTGTTTATATCAATAAAGTAGATGCCAAAAGCATTATAATGGTAGGTGATGCAAGTGCTATTTTGATTGCTGATAAAAACATTACGTTGGATTCAGAACTGCTGAGAATATATACAGGTATATATATATATGCTTTTATACATACTGAAATCAAGGTATGTCTTTGCAGTTTTGAAGTATTTGCAGTCTAAACTTTACATAACGCCTTGCGCAGTTCTTCCTGGATCAAAACCTTACAGGATATACAGGAATATAGGACTGTGCTGAATTCACGAGTCATTCACATTGATTCAACATAGCGGCCACACTTTTGTCCCTGGGCGCCCCATTGTAATTGTCAGAGCACAGTCACCCTGGAATGGAGGGCAAACTCATCCAGCACAATCCTGGAAATAAAGTAACTATTAGGTCTGGAATAGAAAAACTACATTGTCAGAGCTTTGATGGTAACACTGTCTAAGGAACCACAGAGAAGGTACACTGTCAATTTGTTTAGCATCTTTCATTAAATTTGTTATACCCGTTATATGATGGATTTGACCATACATATACTGTAGACCTAATTTCATTCATTTTCCACAAACAACGTTGTTGTTAAACAGAACCTTCATGTCTAATCCAGTATTTTCCCTCATATTTCTCAGTCTTTTATATTTAATTACCATGCGAGCATTATGTCCAAGTATATTTCTTCCAGATGCCCAAATGTAGAGTACATTAAATATATTTCCCCAGCTGGACACCAAACACTGAATCCCAAGGGCTCCAAACAGGCCATAGCCTCTTTTAAATGAATGATATCAGAGTCTGTAGAAGACATATTTGTTGTGCTAGACTGGCCTTTCCTTCAATGGAAGCAGTGCGTCGTTCTGTGTAACTGACTTTCACCGGTAACAGACTATGGCGTGCCAGCTGGCGTGATCAGGATAAGAGATTCGGAAACAATATTTTGCGACAGCTATCTCGGAGATATCTAGGCTGGGAAGTTCATAAGGAAATTGACGAGAAAAATAAACACTGTTGATTCCGTGAGTATCAGATTGTGCATTTCCAGGGAACATATGCAGATAATGAAAGAGGTAGAGAACAGGTGCCTATCATCAGGGCTGCTGGGATCCTGCATCACATGACAGGTGTCAGCCCAATCATTAGCATCCGAGCAGAATGCAGAGAGCTTCTGGGCATGTTCAGCATGCATGCCAGAGAAAGAGACTTATATGTGTGCGCCTCTGCAAGAGGGCAAGTGTCAGGCATTTTTATACTGGCTGCCTATCAAAGCTGGATGCTACATCTATAACAGATCTGTGGCCCTCCCCCTTTTACAGGGAATTCTGGGAGTTTGGCATGCCTCCCATTTTGGAAAATTGTGATAGCGGGGAGAATCCGTTAGGCTTTTGGTATGCATGACAAAATCACCATCTTGGAAAGATACTCTTGTTTTTGATGTATTTAT
Source organism: Petrocephalus sullivani (assembly GCA_026780845.1). Lineage (NCBI taxonomy): Eukaryota > Metazoa > Chordata > Actinopteri > Osteoglossiformes > Mormyridae > Petrocephalus > Petrocephalus sullivani. Next base: position 2,408,110 of record JAODKM010000099.1, on the reverse strand, counting down.
AGACTGAATTTTCCGTGTGGCTTGATTTAAAATAGTACAGTATAAGAGATTCATTCAGTTCAGAAGCAAAGTTGGTTTATACGCATTACGGCTGGTAAAACAGGCTGTCCAAAATTCTTCCAAATGATGGAGTGTATAATATAATTGTGATACATCTCGCAGCATTAGCTGTCGCGATGCAGACGTTATACAAACCGCATTTCATTATGTGATCTATGACAGGCACTGCTGACGGGGAACTAATTATCCACTGCTCATTTGGGTTAATTACTGTTCAGCATGAATTCTTTAAAGACTTGCGGGGGAAGAAAACACTTCCATATTGTCTGATGACCCTTGCGAGTAAAAAAACATATATTGACTTTCTTCAGTGGAAGATATATGCTATTAATTATTTAATAATCCTCTTTAAAAAAAATAGGGCTTGTGTAATGTTTTCTGAGGGGGAGAGGAAAACTTTGCATGATACGGTATCATCCGTTTTCCAAACACTTACCCTGGTTACGGGGGGGTAGGCATACATCCCAGGCAGCCAAAGGGACATGGGCACCCTGTTAGAGATGCCAGTCCATCACAGGGCACACACTATGGGAAATTTAACTTTATGTTAAAATTCAACTATATGCCTGTGGACTGCAGGAGAAAACCCATGTAAAACACAGAAACTCTCTCCACACAGAGAATAGGTAGATCTTGAACCCCCAAACTTGGTTGTGTGAGGAGATGGTGCTATTTTTTGGATTTCATTTTAAATCACATTAGCTTGCCTGTTTTCTGACCTGTCTCGATTTCTCAATTACTTATACCCCGTCTGCCTGTTTCTACCCCTATTTTCTGGATTTTGACTAAAGGCTCTAACATTAAAAATGACTGTAATGATACTATTCTTGATATAAGGTTATTCTGCTTGTAACTAGCACTGAGAAAGCTGAGGGATTAATAAAATCTGTCGTTGCATCCGACTTGCTCTCTGGGGGCCATGGGCAGAGATCATGTGACGTGCTTTGAGCCAATTGAATGTTGTGAAAATGCACTATACAAATTCAATTGAAAATATTGTTATTGTGTATGGTTATGTATAAGGCAGGTATGATACAGTTAAAACAGATTAAACCAGTTGAGAAGCAAATTATTGTACAATAATTGTACAAATTATTGTATGGTACCTTTTGGAAGCCAGCGTCTGTCTATCGTTAAATCTTAATGATTGTGTTGGTGTTGAGGACATTAGCTCATATAGTAAGGGTTGCTAGATGAAATTTTCGTTTGTCTAAGTGCATTTTCTGACTTAGGGGATGGTTTAGCCGAATTTTGGCTATAGTTATGCCTTTGGTTGGATGTCTTTGGTCCATCAAGCCATTCTCTCGAAACTGTACACACTGCAGTGTGTGAACATCCTAGCAGGGGGCCTGTTTCTGAGATGCTAGAGACGCCCGTTACGGCACCAACCATCACTCTGCGTTCAGAGTTTAATGATTCAGGGGTCTCAGCCTTTCTGTCATTTAGCCAAGCACTGAGCAGCCCCCCCGACCCTGACTGCATGCCGGATGTACTCAGGACTTGGTTTTGGGAGGTACAGGATGTTAGCATCAGCAAGCATGTGACACTTACCTAAATAAGCTGGCCGCTGAGTGTATTTCCCTGAAGAACAGCAGATACAATGTTTAGGAGCACGATGTAGGAGATATAGGAGCATTAAAGCTAGGACAAACAGACTATACAGCCACCAGCTGCCACCAGGGCACTGAATGACAGTTAATTTGTTTTTTTTTTTCTCCTACATGTCACCTCAATTCTACTTCATGTGCAATAAGGACTCATGTGCAATATTGTCTTATGTAGAGTGAATGTTGTCTATCATCATTTATTTTTTTGTATATCTTTTATATATCTATATTTTTTGTATTTGGGTACATATGTTGTTCCCCTATTTTATTTTCCTTAATTATATATAATTCTCTATGTCAGACATGGGGACTGCACCTAATTTCGTTGTACTTGTTACAATGACAATAAAGTTATTGTGATCTTCTGATCTGATTTGATTTGTTCTGATATCAGGGTCCATAGTGAGACTTCACTCACGTTACAAGCCCACTGCCTTTACATTGACGTAGAAATTTTGCTGCCTTTTCCTTGGAGTTATAATTATCTTTCTTATTTTCTTAATGTATTTAACCATCCATTGATCCACCTTTCAGCTGCATATGGAGTAAATGGCTGCAGTGTGTAATTACTGTCCTAGTGCTGCGTTCAGCTGTCACTCCGGTCAGCTGTCAGGTGTCTTTTTTGTCTGCATGACCACCCATCAAAAATTCACCACTCCAAAAAACAGTACCCCCCCAGACCATGCCTGGCCCTTAACCCCACCTAATAACTAGCCTGTACATTTCTATCCTGAGTTTTTAATAACTTTTGTCTCTATGGGAAGTCCACTTGTACTTTGGTATGTCTGCTGGTTTTATTTTGCTCGTGGTGGCAGGTGTAGTATTCCGTTACTCCAAATTGCCACCAAAATTAGCGTACTTGGAATGAATGGGTTATCCCGCCGATTAATGCCCTCACCCAGGGCTTTGATTTCTTTGGCTTCACTCTCAGATCCTTAATCCTTGTCTCTGGGACTTGCTGAATTCAGGATTAGTGTCACCCGTCACCTTGCACTGCACCTGCCTGGCAGGGCCCGGAGAGGCTTGGTTACTGAATCCACCTTGCTGGACATGGCTCCTATTACCATGAAACCTGATTCTCTTCAAACCCAAATCCCTCTGTGGCTCCCTGTGAAATTATTCATACTGTACGTCTCCATCAAGGTCTAGCATTACTTCCTATTTCCCTCCATTCAGATTCCTGCCTGGGTTTCCAGGCTGCCGATTTCAATAACACTGCTGCTGTAGACAGGGCAGGTACAGAAAAGCGAGTATTGTGTTCCCACGTTGTACACTTTTGTGGCTGTGTCTAAGGATACTTTATCAACAAATGACAGAAAGAAATGCATGAGGTAGTGTAATGGTTGTAGGTGTGGGCTTATATCCTGAATGTTTTCAGTGCCAAAATAAGGACTTGTACCTCTTTGCATGGAACATAACTGACCCTACGCACATGTACACTATATGGACAAAAGTACTGGGACACCTGGCCATTACACCTACAGGAACTTTAATGACATCCCATTCTACATCTATCAGCATCAATATGGAGCTGGTCCCTGCATTTAAGTAGTAACAGCCACAAGTCTTCTGAGAAGGCTTTCCACAAGATTTTGGAGTGTGTTTGTGGAAGTTTTTGCCCATTCATCCAGAAGAGCGGTCAGGCCTTGATGTTGGACTTGATGGTCTGGCTTGCAATCTCCGTTCTAGTTCATCCCAACGGTGTTCAGTGGGGTTGCAGTCAAGGCCAGTCAAGTTCTTCCACACCAAACTCACCCAACCATGTCTTTATGGACCTTGCTTTGTGCACTGAAGCGCAGTCATGCTGGAGCAGAAAAGGGCCTTCCTCAAACTGATCCCACAAAGTTGGAAGCATAGAAATGTCCAAAATGTCTTGGCACATTGAAACATTAACAGTTCCCTTTGCTGGAACAAAGGGACCAAGCCCAACCCCTGAAAAACAACCCCATACCATTATCCCTCCTCCACCAAACCTTACAGTTGGCACAATGCAGCCAGGCAGGTAACATTCTCTGGCCATCTGCCAAACCCAGACTCGTCCATCAGGACTGTCAAACAGAGAAGCGTGATTCGTCACTCCACGGAACACGTTTCCACTGCTCCAGGGTCCAGTGACAGTGTGCTTTACACCACTCCATCCGACGCTTGGCATTGGACCTGGTGATGTGAGGCTTGCCAGCAGATGCTTGGCCATGGACGCCCATTCCATTAAGCTCTCAGGACACAGTGTTAGTGCTGGGGTTAATGTCAGAAGAAATGTGGAACTCTGCAGTTTGAGCCAACAGAGTATTGCGGCCTTTTACACACCACGCGCCTCAGCACTCAGCGACCCCACTCTGTGACTTTACATGGTCTGCCGCTTACATTTGACCATGGAATATCTAGCAGGGAAGAAATTTTGCAAAGGTGGCATCCATCCATCCTTCCATCTTCTGAAACCACTGTTCAGGGTTGCAAGGGGTCCGGAGTCTATCCCGGAAGCTACGGACACAAGGCAGGGAACAACCCAGGATGGGGGGCCAGCCCATCACAGGGCGCACTCACACACCAGACACTCACACAGGTAAACCTATGGGCAATTTGGTAACTCCAATTAACCTCAGCATGTTTTTGGACTGAGGGGGAAAACCAGAGTACCCAGAGGAAACCCCATGGTGACATGGGGAGAACATGCACACATGGAACAGAGGCAGAAACTAGAACCCTGGTCCCAGAGGTGTGAGGCAACAGTGCTAAGCACTGCACCACCATACAAAGGTGGCATCCTACTATTACCCTTAAATTCACTGAGCTCTTCAGAACAACTCATTCTTTCACAAATGTTTATAAACTTGACTGCAGTTTTAGGTGCTTGATTTTAGACACCGGTGGCAAAGAATCTGAATGAAACACCTGAATTCAGTGATTGAGAGGTGTGTCCCAATATTTTTGTCCATATAGTGCATCTTGCTTTAGTTGAAATATGATGTCGTTCTTGGTCATTTCACATTATTTTTTTGACACTCTCACTGATCACACTTACATCACCCGCTGGTCCCTCTTCCTGTAGCTTTTCAGTGCCCAAAAGACTCCCCTGGCCAACTGGCCATTGCTATATTTATACTGCTGCACTTTGTTCACTCCAGGATTCCCCAGGTGCTAAAGGCAGAATGATTGGTCACAGGTAAGGAACAGTGCCGCACGTCCCACCAATCACAGGTCCAGGAGGGGCTTTCCATTCCAAACCTTGGCCTGGAGGACCGTCTGGGCTGGATATGCCACAAATAATAACCTTTATTCCAAGCTCAGGATTCTCTGTAGGTGGAGGATAGATGTACAATATGCATGAGATTAAAAACATGTGATAAGCCAGTTTGCAGTGATTTGCATGTGTATATGTTGCTTTTGCAGCACCCTTGTGACCTGGTTAGTCAAGTACCATCTGCTGCCATAAAAAGAAGCTGAAAGATAGCTGAAGTCATTCAATATTTTTGTACTTTGGTGGTACAGCTGATTTCCCTACATGCAGCAGTTGTGCTAATTCGCTGCTCTTCTGTTACATTTCACAGTCCTCCTTCTTTGCTAGAGAACCTGCCATTTTGCTGCTTTTTACACTGTAGAACTTAAACAGCAGAAATTAGTGTAGTGATAGATGCGGGTTTTTATTTCATGTGTCAGCTTGGTCAGCTTGTGGCCGTTTGTGCCTTTAGCCGCGCTGTAATCATTCCTCAGCGACTGGGTTCTGCTCTGTGTGCATGTGCATGTGTGTGTGTCTGTCTGTGCATGTGTGTGTGTCTGTGTCTGTCCATGTGTGTGTGTCTGTGTCTTTCTGTGCATGTGTGTCTGTCTGTGTCTGTGCATGTGTGTGTGTCTGTCTGTGCATGTGTGTGTGTCTGTGTCTTTCTGTGCATGTGTGTGTGTCTGTGTCTGTCTGTGCATGTGTGTCTGTGTCTTTTTGTGCATGTGTGTGTGTCTGTGTCTGTCTGTGCCTGTGTGTGCGTCTGTGTCTGTCTGTGCCTGTGTATGCGTCTGTGTGTGCGTCTGTGTCTGTCTTTGCCTGTGTGTGCATCTGTGTCTGTCAGTGCCTGTGTCTGTCTGTGTCTGTCTGTGCCTGTGCCTGTGTGTGTGTCTGTGTCTGTGCCTGTCCGTGCCTGTGTGTGTGTCTGTGTATTTGTCTGTGTGTGTATGTGTGTGCGTGTGTGATTGAAAGAAAGAGGGTTAGAGCAGAGTGATGCGAACAGCAATATATTCTGTGCCGTGAAAACTGGACCGGCCAGGCGTTGTGTGAATCCCAGAGAAGATCCAAGGGTGAAAATTACTGAGAACAAAGCAGGCAAATGTAAATCTACATCAACAAGAACACCTTCATTATGTATGTATGTATGTATGTGTGTGTGTGTATGTATGTATGTGTGTATGTATATAATATAACACACATGCAGGTTTATTTGCCGTGGCATGTGAGGTGATGGGAAGGGAGAGAAGGTGCCGGCGTCGCAGTGCCATGAGCTGTGTACCTCTCCCTCTCAGTGTTAGTCTCAACCTTCCACAAACTGGCCCCCAGCCATGTAACCATGGCAACGGCGGGAAGTAAATGGGAGACGGGAGAATCCTTGTGTTGTTATTTCCCCCTGTCTAAAGAAGATCACGAGCCAAAAAGGCACACATGCACAAAACTGTTATGTTATCACCACTCCCCTGCATCTCAGTGCAAAAAGCCTTAAACCCACACGCTTATCTCTCTGGTCCGCCCTCTTCCTTGTGTGAGAGCTAGCCGGGGAGATGTTCTGTCTTGTTAGAAATCTTGCCGCTATGTCTGTTCTCGTTTCTCTGCTGTGCCCCTGAGATAAAACTCTCTGCTGTCAGACTGTTTCACAGAGCACAACTCTCTGTCTTTCAGATGCTGATGTTCTGCAGAAACACACTGAGTACACTAACATTGCATTTTTAGAAAAATGTTTTACCCTTTCGCATTTGCTATTTGATGATGTCATAATTTGGACACATTCCTTTTGTGATGTCATCAGTTATTTAAATTGTCATATTTTTGACAACTTTGACTTGTTCATTAACCCCTACACCCCCATATGGATCTGAACGTGACCCAGTTACATGTGACAGTTGGGACAGATAGTTTAGTCAATGTGTGATTTATTCCAAAGGTGTGTTTTGATGTGGAACATGTCGGCACTGAGAGGCTGGGTTCCCAAACGGGCTGGTGGAGTGCTGACCACCTGGCCCCTGCTATCCTGGTCTTAGCCCCATATTCCTGTTAGTGCATCTCAGGTACCTATCCCAGCTGCCAGTCAATTTGATACCTTTGTGCTCAGGGTGTGTGTGTTTTAATGTAGAGTATTTCGGCTTAATCGGTGGCATAACCCTGAAAAGGTCACTAAATCTGGGCAAAGCATTCATTCACTCTGAGAGGCAGCACAGGGAGAATACAGTAACAGTAATGGAGCTAGTTTGTGACTCACAAGCATCGACTTAACATCATTACCTGTTAAACCACTGCATTAGCAATCATTCTTCAGTCATTAGAAACATAGACAGTGCCGGCAAATATACTTTATTCAGAACAATCAGTACAGAAGACATAGAATAAACTGGAACCCACTCGGTTGCGGGATAGTTACAGATATTTGTTTTTGTCGCGGCTGTGGCTGACATTGGCATTGACATTGAAAGTGGGATTTAATTCCTGGTTATGGTATTTCTCTGAAACACCCAAAGGACACCTGCTGTCTCTGACAGTACTGGTGAGTAAATGTAATGGTGAATTAACATGGAAATATTTTTCAGCTCATTTGTGACACTGACCATAACTACAAAAACATTTTACGCAGCATTTGTGATGGTAACAGGAACTGAAACGCCGTAAGGTGAACAGTGGCGTTTATCACTGGTTGTGACAGTAGTTGTGAGTAACATGTCTATGAGAGTATTTAACACTGTGTGAACAGTAAACTGTAACTACGAAACAACGCGACTGCCTGAGTGTTAAACACTGTTTGTGACAGTAACTGAGTCACTGTGGGATGAGCACAAGTGTTTGACACTGTGATGGAAACAGTGAGTAACGAAACGAGTGTGAAATGCTTTTGAGAGTTTAACACCCCGTGAATAGTAAACTATGGTGCAGGGAGTGTTATGTGCTTTATGTCAGTAACAGTGAGCAACTGAACGAGTGTGAGATGCCCATGAGAGATTAACACCACGTGAAGAGTAAACTATGATGCAGGGAGTGTTATGTGCTTTATGTCAGTAACAGTGAGCAACTGAACGAGTGTGAGATGCCCATGAGAGATTAACA
>JAODKM010000099.1:2385513-2400051 GCA_026780845.1 Petrocephalus sullivani | reverse complement strand
CCACGTGAAGAGTAAACTATGATGCAGGGAGTGTTATGTGCTTTATGTCAGTAACAGTGAGTAACTGAGATGCTGGGCATTGTTGAGTATTTCACACTGTTTGTGACAATAAAAATGAGTAACCAAGTCATTGTGAGATACAGACAAGGCAGTTTGCTGTGCTTGCTATAGAAACAGTAACTGTGAAATGGCGAAGAGTGTTTATCGATGTATTTGTGGCAGAATGAGTTACTGTGTAACACAGGGGTGTAACACAGGGGTATAAAACAGTTTTACCCAGAACGGGCCGATGTGCAGCATAAACTGGCAAACATAATGGCCCTTTCTGGGTAAGATTGCCCACACCTGGTAAACACCTGGTAAATACCATGGTGTAATCCATTTAAACTTCCCAATTATCTTCATCAGGAATACAACAGACAGTGATATATCTTGAAAAAATTTATTTTTGTCATTTTGAATTATATAACTATGCATATACATATATACTGTATGTATACCACCATTTTACAGTGTTTATTATATTCATAGCATAGTTATTAGAATGTATATTCGCCTCAGCAAGAAAGAACTTTATTTTAGTATAAAGTAGAATATATCAGTATAAAAGGTTAATAACTTTTCTTTTAACAGTATTATTATTGTGAAATGATATTCACATACAAGACATACTCACAATGCAGTTATTTCAGAGAGCAAAGTTAGCGAATTCCACTGCACATAGGATTTCTAGAGCATTTCCCAGCAAATGGCATGACTCTATATAATAAAAATAAAATACCTTATTCGGGTTCTGCGACAGAACTCGAGTTGATAAAGCATTAATCCAGAGATTAAATTCAGGACTTTGTGTGTTGTTTCGCTGGATCAGAAGAGAAACCTTTTTCCTTGTCAGATTTGCAGCTGTTTAATCACACTTAAGCCTAACTGTTTTCAGAAGAACAAATGCCTTCTAAATTTATTGTTTCAATATGCTGTTTTGTTGATCTTAGCAGGGCCACCTGATGTGCGAAAGCTGATTCCTGCATTCTGAACATTCTCTAGCAGAACGGCAAACTTGATTAATGTTACGTTGTTTTTTTTCCCAATAGTTGATCTTGATTAATAATTAAGAAAGTGTGGTAGAAAGGGGATTGTGGCTTGGTGTTTTGGGGACTAATTAAGTGAAATCCTTTGAGATAAATCTGAAGTGCTGCAATGAAATATTCACCTGTACAGATGAATCGAAATTGAGAGTGGCTTTGAACAGAAGGAACAGACTGAAAACATCATAAAAAAAAAACGCTCCTACTCACTCCATGCTGTGAAAAAAATGAGGTTCTGTAACCCTCGGCGGGGGGGGTTACTGTCTGGTCTCACCCAAAGGGAAGTGATTATATGAGGCCCTGTTTTCGCCTGTTACTAGCTGTTAACCGCCAGCTTTCCTTGAATGATGATTATCATTACTGTCATAAGCTTAGCAGACTACTTCCTCCAAAGCAAGCCTCTACATGAAGGGTACAAGACAAGACCCTTCCCAGAACTCCTGCCTTGCTCCATAAGCACCCATAAGCTTTTTATGCTTAACTGGCTGGTTGAAACAAAATCTTGATAAGGATTTTTACTCTACAGACCTGGATTATCCTCCTCTATTCTAGTTTTCCAGAAACAGGCAACATTTTACTGAGTTTCACAGGATCATTTTTTGCCCTAAAACGTTGTTAATTTTAATCTTAGAAGAAGAAACATTTCAAGGCCATTATTTCCTATGCATGGACGCATAGCCCTCATGAAAATGTTGCGCAAAAATGGATTTAAAGTACCAAACATAAAGTATAGCAATGCCAACAAGTATACGTGTGAATATGAGACAGTAACTTTAATAGATTAAAGCTGACATGATACGGTAATTCTTTATATGTCAGATATATTTATATGAAATAGAGATATATGTTGGTCAGCTGCACCAATAGCGCAACAACAGCATGTGTATCTGAATTTAATGTATATTATTGTGCTTCGATCATCTCTAACTGCAAATCATCTGTGAACAGCATTCTCATTATTTGGGGGTTGACGGCCACTCTGTATTCAAAGGGTATTTCAGATGCGGATTTCAGGTAGACATGAAGGAGTTTTGACAGATGTGGAGCTGTCATCTTGAACTGGAGCTTTGCCTTCTTCTCCGATAAAGATCAGGCGCCAGTCATGTAAGAGTGCAGCTTCGGACAAACCCAAGTGAGAATCAATGCCACAGAGACACCTTTATCTACTAGTGACCCCTTAGAATACAATAAACAAACATGCTCTTTGGAAATCAAGGACTACAGCGTCCATGCTTCCTGTAAGGAATAAACAAAGTCTTCTGTTCATGACTACAGAGTGGTCAGATGACTATGATTTGGGAGTCCAGACCTGCCGGTACTGTTACTATGTGATATCCCCCGAGTAAATGACACAGGACACAGTGTTAGACTCAGTAACTCAAAGTTCTCAACACAGATTCACAAAGGACGCTTTTCCAACCAATCATATTCAGCCAAACCAATTCACTTCCTGGAGCATCACCAGGTATCCCCATATAAGCTCAGACACTCAGTGGTTTGGTCCAAATTCAGGAGCTGCAGTTTTTGAAGGACATGTAGCCTTTGTAGGCTGCTTCCTTCAAAGGCTTACTCAAAGAATCTTGGGATCTCGAAATGGGACGGGCTTGTCACATCGCTGTGACGCATTCGGTTTCCGAATGCAGCCTTGGAAGAATTCGGACACAGCCTAACAACCCACCTGTTTCCTGTCACCACCATTATTTTCTTAGATGGCCATCGGCAACCTTATCTCTAGTACCAGTTTTTTATTTTAGCTTTATTTAAGCTAGACACGGTGGGCCATTCTCCATACTTTGCCTCCAAATAAAATAACAGCACAGAAGGAAGCCGAAAAACATTGCGTAGATTCATTTTATGAATGCGCGACACTAAACAGTCAAGTATTTCAGCACATCAGAGAAATCGCTCACTAAATTGGACCAGATAATTTAGGCATAACATGTCTGCTTTAAGCACAAACTTTTAATGTTTGATTGTACCGTACATCTAGTAATGACCAAATACTTGTTTCCTTTTAATTTGATTTTTCATTTATACTCCGAAAAATTCTAGACACATTTCAATTAGACGTTCAACAGATTGCTAAACTCTGACTAATTATATTAGATTATCACTATTACTATAATTTTTAAGAAGAAAAGAAGAGGTAGTTCTGTCAAGAAAATAAAGTAAGATAAACATGTACTATAAAATCTGGCACTCTTTGGAAACATTTCCTCCACTACAAAGTCACCTGTAATACCTACTCGAAAACCACATTGGGTCTTTGAATATGATCATTTTCCAGCTCAGTAAACGCTCGCACGTCGCTAAATGCTTCTGCGAAGTGTTTCTGGGTTGCAGGCTTACAGGAGAAGCTGGTGCTTACTTTCTTAGTGAGCTCCATTGACTTTTCATTGTCTATCGCTAAATTCTGAGGAATCGCGGGACGTTTTCAGGATATTGGGTAATCTCTCCCTGGCAGTTTTTGCAGTAAGGCCTGGATCAAGGGTTTCTGTGCAAAAAAAAAAAACCAACCATGAAAGATCTCGAACCGGCCAAAGGAACCTAGATACCTTGTCTGCCCTGTGGAGCCTTCTTCCACAGGAACCCAGGAGCCGGCCGTGGAACACACCTGTCCGTGTAGACAAAGCCCTGGTGCATTGTGGGTGATTCCCTTCTTGCAGATCCCTCCTTGACAGCCCCACCCAGTCCTCTGGGGGCAGGACGGGGGTGTCCCCCGCTCACCCATCGCTCTCCTCATTGTTGCCCTTTCCGGTCTCGCTGCAGCGCTGACAGCAGTGGGCCGTGGTGGCCAAGAAGAAGCTGGCCACGATGCCGGCCACTAAGACAGCCACACCGGAGAAGATGACGATGATGTAATCCATGGGGGTCACCTGACACTTCTGGAAGCTCTCCTTAGAGAGCCGGCTGAGGTCTGTCCGGTTCTCGTTGTTGGAGATGATGCACTCTATGCCCTTCATGCCTACAGAGAGATGGGTCAGCAAGAATTTTTAAGGAAACTTAAGGATTAAAGTGATTCACTTTCACAAGATTTCAATCAGTCTTGGGTCTACCAAGGCTTCACACATTTCCTGAAGTATGTCTCTGAGCTCTTATGGGATGGCTCAGATCCTCCTCAATTTGAACACTAGTTGTGAAATGTCCTTAATTGTTAGTGCCAAAAACACTAGATAGAAATTTTTATTACTATATTACTGTCATTGGATAATTCTTGTCCACAGATGATATCCACAGGCACCTCTCAACAGAACATTCTTAAAGTCTACTTTAAAGTCTATGATTTTCTCAAGGGGAGTTACGGGTAATCAGCATTGTTATTGCTGTTCTTCTAAGCATTATCTTAAAGTCCTGTGTTGCGAAAAACGAATGCTTGACTCCTTAGAGAGTTGCGAGTCGTGCAGGCAGTTGGCGAGATCACAGCATGGCGACCGCACCCCACCGCCCCCCCCCCAGGCGAACGACAGCGATGCCGTGACAGCGGCAGATGTTGCTGTGACAGCGTGGAGATGTTGCCGTGACAGCGTGGAGATGGGCGGCCCACAAGCACCAAAGCCAATGACAGAAACACTGCATGAGACTGACCTTGTGCCATGGACTGATACAGCTCAGTAGATGCTGGTGGATTTTTTTTCTGTGCTCTGATGAGCACAACGGAAACCTGTGTGGAACTCGCTGTACCACAGGGTCACTTTGAAGAGAGAAATATTTCTATATGCAAGGAATTTCCATAAGACTAATCTGCATATTGTCACTGTTGAGTTGGTATTTACTATAGGTAGTTTCATGCTGGCTCTGGGGGTGCATAAATCATTTTATTTGCATTAACACATATTGCTGAAAAGGTTAATGTTGACCCCTGTCTAACACTGAAAGCACCTACAATGGGCACGTGAGCATCAGAACCGAACCATGGAGCAATGGAAGAAGGTGGCCTGGTCTGATGAGTCACACTTTCTGTTACATCTTGTTGACGGCCTACCAAAACATTGTTGCAGAGCAAGTACATCCCTTCATGGCAACGGTATTCTCCGATGGCAGTGGCCAGTTTCAATAGGATAACGCACCCTGCCACACTGCAAAAATTATTCAGGAATGAATAATTAAGTGCTCAAGGTATTGACTTGGCCACCAAATTACCCAGATCTCAGTCTGATCACGCATATGTGGAATGTGTTGGACAGCCAAGTCCAATTCATGGAGGGCCCACCTCACAACTTAAAAGACATAAAGGATTTCTGGCTAATGCCTTGGTGCCAGATATCAAAAGAGAGCTTCAGAGGTCTTGTGGAGTCCATGCCTCGACGGGTCAGAGCTTCTGCACAAAATTAGGCAGGCGGTTTTAATGTTATGGCTGACTGGTGTTTGCCATTATGAAGTGCCTTATAACCATGCAGCAAATTTAGAGCTAAAGAATATTCAGTTTAGCTGCATACCCTGTTGATGTAGATGTTTCCCAAGTACCTAATTAATTAGTGTACATTTATTGCCATGGGGTTCAAACAATGATATAATTGAAGATGGTTCTGACGCTGTGCATTAAGGTTAATGTAAACAGAAACAGTAGCTGCACACAGGGTTCCTAGCTGAATGGGACAGAGAGCACATCGAACTGTGTCTAAGCCTCTCATAATGTGCCTGGGGCCAGCAGAGGGGGGGGGGGCATCCCAAAAGCTGGGTCATACCAAAATGGGCTATTCAGTCCCTCCTCTTCCGATAAGTCCGACACGTTAATGCTATTTTGGACTGATGTGACGCTCTCGCTATGTGCATGGCCGCTCACATTGATAAGCCTGCCCTTTGTCTGTGATCTTTTCCATTTTTTTTTCATTCAAAATAAATTGTAAACAATCTATTCACAGGCTAAAGGGAAGTACTCAACAAACATTGAGCGCTCTTAATTTAATGCGCTGTGGGTTTGATTCATGTATTTTATATTACGTTTTTATTCATGTGACAGTTTTCCAAGAGTAGATACAGTCATTGTTTACTTTTATAAAAGCTGTACATCCGGTAAGGAAGGATTACTGCTCTTTTGGCCTGTGTTTGCGCTCACGTATTATACCCAAATTATATACTATATAACACACTGAGGTATCACCGGCTTTTCACTAGTGATGTCGTAAGAGCATGTTCTCATCATTTTAATGACTTCCTGTGTCAGTGTGACAAATGGCTAATCGACAAAGCAGCCCTGCAAATGGCATAAGATACTGGCGCCTAATTGCTAGTTAGCCATGGTGGCTCAAGGCTTTGGCATATAGCCTTAAGGTTTGAGTACCAGGAGGGATGTGCTGTTTGTTGCCATGACTAAGATAAATCACCTGACTTGCTCGGAGTAGAATGTTCAGGTGTGTTACTCGATAAAACTGCAGTTTGTCTTTGGTAGAACAGATGAATTAGAAACAAACAAAACTTTCGAAATACAAGCTGCTTTTCCTGCACATAGAAGACCATTCCCCGTGAGAGGATGAAGGAGCTGACTAAATTCAGCACTGTTATCTCAGTATACTGTATACTGAGAGTCACACAGCACAGATCCCCAGTAAAGAGCAGGCAGGCAGGGTGCAGTGTAGTTATACACAAAATAAATACATATAGTGAGAGTATAAACAAGCACAAGGAATGAGCGTTATCTGTCTCTTTGACAGCTGAATCAGAGAGAGGGGCAGAGAGAGGGGTATAGTGCCTACTCCACCGACACTAAATTTACCAAAATAACCCAAGCCAGGGGGGGTGCCGGATCACCTGATGGAGGGAAACCTGATTTTCAGAAGATACCTTCTTGGGGGCCACAGGCCGCTTGGCAGTTAATGACGCGGGCATTTAACTGGAAAGGTTACCCTTCGTGTCCCGGGATGGGCCGGGTCGTTTTACCCTTGAGCAAGGCAGTTAACCTGAATTGCATCAGTAATTATTGAGGAGCTGGTGTCTGTCCAGGCCTGATGTAATTGTTTACATCAGGGTAAGGAGATGAAGCCCGTGACACTGAGGAGACTCTCTGAACCTTTGTGTTTAAACAGTGATGTCCTATGTGTATGAACAGCAATGTGGAGTCCCAGGATTCGAGTTATAAGTGACCAATTTAATTTCATTTACAATAAATGTTCAAAGTTAAATTAGTTTACAGTACATAAGCCCAAAGCTGCATTGGGCTGGTCCTCTATCCTGGGTTCCATCCAGTGCTGTACCCATAGCTTCCAGGATCGGCTCTGGACCCGACTGTAACCCTGAACAGGACAAGCAATTGCAGAAAATGTATAAATGGATAAACCCGAAAAATAGTCACTATTACTAATCATCAAAAATGGCATGGGTTAATACTCTAAATTCTTTTGTTCTGCATGTTGTTTTTAAGAATAAGCATAATTTGCATCAGCTAAATGTTTCGGGCAAAACTTTGGCTTCTGGCTCTATTTAAAGGTGTCTCCCCTGTATTTAATGCCCCTTAAATTAAAGGCCGCTCAACAGTTTAAATACTATTTATCCCTGAATGACAGGAGCAGATTTTCTGGACTAAAGCTCAGGATGCTGGATCCTGTGTCCTGGTGTGTAATTTATTTCTGAAAATGATTTGGTTCTTATTTGGAAATTATAACTTTAATGAGAGGTTTCACTTGGCTCCATTTACATCACTGGAGTAATTTTTAAATAAAATCTGGGCCCACATGCTTCTGTTGCCCTTTTTCTCTGTATATCAATGAGCTGCTTGTTTAAATTTCCAGTTTGATAGCTGCTCCAGTTTCGTCTCGGAGGAAGGACTTGTGTCAGAACAGAACTAAGAGGCAGATACAGACATTCTAACTCAGTCGCCAAGCATACAACAGCCTGAAATGATTTTTCCTGGGAAATCATGTAGGATATTTACATTATGACTTCCTACAGGCAAAATGATTTTTGGGGGTTTTAACAATAGAAAAACGAAATGGTCAGTATTGACATTCGTTGGCACACCATATTATCATATTCAGCGATGTCACCTCTCAAGCGTCTGGCCAATCACTCACGCTTTCAGACTCTCATGCAAGAAATCCTACGACATATCTACGTTATTCCATCATAAACCCAGAATTAGCTACATCAAAAGCACGTTGCAAAAAAAAGGCCGTTTGCAAAGCCTACAGACTATTTACAAGGTAATAAAACTGCTAAATACATGGAAATGCGTGTCCATGTGTGTGCAGACTCGTCTCGAATCATATATGTCACGCCAGCCAGCTGACTGATGTTGGCAGCCCTGGGCATTACAGCAAAGGGGGGAAGCGAGAGACGACTGACTGAGAGGGAAGCAGGGGATTTGGGAAGCACAGGCATGCTAGTGCAGCTTCTCCTACAGCAAAAACAGTGCGACCTTGCAGCCCTGGCAAACTGGAGATAGTCCTCAGAAAAACAGGCAGGGGGGCCATCGTGCTCCAAAGACACATGGAATGAAAAATGACAGAGCACCAAACAGCATGTTACTCGTAGAAGCACGAAGGGCAGTTACGATTGCGGTTTTGCAAACACCGTTAGCAGGGGGAACGTTCGGTGTCTGACTGAGACCCCATCATCAGCATGGAGTCCTGTGCTATTTTGAGGGCTGTTTCAAACACAGGCTACCGCTGACTGCCAAAAGCTGCCTGACGTCATCGGCGGTGCTTTGTGTATCAGCGGGGGCACGGGGGCGGGGGGCTCGCATGAGTCAGGCGGGCCAGGAGGGGTTTTCCACTGGCAGGGGATCCAGTGACTTAAACCTCCCCCATAGTTCTCAGCACATGGATGTCTTCTCAGCGTGTCGGGGCGGGGGCGACCGCGGGGGGCTCAAACACGCACTTAGGGGGGTTTAACTCAAACACACCTGCATACGGAGGGCATGTCCTTTGCTATTTTTATGACTTGTAACAATCTATTTATACTAACATTATGTAATTAAGACTGCAACGTTTACCTGGTATCCCACCCAGGGTGTAGCCCAGCCTCGAGTCCTGTGCTGGACGGATTGATATCAAACATTTATTGCATAAACACTTCACTTTTCTACGTATTCTTAAGTCCCATCATTTATTTATTCATCTATAGTATTTGATTCCTGAGAACAGTTTTTTTCCATAATTTTTTTTTCCATAAATTGGAGCATAACATTTTGTACTGAGGTGAAGTATCTTTGTGTGCAAAGCCCACGCCTGGCCCGCGGTGGGATTCTCATTCAGAACCTCCTAATTACCTGCTCAGGTCCAAAACCATTGTGCTCCCTGCTAATTTATGCCATCTCCTGCTGGCAGGGTCTTCTCCTCGAGCGCTGCCGTCGCCGGTGATGGGCACGCCACATTAGGTCCCGGCAAATACGACACTGTTGCAGTTACCGGTTCTGGCTTCACTGAGGGAGAGCCTCCTGTTACCAAGCTCGCGGTGGCTATGGGCAGAGGTACGTTGTCACTGGGATGCGGTTGAGTGTCGCCTTGAATTATGAATAGCGTTTGTTCATCCTTAACCCAAGAGCACTGCAGACAGCTCAGTATCATGTTTACACTGGTTAACCTCCTAAATAGTTTATGAAAGAAATTTGAGGTAGACTGAAAGCTATTTGAAACAGCTTCCCCTGCCTGACTGCAATTCCTGTTGGTCTCAAAATATTACCAATGATATGAGCATGTCAGGAGGATACAATTACATAATTTTTCAGAGAGAAGAGGGATGAGAGTGAGCTCGACCGGATCTCATAAGGCTGCTATTTGTCATAGAAAAGAGGAAAGTGACTTACTGAAATACAATTTTTAATCTACTAATTGGTTCAATTAATGCAAATAAAGTACAGCTATATTTATGGTGATTTCCTCAAATCAGAATAGACATACTACAGTATGTTACGTGCTATAGTGTGCATCGTATTGCTATGTTTATTTTCAGTGTAACACCATGCAGACGCATTTTTATGGGTCCCTATTTCCTTCTGCAGGAAGCTGTTGGAAATGAGGTCATTGTACCTGTGGCCGCTTGATTGGTGGCTGAAAGCCCCACAGGAGATCCTGCTATACTCTCCACTCCGGCAGTTCCTCAGAAATGCAGAGCGTATGCGGCCGGAGGGAAAACCCCAAAGGGTTAAATGAGGAATAATAAAGCCGGTTTATGTCCCTTTATGACTGTGTCCATCTCCAGAGAAGAAAACTGAAAATGATAAAATTAAATCTAAGGAGGCCTTTCCTTTCTCCCATAATAAAACTCGAACAGCAAATATTGAACTAAGAGTAATCTGAGGCAAAACTACTGTGTCATCAGGATATACATATGAAGCTGGGCTAGATTTGAGGCCACAACTCCAAGGCTGCGAGCCCCCCACCCCACTAAAGCAACACAGCAAGACTCATGCTGCACAGAGAAAGCCACAGCCGACGCCTACAGAAAACAAAAAGTAAAGATGAGTAACTAGTCCAGTAGCCGTTTAAGACACGCCCACTTCCTCTGCAAGCCCACCTACTAGTTCCTGCAAAGACAAGAAGACATTACAGCAGGTGGCTGCGCTGTTTGTCACATAGAGCTCATTGGCTGTAGTAATGGAGCAATATTTACATGTGGAGATTAATGGCCAATAAACAGCAAGTGCAAGAAGAGAGGGAACTTGAGGCCGTTGCGTATTAAGCATCTGGATGTTTGACCCACCTATAAGAGAAGCACCATCTACACAAGCAGACTGGCTTATCTCAGCCCACATGGCTGCATGGGCTTCTTCTCACAGTCATGCTTTCTGAAAATGAGCTGGACACACCTGTGCTGTATTTTCCCAGCCACATTTGCCCCAGCGGTTCTCTTTTCTGATTGGCTTAATATGAGCCCCGCAGCCTGCGAAACTAGACTGTGATGTATGTCGGTACCCTGGTGCAGAGGCCATCTGTTCCATAGCCAGCATCTGCTTCCAGCAGCTAAGGCGTTCCTCATCTGCCCTTCATATTTTTTTATGCTCTCCTGAATCTTCTTTACTGCTGACTTTTATAAAGGGCGTGTGTGGACAACTTACTTTTTGCCTTTATATTCCCCACCTGAGTCCTTTTAATTCCTATCATAAATAACCAGAACCACAGTTTTCAACATCCTGCATGTTATTAACCATCTTCTATAAATACATTTCGATTTGAGTGATGTGAGCATATCTATGTCTTGTAAAAAAAAATCCACTATTGAAATTTCTAGTTTTTTATTTTGATCTGAGCTGTTTTTGGAGTCTGTTATTACCAAAGGGATTCTAACCACCGAGAACCAAAAATGCACATACCAAGAAATAGGATATTCAGCTTCTCCGTCATGGAGCAGCTCGAGTTAAACCCCAGCAAACCGAAGAAACAGCCATCTGCTGGATGGAGGAGACGTGTATTAATAGCCAGCACAGTTATTTAGCAAATATGATGAACTGCGCCCGGTGAATCACATTTAAAGGCCACGGTGCGGCCAAACTGGACCAGAATAAGATCCAGGTGAGAATTTGGTTCACAGGGATGACACAACAAGAGGACCGTGAATTTAAATAATGATATCACAAGCCACTCTTAAAAAATGCATTATGTGCAAGAAGCAGTTTAAATGAGTATTGGTTACTAACACAGTCCATCCGGTTAGTGTCACCCGTTAATGTTCATGACGCACCACTCAAGCCGACTGGCTCCCGAAAATGCTTCACACTTAATTGCTTAACTGGCACTTATCCCAATTCATTATTGTACTGGAATAATTTGCCAGTACTCCAGAAAGCTCCCTCCTGCTATCTGAAGCAGTGACCTTCAGATCTGGAATCCGTATTCTTCACTTATAAATACACTGCTGTGTAAACATCTTAGGCAAAGAACATTATGTTAAAATGATCATGTTGGTGTAAAACTATGATATTATGTCTGTCAAGACTTAGTCATCGAAAAGGGTTGCCCAAAGTCACCTCAGTATTTAGAGTAACCATCCAATACAGACGTGTTTGTTGACTTGACCACTAGCATACCATGTATGACTAATCAATACCGCACTAAGTTATATAACTAATGTCATTAATTAATTTAGGAGAGGAGAAGTTTTGGAGCCGTGTTCATCTAGCCGTCTCACAAGACATAACTTTGTCGTAGCAAAGAAATTCTCATTATTTTTCATTGTCTTACTCTTCTAATTTTAAATTGTGTTTTTTTCTGAGCAAATATACACTGCCTACCTGGATAAATAGCTTTAAACGTTTTCTTTAAATGTCTAAGGCTTTTACTCAGTACTGTGCAGGATATCTGTGCACTCTGGTGCTTTTAATTCCGTAGTTCTTACGATTACTAGCAGAGATGGAAAGTTCAGATTCAGAAAGTACAAATCCAGACTTTTGTTCCACCCAACCAGTTGAAATCAACCATTCACAGAGTACTCAACTGGTTGGATGAAACAAAATCCTGGTCTGGATTTGTACTTTCTGAACCTGAACTATCCAGCTCTGATTACTGGTACAGTTATTGAAAAATTAAGCAAATTGTCATCTCGAAATTGCCCGTAATGTGTGAATATGTGTGCCCTATGATCAGGGACGTGCCTAGAAAGTCTAGAGCCCCTGAAAAAATGTCAGGCATTCAAGGCCCCCTGAATGTTTCAGGGTGTCCATGGCCTGTGACGGACAGGCATCCCATCCAGGGTGTCTCCTGCCTTATGCCCTGAGCTCCAGGACTCTAGACTTGCGGTGATCCTGCTCTGGTTAAGTGGATAATAATCACTCAGTCTCCTACAGTGCAGGCCACCTTGAGGATGGAACAAATGACAGCCTACTCACTGAACCAACACATTACATGCTGCATGACAGAGGGAAGAGCGCAGCGTGTGAGCCTCCCCTTTAAGCTGCCCCTTTAACATGGGGCAAGGACATTTAATCTGCTATGGGGCCCTGGTCATCTAATATAAACCCTAGTGTAATCTCATGCTTTGGAATGTGACCAAGATGGGTGCTCTGATACGCACGTCCGGCTATGTCAAGACACTGTCCTGTGGACCTGTGTATTTATGTTACTCTCTCACGCACACATGCACCATACAGTCTGCCCTTCACTCCTCTCCACAATACATAATGATGACTATCACAGAGAAGTTTATTTTATGAATAAAAGGAACTACACAGAGCTACGATCAATCATTATCATAAACAATCATCTGCTGTGTCTATAGCCCAGAGACAATATTCATCCTGAGTGAGTCATTAAACTCTGTTTTATGTTGTTTATGGCTATTTTACCTTCACCTTATTTTACAGCGATACATTAATTTGTGCCAAAATAGAAAGTCAAGCTCCTCAAAGGAATCTCCCAGTCTCACTGTCATGTACAATGACAAAAAAGAACCGAATCTTGAATTTTACTCTAATGATTATAAGACCAGTTACCAATGGATACAAATGTAAAGAGACGGAGCTGTCTTTAGGTCAAAGGTCGCCTATATAGTACTGTAATGTGTAGGAACATGTTATGTAACTCTAAGCTCATCGCTGACACAAATATCGGCTCCTATAAATCGCTTTACCTATTTTAATGTTCTCCACTGGCCACGTCTGCCATTGTGGTTGTTCTTGCCATAGTTTATGTTCTCCTTGTTCTTTGGCAACGACGCGCATTTTGTTCGGCATTACAAAGAATGACATAATGAGTCGCACTTTTTAAAAGCGCGTCTCTGTGAGTCCTCGCACCATGCGGACATGCCGGGGCGATTCGCTGCAGTTTGAGTTTGATTCTCACACGTCTTCGCCGAGCCCGGGGAGGAGAGCGCCAGGGAATATGCCTCAGATTTTAAAGAAAATGGAACCTAATTTAAGGTTCCTTCTTCTGGTACAAGAAGGACCTCTGACTCTGTGTCTTGACAGCAGGTACTTAGCTTAAATAGTCCAGATAAAATAACCATCAGTAAAACCCACCAAGCTTGAGAATTCGGTTTCTTCAGGTGAGAAATTGAATGCATTGATGGTTTACCTTAAACCATCCTTGTGTTTCACATTATTAATTTCCTAGTTATTTTTTTAAAGGAAAAGCTGAAATATTAATCAGTGGAAACAGATCAGCTTAAGGCTGGCAGCAGGAGTGAAGTGGTGAGTTTAAGGTCCCGTCCTGTCAATCTTTTGCTGGTGAGCATCCTAAATTCTCTTGGCACACCCCACCTGCCTGCACATGCTTCACAGCTCATGGGGGCTTCCTTCCTTGGTCTGTGGAACGGCCTGTGACAGCACTTTTTACTCACTGGATCAAACCTGTGCACTGTACAGCCTGTGCACCGCATGGCTGCATTCTGTAGGATGATAGTGTGGGAAACAGGAGCTGTGTTTGTTGAAAGTCAAATATCTTTAATGGTGTGGCTTTTTTCCTCTTTAGTATGGACGCTATTATAGTTCACAGCATTTTACACAATGGGATGTGGAGCAGGAGCCCAGGCTGTCAGTAGTCAGTTATCGCCAATCGTAGGACCTTTTCCCCTTTACTGTGGATGT